>JBBDHG010000468.1:0-172500 GCA_037951165.1 Lophius americanus
TCTCTCTGTCTCTCTCTCCCTCTCTCTCTCTCTCTCCTCTCTCTCTCTCTCCTCTCTCTCTCTCTCTCTCCTCTCTCTCACTCTCTCCTCTCTCTCTGTCTCTCTCTCTCTGTCTCTCTCTCTCCTCCCTCTCTCTCTCTCCTCTCTCTCTCTCTCTCTCCTCTCTCTCTCTCTCCTCTCTCTCTCTCTCCTCTCTCTCTCTCTCTCTCCTCTCTCTCTCTCTCTCCTCTCTCTCTGTCTCTCTCTCTCTGTCTCTCTCTCTCCTCCCTCTCTCTCTCTCCTCTCTCTCTCTCTCTCTCCTCCCTCTCTCTCTCTCCTCTCTCTCTCTCTCTCTCCTCTCTCTCTCTGCTGCTGTAGACCAATTAGGCCCAAGCAGATTCCAGCCGTGACCTTTGGGTGCGTCTCAGGTCTGCTGACAGGAGAGTTAGCATGTAGCCCGACTGTTTTACATGTTATCGACGGAGCGAGAGGCATCATAGTCATTTTATCACACCAATTTCATTCTTGGCCGATTTCCCCTCAGGCGGGTTAGTGGCAGCTCCACATTGATTTTTCCCGTAATTGATCAGAGCGCTGCTTGAGCAATTTATTGGCCAGCTCGCACCTGTGATTAAGGCTGAGGCCGCGTGTGTTTATGCATGCGCCGGCTGTTGCCTTCCCCGAGATCACGGCGTGAAAGCGCCGCTGCTGCTGCTGCGGCGGCGGCGGCGGCGGCGTCCTTCTGGTGGCTGTCAGCGCAAATGAATGCCGCCCAAGTCGTCGGGGAGGTTTTTAATCATGCTGGACCGGGCCGTGTCATGTCCAAAGTCAGTACGGAATAGAGATGAGCTCGTCTGACTGACCGGCAATGACAGCGGCTAATGTGCTCACATGAAAACACGGTCTGGACTTTAATTCAAAGTAATCCTCTTTATTCATTCTGAGCCGCTTCACGCATGGGATTAATATTAGAGCAGTCAGGGGGCCGAGACCACAATGACATCAGCCAAGCGTTTTCTTTGGAAGCCGGGGACGGGATAATTACAGAAGAAGACAAAGACGAAGCGCTGAGTACTTTTTAAATATATAGCCTGTTCGGCGGGAGAAGTGAGGGGAGCCCGTCGTGTAAGTCTGGCCTGCTGAATAACATTCTAAACCACAGGCCGTGCTGCTGAGTGGGAGCGCTTAGCGTCCTCTGCCTCCGCCGCTGCGAGGGAGCAGGAATAACGAGAATCGGGGATAAAGCGGCTCGACGACCTCAAGAGCTATCGGGAAGCCATCTTTTTAATTTGCTTAATTTGCAGGCGACTTTTTTTTTATTTTTTTTATGGGCTATTAATGAATCCTGAGAGACACTCGGCGAATGAAAACACGGCGAGGAGGAGACTCCTTTCTCCCTCTCTATTTATATATATGAGGGGAGTCACACCATGCAATAAAACTCAATTCCCAGCCATTACTTTCTCTCTAACACATTAGCAGCACATAAACTGATTTGTTTAAAGACTTGTGGCTTTGGAAACACCACTTTGACTCTAAATTTTACTACACGGCCGCAGAGTGTTGGCCAGACGCTCCACCAGGAGACGATCGCATGTGGTTTGAGGCGAACGCTGACTTTCTCCAAAAGAGAAAGTGCTCTCTGAGCGGCCCTGGAGAATGGAACCGCTTCACATCAGCATTACTCAGGCGTCCCGGCGCTTCAAAACCATGTTGATGTATTGGACTTAGCCGAATGCCGCGTGAGAAAAAAGGCAGTGATGGATAGTAACTAAGTACTGCACTTGAGTACAACCTTCAGGGTTTTTGTATTTTACTCGAGTATTTCCATGTTATACTACACTTGAAAGTATTTGCATTAAACAATTGGCAGCTGTGGTTACCAACATTTTACGGCGATAAAATACGATGAGCCTATACACCAGAATTTACGGTAAATGACCATAAAAAAAAACAGATGTAGTTTGATATAAACGTTACATTTCTCACTATTTTATTGGAAATTCTAATACTTTTATATCCATTAATTGGCTGTGATGTTATATTTCCATTAATTTTACCTAAAGTTTTCATTTTCACTGTAAGATTCTGGTTTTCCACATATTCTAAAATGACTTACTGTCCCATGATTTAGGGTTATTCCCCCCCCGTCTGTCTGTAAGACATTTACTTTTGCTATTTCAAAGTTTTTTACCCTATTTTTTACAGTGTAATTACATCTCAAGTCCTAACATTTGTTCGAAGGCTTTAGTTACTTGTTACTTTTCAGATTACAATTTTCCATAGCCTTCCTGTCTGGAGAAAAAACAAATATGTTCAAATGTGTCGACTTTTGAGTCTTTATGGGCTGAGAAAATACCTGAGAGAAGTAACTAGCTGAAATAAGTAACTAAAGTAAATATTTATTTTATTATCAATTTTCCTTTTTAAACATTTATTATCTGGAAAATGTCACAAAGCTGAAAACTTTGGAGATGAATTATTCTCACGAGACAAACAGGATGGAATAATCCTATAGATCCAACTACTTGACCGCAGATAAAGTAATTAGATTACTTTAATAATCAACACAGAGCCACGTATAAATGCAGCAGTAATAGTAACCCAACCATGAGTACTTTTACTTTTGCTCATAATACTTACATACTTTTACTTAGGTAAACTTTTGAGTATTTTCACTGTGTGGTAATTATACTTTTACTCAAGTAAAGGATCCGAATACTTCATACCGTTATGTATTTTTGGCTACATGTATTTAAAATTTCAAAGTAAAAGTAGTTTGTGCCGTTAAAAGGACACTTATTGATTCATATTCCTCTTATAAATGTTAAATGTGGATATTAACTAAGTAGATGTACTTAAGTACTGTCCTTATATTACAAATTTGAGGTATTTTTATTTCACATAGCGTGTTTTTGTATCAATATTCCTACTGCCTTGATATAATGATAAAAGTTACGGGTCCAGATGTTAAAGGTAGAAGTAATCTTATTACTTCATGCTGTAGAGTAGCCCATGTTTTACTGGAGCACAGTACTTGAGTATTGAAGTACTTAGTTACTGGCCAGCAGTGGCTGTAGGTCTGAATGCGGCGGCCGTGGCGTGAGGTGAGGGGAGGAAGCGTGACAGCGATGTAACTGTAATCTAATTGGTTCCTTCTGGGACCAGAAGGAAATGTCTTTGGAAATAAAAGGAGGCAGTTTCACAACACGACTAATAAGTTCATGTCAGAAAAGAGCAATTTGGTGCAAAAACAAGACAGCCGGTGACACCGATCAGCCATAACATTATAACCACTGACATGGAGTCTTATTGATATAAAGTTGTTGTGTGGGTTGAAGTATTCAGATTGTTTTTATGAGAAAATACTCCACTACAAGTACAAAGTCTTATATTCTACATCTCACTTAAGTCAAAGAATGTAATTATTACCAGCAGAAAGCAGTGATGGTGCAGTAGGAGGATCTCTCTCTGTGTTTTACTGCCTTCACGTCTTTGTTTGGGCTGTAAATGTTGCAGGTTGAAGTAATCTCATTACTTTCTCTGCTGCTATATTGGAACCTACAATGACGTCATAGCTGGGTCATAGGTTCACATTTGAGAAGCACGTAAAAAGTAATCCTGCCTTTTGTCAGATTTACCATCCTAGATGATCAAACAGTTTTTAAATCACTTCATTTCATTATATTCTCTTCAGAAGTTGACGAATTTCCTCAAGTCACAAAAGCAATATTTCACAAATCAACTCGTTTGGAGATATTTTGGTTTCTCACTGGACTTTAGTATAAAATATGAATAATCAGGTCAATAACAAGTACTTCAAGTTTAAGAACAATACTTGAGTAAATGTACTTAGTTACCTCCCACGGCTGGTGGGAAATATCAGGGATCAGCACAATGTGGTGGAAAGAAGGGAAAATGGACAAACGTCAGGATCTGACTGGGTCAGAACTTCTCCAGACCTGCAGGTCTTGTTGGGTTAGAACCTGCCAGACGGTTCTGAGGAGGGAAGACAATGGCTCATTCATGCTACATCTGGACTGAAGGCCGCTCTGTGCTGTCTGAGCTCACAGAGGAGCTACTGTTGCATCTGATCCGGCTCCAGTGGGGGGGTCAAGTATTCAAATCCATGGCTTGGGTTAGGAGTCCTGATACCACACTGTAAAAATACTCCACTCAAAGTAAAAGACCTGCATTCAAATCCTCACTTCAGCAAAAGTATTTAAGTCATATCAGTAAAATGAACTTAAAGGGTCAAAAGTAAAAGTACTCCTTTAAAAGTTAAATGGTCACTTATTATTTAGGTTATTACACCTTTATTACTATTATTTATGTGTCAGTTTGTGGGGCTATGTGAAGAAGTGAAAGATCGGGGTAATCTAACTACTTCATGTTGCAGACTTCTTGAATTTATTGAGTTACCGCATCGTCATAAGATTATTCTCTTTGCAGTTTAGTGCAGGACATTTTTCTTAAAGGCTTGTTTTGCTTGAGAAACACTTGATTCTTTGAATTAAAAGTATAAAGTAGTATTTCAACGGAAATGATCAAGTAAAGTACAAGTACCTCAATCGTGTAATTATTTACATACTGCAGTAAATGTATCTAGATACTACTAGGAGTCTGAGTACAGGAGATATTTCGGTTGTAAAAATGGATCCTATCAGGAAGGTAGTTTTAATGTTATGGCAGCGTCGTCTTCATCAATCAAATGTTCAAAGTTTCATTCGTACGTTAACTGGGAAGATTATGAAAAAACGAATAAACAGGTTTGCATGAAATTTTTGCCAGTTATGTTTTAGCATATCCTAAAGATTATCTCGTTTTGGTGACGTCACAACAACGTTTTTTTATTTTATTTTTAAATTGCGAGATGGTACATTTTTGGAAGTATTTTTTTAATATTTTATTATAACTCATAAATTAATTAAGTTTACCCAGAAATAGGTTAAAGTATATCCAAGAGATGTTACATTATGGTGATGCTACGTCATGACCTCAAAATGTGACGTCATAAGTTGGACGCTGGAAATATTGACTAACTATATTAAATTGACGAATAATAATAATAAACTTAAACGTGATTAAAACACCACTAATAATTCTATAAGGACTTTTATTATTTAGATGGAAATTATCCTAAATTAAACCATCTAATTGTTTCTGATCACAATAATTGTGCTTTGGCGGAGGTCTGTGCTCTCAGGACGCCTTCCAGTTAGATGTATAGACACGTAGTCACATTAAATAGTCCAACATGCCTGAGACATGTATAATACTGGCTCCGAGGAGAAATGTTTTATTCATGGGCAATAATGTGTTTTAAATAACCTTAATAATAACATTTATGCGCCATGCTGCAAAACTATACGCGACTACTATGGACTTTATCCACGAAAAACAAGCACATCGTCTCAAATATATATATATAAAATAACTTGTTTCAAAGAGACAGAGTGCGGCCTGAGTTGGAGGAGACGCGCATGTGTTGCGGGCCACTCCATCATCTCTCCTCTTCAGGGCGGAGGCTGAAATCCGACAGAGCGCGCGCCTAAACGTCCTCAGTATGCAGGAGGAGGCCGAGATGAGATGTCCAACTGTACTGAGGCAGGAGGGCTCATGTGCTCGTTAAGAATCAGGAGAGGGCATCAGCCGAGCGGGTCACCCCGTTTCTCACATCACAGCCCCATCAGAAATTCTTTCAAGTGTCCTCCTGCGTCGCCGAAGATGACAACGGAGAATCGATAAAGCGCTTGAAATGAAAAGGAGGCGCCGGTTTGCCCTCGAGGCGAAAGATCTCATAGCCTGCCAGCCTCCTCCTCCTCCTCCTCCTCCTCCGCCTCTGAACTCCAGGCATTCCTCTGCACCTTTCTGCGTGAGAACGAGGAGAGGAGGCTCTTATCAACTCATTTTTCCCTCCTTTGTGTGAGAAGGTAAAAGAGGAGAATATGTAGCCGCAGCATCACGCCTCTGCAGGCGCTGCTCTCCCTGCGGGAGGGGCGTGATCTGGAGATGCGGGCCGCGCGCGCTCCACGTGCACTCAGTGCGCCTTAACGCACACATGCGCCACATCGCAGGATGAAAGCGCACAGGTGAAATTCTGCAGCATAAATGATCAAATGGTGTTTAATTTTTAACTATGTGCATTTCACCTGATGCACTTTCTCCACATTTATGCACATAAATGTATTAAATACGGCCTTTTTCAGGGCCTCCTAAGAATGGCGGTTTTGTTCCAGTACTATTACATTTTTATTCCTAGTCCTACGAAAACCTTGACATATTTTTCTATAATGTTTAATTCTACATGCGGATTCTATTAGATTTGGGGTTCCGTCTGTCTAACCGCCCCTTTCACCAAATGCTGGTGAGGGGGGCACGTTTTGCTTCAGTGTCTCCGTTTTTGTTTTTTTGCCAGGATATTCCCGTGTGTACGTGCGCATTAATTACCGTTTTAATGGGAGTATGACTAAAAATGTAAAAGAAGGATTAAGCACAGGGGGCGCGCGGGCCCGCGTCCAGTCTGCATGCTCCCCTCACTTAAAATGCGAATTGGAAAATCGGTGTGTTTCAAACAGAAACGGATCTATAAGGAACATTTGCATCCGAGCCAGCTGTTCACTTCACACGCACATAAATCCGCAACACGACCGGGCTCCGTCTCGCCCTGGAGGAACCCAATGCAGCCATGAAAATACTCCTATTAGAACCCAGATTTTATCATTCAAAATGTCCCGCTTATTAAAAGTAACGATAATAATAATCGGTGCCTAATGGCGCTTAATTGGAGATAATTCGTCTGTAATAATCCTGATTATATAATAGGAATGTGTGCATGTGAGGTAAAATTGAGTGCTCCTTTAAATTAAGTGGATTTAATCATAAACCCAAAGTCATTAATATTATTTATTAGACATTTTTGACAATAATTGGTTGATTTATTTTGGTGCAGTCTGGATTTAGTCTGTGTCAAATGGCGCAAACCAGAATAAACTCACCGGATTATTTCAGGGATTTATTCCTTATGTAAAGAAAGAAAGAAAAAAAAACACGTAGAGTCTAAAGATGTCATCCCCAAATTTTTGTTTGCTTGTTGCTGAAAGTTGAGAGGCTCAGAGTTCGCCCCTCTGCTACGACACAAGCGCACGCAAACACAAACACACCCCTTTAAAAGCGCACACACGCACACACCAACTCTCTGAGCTGTGGAGGAGAAGGAGGAAGAAGAAAAAAAAATGAGCCACTCTCGGAGCGTCTTTCAAGGGGGAAAAAGTTGAGGGAGACAGAAGAGGACGAACCAAGGGGAGACTCGGATGAAAGCGAGTCTTTCGCTCGTCACACCGTAAAACACAAGCTCCTTTTATGCGCGTAAATGAGACGCACCTAAACGCAGCGCTGCGTCTCTTCCATTCTTTTTTTGGATAACACAGCCGGGGAGCTTCAACCAAGCCTCGATCACATTTGCGGACACTCCAGCGTCACCCTGCGCCCTCAAGCTGCCCCAATTCTCGCTTTAAACACGGCTACTGGCGCCTGCGCGTGTTTACGCACTGGAATTTATCTCTTCTCTGTAGAATAAAACACACCGACTGGGGGAAAAACACACACAACTGGTAAGTACAGCAGAGGAGTAGATGCGAGGAATGATTAAAACTGAGTTTTTGGGTTAATGTAGGTGGAGGAATTTGTTCCACTTGGTGAGTTTTGGGTTTTTTGCCTTTTCTGACTTTAAACTCAGCGTGAAGTAATAAGAGGGCAAAGTTCGCATTAGACGTAATAATCATAATAATAATGGAAATATACCAAACCCTTTATACGAATTGTATAGAATGGGAATAAAAGGGTTCGATAGTGATTAAGTAAATGATCATTTCATTTGAAGAATTTCGGTTATGAACTAAAAAAAAGAAAGAAAAGAAGCTGTGCGTAAAAATTTGGGCAAAAATGCGTAAACGTCAGATTAACGATCTCATCTACGTCAAATATTTAGTTCATTATCCGTTAAAAAAGGTCAAGTAAACCTAATAATGAATATCAGACGGAGGGAATTCAGTTTTTTTTTATCCTCCTGTAATATTAGGACATAAAAAAAGTTGAACAATGAGGAAGAGACGCACACGCGCATTTAATTAATCCACGACCATATGGCGGAGGCGAGCGGATTCATCTCCCGGTAAAGGCTGCAGTCTCGTGCTTCTCTGTGTTCATTCGGAGCGGGAGGCGATGCCAGCTTTCTGTCTGAGCTGGGCCTGGTGCCACGAGGGTCACTGATGGCGGCGGGGGCGCTGGATGAATGCATGAAGCAGATAAATATGCGTCATTATAATATTAATTAACTCATAATGGAACAACACCGAGGTCTATGCGTGGACCTCCGTGCAAAAAATAGAATTACGTTATTTATAAGCAGGCACAATTATCTCTGCACCAAATTTTTAAAAAAACAGTCCTCCCTCTTTTTTCTTTTATTATTATTATTATTATTATTATTGTTATTATTTTATGAAATAGTATTATAAAGTTGATATTATTTTTTGTTACAATATTTTATGAGTGAAAATTGAATTTCCTCTTTTACTATATGATTATAATAACACTAATAATGTTGTGAAAGGTGTTAAAATATTTCCTAAGAGTAAATTATGTTTTACTTATTTTAAATATCATTTTAATGAAATTTCTTTCCGTCGTGGTGTTTGATAATATTTTTTTTAAATACCCATAAATATACAAAATACCAAACCAAAACCAAACTTTTCATCCTGCCAGTCCTTCCTTTAAATAATACTTTACAAGAACAAACGATCTGGCTTTAATTTCGGTAAAATTGCGTTGATTTTATTTCCATTAAATAAATAACTATTATGACGTTATTATCATTAAATTCATGTCATATTTTTATGAATCACGCTTAGACCTCTCTTTTTACATTTATTCTCCCCTCCTTTAACACTTCAGGAAAATTTGTTGTGCTTTAAATGAGAAGACTAAAGGAAAATACAGATAATTACACAATAATAAAATAGAGTTAAAAGCGTTAACCAGACAGGGGGGGGGGGATTTCTGGGGTCTCAGGTTCAGGGGAGCTGGAATATTACAGGAAACCTTCTCATTAAATTTCACTGATTAGATAACATGGAGCCGCGCGCGCTCACCTTCCACCTTTCAGCGTGACCCCCCCCCCCCCCTACTATTTCATTTTGCTGCGGTGATATAGAGGAGGGGGTTCGGAGGCTGCGAGTAGCTACACACCGTCAAATTTAACCTGCAATATCTCCATCTTTTGCGTCAGAATGAAAAAGCGCGCAGATGATGCGTGTCGAGCAGGTGAAGGGAGGAACCGAGGAATGAGGAGGAGGAGGAGGAGGAGGGGGGGAGGGGAGAGGGAGACAGAAATGGTTAACAGCACGACTGCATGCAAATTCCCCCCGACTTGAATTATCATAAGCAAACAGTGTGAGCCTGGACTAATAAAACCCCATCTGTGTAACTTCATATCGAGGCAGTGTGAGGGCTGCGATAATGAATTTTGTAATATCCCACCGACAGACATCTCAATCAGACTCTAATCCCAAGATTTTACCGCCGAATCACTGCACTCCCACTGCTGCAGTCCGCGCCACGACACGAGAGGCGGCTCGTGCGCAACACGGCGGGTCCGACGGAAACTCAGGCTGCACACAAATGAGCACAATATTTAAATAGGCGAAAATGAAAAAAAGGAAGTTTTAGACTCCAAGACTGCAGAGATTTACACAGAAATATTCTCTAATTCCCACATCCTCAGAAATAGATAATACCCTTCCTGAACAGGGAATAAATAATTATTGGATAGATGGATAAAGAAGTTGGGAGTAAAAATGATTTCCTGTCATTTATTTCATAAAACATGTCAAAAATGATTTTAAAAAACACATTATAATCACACATTCTCTTAAGAAATCCTTATTTTTTCTGGCTGTCACAGTCAGACATTTGTGTTGAATTCGTCTTAAATCTCCTGAAAATCTCTACCTGACTTTTGCGCCCAGCAGGATTTCTCTCTCTGCTCTCATGTTGCCTCCTGACGTTATTGCTTGCAGCAGGCATTTCGGTAAACGTCACATGGGGTCCGCTTTAAGGCTAATTTGTGGCTGTTTTGTCTGTTTTTGCAGGAGAGGTGTTCTTATTTCGCCATAATGGACTCCCACTGCCGCAAACTGGCCACCACCTGCGCGCAAATAGGTGAGTATCCGATCCGGATTTTGGCTCAGAGCAGAGAAATACAGGAAAAAAGCATTTCCCTGGATTTAATATGGGTAATTTCCCCTTAAATCAAAGGCTAAATAATTATTATAATTATGATTATCGCATAAATGTTAATATGACTTTTTTAAACGGGAGTTTTATTCATTATTTTCAGCTAAAAGTTAAAAAAAAAATTACAATAGTTTAGTCCTTTTAATTAATTCACATTCTTCAAAAAGTGACCCAAAGCCTAAGAATGTCTGGATTTTAACCCACAAGGACCCAGAACTCATTTCAGCAGAGTTATGCGGGATATAAAAACAATTCAAATAAAATGAAGCACATTTCTGAAGTTATTTAGATAAATTCAATTAATCTCTTAATGAATAAATAAATTTGTTTTTCCAACACAGATTTACTTTTTTTTTCTCTCCAAAATTGTATTTAATTTTAAACAAATAATTGTAATTATGTTGATTAAAAAAAATTAAAACAATATTTTCTCCCCTGGTTTCCATGACAGTATTTAAAATACGTGGTCAGAGATGCTAAAATGTAATTTTTGACACGTGACGCAGTGACAAAGTTAAAGAGATTGAATAGTATGTTTAAAAATTACCAATCAAAAAGAAAAAGAAAAAGAAAAAGAAGACGAAGAAGAAGAAGAAGAAGAAGAAGAAGAAGAAGAAGAAGAAGAAGAAGAAGAAGAAGAAGAAGAAGAAGAAGAAGAAGAAGAGCAGGAGGTTCACGAGAAAAATAAAACTGCATAAAGAACTTTCCATGGGTCTGTGACTCTGACACACAATTCTGTCTGAAATGTCTATTCTCCAATTTATAGTTTTGTATTTTTTTCTCCGTAAAAGCTGGAATTCAGTTCCCATAAAAAAAATAAAAAATAAAAAACTTCTATTGTTTCGCTCACGTGACTGAGCGAAACAAAGATCCTGCTGGGGGTTTGATTGCAGCTTTGCACAAAAAAAGCTCAGATAGATATTTGGGCCTCTGCGAGGACGTGATTGGTGATGCGGGTTGTTTGCTGTCTTGTAGCGCCACCTGGTGGCTGCAGGCAGCGCGTGACAGGAAGAGGACGACAGCTCTGCAGTGACTTCACTTATCAGGAATAAAAGATGCAGACGTGACTTATGACCGACTTTATTCTAGCCTGTAATTAACAACCTATCAGTTTGACGCGCTGGGGCTGATATCGCACGATTTTAAAAACATATTTTTGACTATTTCGCGCATTTGTATCCCTGAACAAACCCAAACGACGGTCTGAAGAATCCGCTTACTCGACAAAAAAGTGGCTTCGAGTAATTATTTCCAATGCGGTGGCGAAAGCCATCAGATCCTGTTAGGACTAACCCAGACGTCGGATTCGGTTTCATTTAGCCGGCATTGATGGGGGTGTGAGAGCTGCGGTGTGATCGGTCATCGATTAAGAATAATAAGATAATAACGCCACCTGGACGCACGCGCGTCTTTACTGTTTCGCTGTGTAATACATGCAGCGGCTGTGGGATCGACTCCGGGGAAAAGTAAATGTATAATAATGAAAGCCCATCCGTGAGGAGGAATATACTAATGCAGTAATCTGACGTCTCCTTTAATCCTATGTAAAAGCCCCCCCTCCCCCCCTCTTTATTGACTGAATGGCTAATTAATGGCCCTCAATGGCGGAGGCCTGTTACCCGCAGAAGAGAGATGAAGCATTCAGGAGGCAGAAATTAAGAGCAGCGCGATAATCCACTTCAAGATCGGTATTAGAGAACGGCCGGAGAGGAAAAGGAGCAACGTTTGGTACCAAATAAAGACAGAGTTGGGTCACAACTCTGGAAAAATAACACCTTTTATTATTTATTATTACAAGCAGCGGTGGATAAAGTACTCAGATCGTTTACTTGAGTAAAACAATAATAATAATAATAATAATACATTTAATTTATAATGCACTTTACATATGGATCAAATCTCAAAGCAATATTACAAAACAATACTCCACTACCTGCCTTTAAAACCTTAAATTAGTCAAAGGAAAAACAAGTATTATCAGCAGAAATGTGCTTAAAGTGTCAAAATAAAAGTACTCGTTTACTATTTTCCCTTATGACTTCGGATTACTATTACTGCTGCATCAAAGAACCGTACACGTCAAAGCTGGAGGTAATCTAACTACTTTATGGAGCTCATTGGTGAGATATATGCAAAAAGATAATCCGAGTAACTTTAAACTGAAACTGTAAGTATAATATAATAATGAAGTATCAAAGTCAAAGTACTCGATTAGTATTTTCCATTATAATACTAGTCTACTACTCTAGATGTTAAAGGGGGAGGTAATCGGATTACTTTACGGAGTTAATTAGTGAGATTTACAAAGGTAATCTGAGAAGTAACGAGTAACTAGAGTTGTCAGACAAATGGAGTAGAAAGTAGAATATTTCTGTTGGAGAAGAGGAGGAGTAGAAGAATGAATCTTGCATTAAAGGGAGATAATTTGTACTAATACATTAATTGTGCACTTATTTAAAGTACTTGAGTATATGTACTAAGTTATTTCCACTACTTTAATAACAAATATAAAGAGTATTTTAAAAATTAGTTTTCTCTAAAACAAGGGTCAGATAAATGTAGCGGAGTAGAACTATAAAGAAGCTCCAAGTGGAAATAATCGAGTAAATAACAAACAACTCAAATGGATTAAATGTACTTATATCCTAATGCGCATTATTACCGTAATAACCCGTAAAATATGGCAAAGTTAGGTTTTGATCTAACTTTAAATCTTTGGAAATCCACGCTTTTAATTGCGAAAAGCCTTAAGATGAGTTAAAATAAATCCATCGCTACAAAATTATAATAAATTATATTTAAATCTTAATTGTATGACGAACCCAAAGAAGGTTTTCAAGCGCGGTCGAGCGGCGATTGGCTGCTTAGATTTGATAAAGAGCTTTCTCTCTCTCTCTCTCTCTCTCTCTCTCTCCCTGTGTGTGTGTGGGTGTGTGTGTATGTGTGTGTGTGTGTGTGTGTGTGTGTGTGCTGGTATTTGTATATCAGGGGGCTTTTATGGGATTATCCCAGTAACTTCTTAACAAGTCCAAGCGCTGTGGCTAACGGGCGTCCACCTGGCCACGTGCATGCGCACGCATTGCTTGGAACTGTGTTTGATGGTGATGGGATGATGATGATGATCTAATCGTGTTATGGTGGAAGAAAAATGGGGGCCAAAAATGACCCAGAGCTCTGTCTCTTCTCACCAGCCAGTCCATCATTCAGCACCTGTTCTCCAGCAGACGGGTCTCCCACCTCACCGCCACTCTTCTGCGTGTTTAATTAGAAATATCTACTTTAAGGAATTACAGATCAAACTCCTTTAAATCACTCATTCAAATCAAATGAGAGTCTTATCAGATTAAAAAGAACTACTAGAGCAGAGCCGGCGTCCGAACGCGGAGAGATCCACTTAAGCGCCCGGATAAAGTCATCCGTCGTCAACAAACTGAGTCTGCGTGGCTCTCCGTGACTCGGGTGGGGTTGATTTGATGGATATCTGAACCTTAAATCTGGAGATCAGGAGGATCGCCTCAATTGACAGCTAGTATGAGTGACAGCGCGTCTCCTGAGCACGCGCGCACGCATACGTGTGTGGGTGGTAAACAATTAGGTCACGTAATCCACCCAAGTATGAAGTTGGTGGATCCTGATTGCTCAACTTGCTGGTTCTAGTGTTGTATTTGGGTCTTTTTTGCCACCTTTCTACTCCCCCTTCCTCCGCTGGATGAATGATTGATATTTAAATTCCATGCCGCACGCGCGCATGAGCCGCAACAGCTGCGCGCGGGCTCCTTTCTAACAAACAGTACAAGTATGGCTGCAAGTGCAGGATTTAAGCAACCCTCCTTTTCTGAAACTACTTCTGCTATTAACTAAGTTAAATCTCGGACCCCTTCACGTCATCATTGTTTTGTTTGCGGCGTTTGTTTGTTTGTTTTGCGCATGGATTTCTCTCCACTGCGCGTTTTTTATCCACACCGAGTCCCTGAGTAAACTGCAGCCCAACGACAACCGCGTCCTTTTCTCTGCGCGGACCACTGGACCCAGCTCATAAACTGAGTGTTATGTTCATTTTGTATTTGGTCCTGGGCTGCTGCGCAGCGGCACCTCGGTGCGCCGCGCGCCCCATCTCCCTTTACATGCGTTTATTTGGAGGAGAGAAATAAGCGCCAGCCCCGACATTAAACACATTGGCGCACACGTCTCGTCTCCGCGAGCTCCGGTTGGCTGGGCCCCGTCGTCACACTCTCGTGGACGCGCCTGTCAGAGAGGATAAGGGGGCGGTCGCAGCGTGGTGACGTGGAGGTGTGGAGAGAGGCGCAGTTGGAGAGGCAGCAGCTGAAATGAACAGAGAGCGCGGTGGTGTCTGTGCGCCTCTGGATCTAATATCAGCTACCTGTCCTTGTCACTCTGATAGTCCGCCGAGGTAGCTGCTGCTGTCACCACCGATGCGAGCATGGCAGCACCCGGGGGTCTATTTTAAGGATTTCTCCAGTTAAAACTAGAAGGGAGGAAAAAGGGGCTTCATCTGTGAAGAGGAACCGATCTCCTGCGCGCTTCTGGGAGAAGTGAACACATTCCACCGACGGACTTTCCGCCTGGTCTTCCTCTTCTTCTTCTTCATCTTCTAAAAGTGGGACTCGATCTGCTTTTTTGACAGCCAGTCAAAACCGATGAACTCTATGAGGGATCCATTAAACATAGACAATCACCACCACCCCACGCTCACAGGGAATAAACTCGCCTCCACGCTCCACACGGCCGCGGCCATGGCCTCCGGTCTACAGCCGCTGCAGCGGTCTGTGGACTCCAAGCACCGGCTAGAGGTGCACACCGTGTCGGACACGTCCAGCCCGGAGTCTGTGGGTAAGCGTCGCCCTGGGGTGCAGATAGGCGCTCCCAGTGAATCAGATGTCACTCAGTTTGGTAAAAACAAAAAAAAAGGCATCCGATTAATCGAATTAAAACGAGTTTCGGGATGTTCGCGAGGACTTTGGTCACAGATAATCAGCCAGTGTGCAGTGAAGTGGAAACTTTCTCATCTAAAACCAGATGTTTTACGCACTGCAACTCTTTTATTCTGTAGATTTATAAAGCAACTGATTTCTCCGATTAGTCGAATCAAAGCGAGTTCTGGATGAAAGCGAATGATGGAGTGGATTTATGTCACATATAATAAGTTTGTGTGCAGTGAAGTGGACATTTTCTCATTTTAAGCTACTTTTTTAACGCTTTGCAACCATTTAAACCGTTTATATCATATTCACATTTACATTTATAACCAATAGTTAACATTTAAATGGTTTCATGTGGGTCTAAAATATTCAGAGTCAAAACTAAATTAAGAAATCAATATGAAAAAAATATATATCCCTTAAAATTTGATGCAAAATTAGAGCAATAAATATGCAGAGCTGAGAGAATTAAAAGAAATCTACTATTTTCTTCATTAACAGTTATATTGATTCAGGATTACTTTTATTTATTTTTCATCCTCTCATCGCGCACTGAGTCAAACACGTCCAGCCCGGAATCTGTGGGTCAGGGCCGCCCCCATCTGCCCCTCGGCGCTCCCAGAGAGACAGATGATTGATCGATATCAAGCAAAAGTTGGCTCCAATTAATCGAATAACAGCTAGTTCTGGAATCACGCAATTTATTGTGGAGTACAGATAGTCGGTCTGTGTGCAGCGGAGTGGAAAGTTTCTCATGTGCACCAAACTATTTCAGACATTTATATGTGAATTTATATTTACCACCAATCCTTTATATTTAAGTGGTAAATGTATGTATGACATGTTCTGATCCAAACATAATTTTAAAGTTAAAAAAGTCAAACAAAATCAATTAGGTAAAATACAACATTATTAAAACACTGGAAAAGATTGAAAATATATAAAATAATATATAAATATATATATATATGTATTAATTTTCTTCAGTCTGGAAGGATCATCTACTAACTGTGACATTTATTCCTGATTATTTTTACAATTCTTTATTCTTTTGATGGACATAATCCTCCTAATTAAACTCCCTTCCTCTTTGACAGAAAAAGAAAAGACCCAGAACAAAAACGATGACTCTTCAGACGACCCCTCCAAAAAGAAGCGGCAGCGGCGGCAGAGGACTCACTTCACCAGCCAGCAGCTGCAGGAGCTGGAGGCCACCTTCCAGAGGAACCGCTACCCGGATATGAGCACGCGGGAGGAGATCGCCGTGTGGACCAACCTCACAGAGGCCCGGGTCAGGGTGAGTGGTCCCTCGGGTACAAACAAAAACAATCCGTGCGTGTAATTTTGGCGCAATTTGGTGCCAAATGACTTGTTAATCCACAAATAATATTTTTACGCACGGACGTCAAACTTTACGCACGGCTGGAAATATATTAGGACAGATTTTATCTGGAAAATAAATCATTAGAGTCGTGTTTAAATATTCTGCTGGTTCAGTTTCAATAGATTTCATATGTTTAACTATAAATTAATAATAATTTACATGCAAAAATTAACATTTTAGCACATCATTTGCGGGTTTTGTTTTACATTTGAATGTAATCAGCTAGTTACAAAATCAAAGCACGCGTTATTTGCTCATTACGGCGTAATTGCGCTTTTATGCGTCGTTAACAGTCGAGGGTGCTACGTGTCAGATACCAGTCGTGTTTCTCCTGCTCGTGCGAAAGAGGTGCAAAGCTGGTATTTTGCGATTGTCGCCCTGCTGCTGTTGTGATTAAGGTCAGTGTGTTTGTGGAATCCTGCAGAGGAATACACATCCTCTCTGCTGAGAGGAGGCGCAGCGGCAGCCCGGTGTGTATTCTGTCCAGATAAGAAAAACCCGGGATTAAAGAGGAGTTGTCTGCGCATTAAAGGAGGATTTGAATTGGGATTTTTTTTTAGTGCGTACAGAATTTTACGCAGAGAAGTATATAAAATATTGTGTAATAACATTGTAATAGCGTAATAATAGTGAGGGACTTTTTTTGTCATTTTCTTTTCACGCAGCAATAAAAAAAAACAAATTATCTGACACTAAAATATTGAGCAAAGTATGTAATTAAAGCTTTATTTACACGTCACAAATCAGAGGTTACAAAAGTGCTTGAAAGGAGTCAGAGGACCAGATTGCTTCATTAAAAATAGGAAAACATACATTTTGGAGACGGAAAGAAGAAAAAAGAAATCACAACACGAGCAGAACCAGAATCCTGTGATGATTCTATGTTACAGAATATATAGAGGATCGTGTTATAACGATGTAATAGAGCTGTAATAGAAATAAATATTAATCATTTCCCTTTTTTTCTAGGTTTGGTTTAAGAACCGACGAGCCAAGTGGAGGAAACGGGAGAGGAACCAGCAGGCAGAGCTTTGCAAAAACGGCTTCGGCCCGCAGTTCAACGGACTCATGCAGCCCTACGAGGACATGTACCCCAGCTACACGTACAACAACTGGGCCGCCAAGGGCCTCACGCCGGCCTCCTTGTCCACCAAAAGTTTCCCCTTCTTCAACTCCATGAATGTCAACCCCTTGTCCTCGCAGGCCATGTTCTCCCCCGCGCCCAACTCCATATCCTCCATGACTTCCAGCATGGTGCCGTCGGCGGTGACGGGCGTGCCGGGCTCCAGTCTCAACAGCCTCAACAACTTGAACAACCTCAGTAACCCGTCTCTCAACTCGGGGGTGCCCACGTCGGCGTGCCCCTACGCGCCTCCGACCCCTCCGTACGTCTACAGGGACACTTGTAACTCCAGCCTGGCCAGCCTGAGACTGAAAGCCAAACAGCACTCGAGTTTTGGATACGCCAGCGTGCAGAATCCAGCCGCCAATCTGAGCGCGTGCCAGTACGCCGTGGACCGACCCGTCTAATGCCGACATGCACTGCAAAAAATAACCACCTTAGCGCGAGGCTTAGGGGCTGTTGTGGCACTTGAAGTGTTATTTTTCTAAAAAGAAATGAGGAAATCTGAGGGGGGGGGGGGGTTTTCTCATAAGGCATTCTTGGAGTTGGTTTGTCACTGTGTACCAAACATATAAAAAGAAAAAAGTGAGATGATTCCATCACACCCAGTTTATTTTGATATGATTTTGAGACCAACTGGATTGCTGTGGTGGTCATTTTTTGCAGTGTAGGTAATCACAAACAGCCGGCCACAGGAACAAGAGACTACTACAACTACTTTTTTTCATTTTTCAACAAAAAAGGGCACTAGAAGACTGAACCACTGAACTGAAATGGGAGATTTTTAGTTTTATCCCCTTTTTGGGTGAGTCCTGGCCTCACGGTAAGAAAAGAAAAAAACACCAGGCCTGCTTTTTTTTCTTCCATAAAACTCATCCTAAGGGTTTGGATTGTTTTTTCCTCTCTGGACGTTAATTGTTGACTGAGAAAAGGTTGTATATATATATTTGAATGATCATCTCCTGTTTGTCGAGGCGAATACGCTGTAATACACCCTCCAACTGGCCTCTCCTCTCCAGAGGTTCGACTCGTCGAGTTTAACGCATGTGGGAGAGAAAGAAAAAAGAAGAAGACGAAGAAGAAGAAGAAGAAGAAGAAGAAGAAGAAGAACCCTGAAGAAGGAGTCGTGTTTTGCTTGCAAACAAAAAGGGAATGTACATAACTAAAAAAAAAACTAAAAAAAAAAACGCACCGGTTGTGTGTTTCTAACATATTATAAATTTATTATTAATGTCTGTGTGAATATCGAGTTAGAATAGCAATTCTGGATTTTAAAAGACAGAAGAAAAAAATACGAAGCATCATCAAAATGTTCGAATTATTTGGGTTTTTTTGTTCTGTGTATACTATTTGGTACGGAATTATCTTGTTTTTGTTTTTGTTTTTTTTCCAACATCCAACAAAAAACTATTGTGTTTTATTTAATGGAAGTAAATATATTGTTCCAAAAACATCCCGGGACTTTTATTTATTGAATCCCTGTGCAGCGGGTCTGTTAGAGGAGCGCGAAGCAGTGACACGTCTGTCTATAGCCACTCCATTATGTGAGGTGGGCTAATCTATGGAGGAAAACAATGGCGGCAGCTCCAATACACATAGCAGCGAGATGCCCCGTCAGATTAACTGCTGAATACATGTCTGAGGGCAACGGCTGCAGCCACTTTGTGCTTGAAATAACACGGGAATCAACAAACAGGGCTCGGGCCACACAACACCCCATCATGGGAGGAGCACGCGCTCACTATATGAAAGCTTCGGCTGCGAAGTTCGGATAATAATGAGGGAATTTATGGGTTTTTATGCAAAAATCTACATGCATCTTCATTTTCCTTTGATGCATTCTTAAAGACTTGCGTAATGCGCCAAAACTCACAATGCGGGCCGAGGCTGCACCGGGAGGAGGAGGAGGAGGAGGAGGAGGGAGGAAGGGTGCAGCTCCACGGCTGCAGGGCAGATCGGAGACGTCGGGGAGGAAACGTTCAGACACTCCCTGCAGGGGAGAGGCAGATTATTTGGGTTTGTCTGCACCACTCTGCCTCCAAATGCATGCATGTAATTGTAGAGATAATTTGACATATTTCTACAAATGATTTTGTTTTTATAGGAGCTTGAATAAAAACACGCACAGGAGGCGAATTATTCTGAAACACTCCCTGCAGAAGCGAGTCAGATAAATCGGGTTTGCAGGCAGAGGGTTATTTAAAGGTTAATATTATATATATCTACGAATTTAGAGCCGTTTTTGTTTTTACACTAGCTTATTAAAAAGAAACACAAGAGGGTTTGTTTTGTATCCATTCATAGATTTTCTGAACTCCTCCTGATTTAATACTCCTTTAAAAAAAAAGGGAGAGAATCTGCACAAGTGTCCATTTATGATGTCAGCAGGCCCTGCAGAAAAAGAGGCAGATGCATTGAGTTTACAGTCGGAGATGCGTTCACTGCCCGGCCTCAATATGAAGGCATTCATAGAAGGGTTAATCTGACATAATTCTGTAAATTCAGGGCTTTTTAAAACAGCTTTTATTAGGATAAATACATGCATTTTGTTTTTATAGCCGCTATAGAAGCGTTTTCCTCCATATGCATCCATGCATGGATTTCCTTTAGACTCTACTAAAACAAAAAATCTGCCTTTTGATGAAAAAAGATGGACAAGACCTTCAAAAACTACACATTTAAAGTAGAATTAATATTATATACATCTACACATTAAGAGCTGATTCCTCTTTCTGTCTTTTTTTAGCAGGATTGAATCGGTTTTGCTTAGATGGCTGCTTAAAGAAGCCCCCACGGGTGGCGTTTTCTCTCCTTGCATCCATGCATACAGATATTCTGAGCTCCTCCAGATTTAGACCTCGCCTTTATGTTGCACAAGTGTCACCTTCTTTTTGATGGAGCAATAATCAGGCTGACAGGGGATCAGCTCCGGCTGCTGCAGAGGCGAATACGCAAGTCTGCAGCCTGAATACACATCCGCACAATCAACATGTGAGCAGAGGATGACCTGAGGAGAGAGGAGAGGAGCCTTCAGGGGACGCGGTGTTCATTCGACTGAAGCGGCGAGCAGGACTGCAGACCTTTAAGCCTCTGCTGCTTCCCTCCAGCCCGACCCGGGTAAGAACCTATCCAAGCCTGCATACGAGCTGCTGCTGCTGCTGCTTCTGCTGCTGCTGCTGCTGCTGCGACTGCTGCATGGTCACCCATGCTTCTAATTACAAAATAATGCTTTTATTCTGCTCACGTTTGACATGGACTTTATATTTGCAAATTCAGACGTCGCCGCGCGTGCGTCAAACCAAACAAAAGCTTCACAGGTATAATCAGAAGCGGCGCGAGCGCAGAGTTCACGCTCCGGCGAAGACACAATTATCAATCGCTGTTATTTAAAGCATATTTCAGCCCGCGCCGCAGATTTAAAGCACAGCAGCACATCTTAATGTCAGATTTGTTCCGCCTGCTGATTCAAACAGGGATCCGACGTGGAAAGAAGGCGCGAAGCTCTCATCTCCACTCCACGGGGAATTCAAATAAAAGGCGAGGAAGAGCAAATATCCAAACATGTATGACTACACACCTCCGGTCTAAATAATTAACAGTCTCTCAATAGTCGTGCAGCAGCGAGGAGGAGGTGGAGGAGGAGGAGGAGGAGGTGGAGATGATGGCTGCTGCATGCGATATTAGGTGAGCTTGTTTTCTAATTCCACGCTAATGAAGACAGGGTTTTGTGTGGAAACACACACAGGTGTGTGCACAGGTATCCTCACCTGAGTGGATGTGGGTTTAAAGGGAGTTTTAGGAACATTCAGCAGGTGGAGTTATTCATCGCACGAAATGTAGATCTGTCAAATATTAAAGCTTGAAGCAGAAGCAGAAGCGAGTTTCAGGTTTCAGCTGCATGGATTTAAACTTCTTTTCTTTTTCCGTGCATTTTGTTCAAATACAAGGATTTTTGCCCTTTTCAGTTAAATTGTAGGATGTAGATGTAAATAGGAAATCTTTATTTTATTTTTTTACATGGGCGGCAAAAGCTTCATTTTAATCTGCTGCAGAATTTAAAACATGACGATTTTAACTCCTAAAGATATTAAGTTATTACATTTCTGGCTTGAATGTGCATTAACAGTTATTATATTCTGTTTTTGTATAATGCTATTATATGTTTAAGTTCATTCCATTAGTGGATAAAACTGTTTTTCACAATTATGCAGACACGACTGAATAAAACACATGAATAATTTAGTCATAAATGCAGTGATGGGTTTTAATTAATAACCTTTATTCACGTATTTGGACGTATTTGTAATTAACTTAATTATTTCCACTTCATTCTCACTGATACTACATTTATTTTCTTATTCCGAAAAACCACAGATCTCCCAATATGTTGAATTTAAATGTTAAATATAAAGGAGTAGTAAGTGTTTCTTTATGGGCTGACGAAATGATTCTACTGCGTAAAACAAATGAAGTATTTAAAAACCATGTCAGCTCTCACACTGCAGCAATGATCTTGTAAATTAGGCGACTACTTGAAGTAGTTAAGAACGACATCGACCTTTAACACCTAAAGCCGTAAAAGAAGCTTAAGATTTATTCAGCCGTAACGATCCTCTAAAAACATCGTAAATAAAAGTTAAAGAACCGAGGAGGGAGAATTTTACTGCCAAATGTGGACTTTAACTTTTGCTGATAATAATCCAATTTATTTCACTTAAGTAAAGTTAAATATACTTTAAACCTGTAATAGAGTAGTTTTACAAAATGGTCTGAATATTTTTGCATAATAATAATATTAATTGTGTGTAATATAAATATGCAAATTTCTTATTCCTCCACATACATTGTTATTAACCTGTTATAAACATGTAATAAACGAGAAAAAAAAAGAAAGAAAAAAACCCAAACTCTTCTATGTTTAATCAAGAATAAACGTGGAATAATACACTAGAAAACAACTGAAGAGTAAAATGTATTTATAATATTTAAGTTGATTGTTTTGGATGTGACTATGTTGTGGAGAGGGAGGAGATACAGGAGTGGATCAGGCAGAAGAGAAGACTGCTGTGCCTCTGGGGGGGAGGTGGGGGGGGGGGGATGTTGAGGGTGCTAGGGTTCAGGTCTTGACCAATGAGGACAGGCGACCTCAACTTAAGGTCACATGGGGTGACCTCACACATTCTCACCCTCATCTGAAGTTTTCCATAACAAGACGCTCCACCAGGCTCCTCTGGACCTCGCTGCAGCTCCAGATTTATCCCACCTGTTGGTCTTCTCTCGGCAAAATAATGACGCAGAATGCTCTTTTTACCGGCCTCCTCTCTGCTGCCAATCATCTGCAGAATAATTTAAGACACAGGTGTCCATCTTTGCCCCCGGCGATGATGAAAAGTGTGAAAATATTGACTTGCTGGTGTTCATTTACGCCTGCAGGCTTCATAGAAGCAGAGATTCATGCAGACATGCCGGCTGCTGGTGTGCACCGGAGTGTGCACGAGAACGAGAGTGTGCACGAGAGTGTGCACGAGAGTGTGCGCGAGAGTGTGCGCGAGTTCACCTCTCCTGCAGCGGGGGCTCATGGGTGCCGTTTGAGGGCAGGCGGCCGGCCAAAGCGTGTGAAAGCAGATAACCGGGGCGAATTTCCTGACGCACACACTTCTCGCTTCTCTGAAGTTCCATTCAAGACGGAGGAAAACAAAACACACATCCGAGATGTTTTCCCTCCAAATCAATTTCTACACATGCAGTATGAAGAGATCGGTAACACGGTTCTCATGCAGCCGTGGACAGAAGGATGGGTCAGCACACACAGATGGATTTCTGTGAGAGAGGAACCACGTTGGTGAAAAAGTCTTTGAGGGGGATGTTTGTGTTGTAAAGCTCGCTGGTAGAAACCCACATGGTGGGTCGGGATCTGTAGGAGGTGAAGAGTTTTATCGACATTTTAAGTTGGTTTTAGGACGTTCTGCTCCATAAAAGGAGGAAATACTGTTTTAAAGTCTGGACTGAGAGAGGTGAAAAGACTTCCAACACCGAACCGGACCTGAAGCTGCTGCTGCTGGAGGACTGAGGTGGGCCCAGGTCAGAAGAAGAACCAGAACGCTCAAAGTGTCTGGATAAATTGAACCTTCAGTCGTATTAACTTTTATTCAGGATAGCAGTAACCGACCCGCGAAGCCGTAGGACAGACATCTGAGCCCAGTTGTAAGATAAAGTATCCTGATTTCTTCTATTTTGGCAACTGGACCTTCAGACTAGATTTAAGATAAAGTGAAAAGGCAACCTGAGAAAACACACATTACAATATCAGATTTATTTAATAAGGCAATAAAGTTATCTAAGACCCAAATCACCTGCCTGAGAAAAGGATTCCAAGAACTTATTACTGGGTTCTGGCACTGGAACTCATTTTCTGGCTTCGATGAGGTGGAAGTTGGGCCCACTCTTCTTCTAGTGCAGCCAGGTTGGAGGGTTCTTGAGCATGAACTCATCCGCTCAGGTCCCGCCGCAGCATCTCAGAGGGGCTCAGGTCCAGACTTTGACTGGACCAATCCAGAACTTAAGTGTCTTTATTGTAATAATCAGTGTCCTTCCGAATGACCCAGTTCCACTTCCACTCACAGACCGATGACCCGTCATTCTACTTCAGAGTTACAGCCCAGTATTCATGTTTCCCTCCGTTATGGTGAGTCGTCTATCTTGAAAACGCCTCCTGACATCGTAGCTCCGCCCCCTCCATGTCTGAATGTAGTCAAAATGTTTATTGGAATTTGGTTCTGAGGATCATCTGAAGTGTGCTTCAATGGTCTTCTGGGTTAACAATGACTTCCGCCTCACCGCTCTCCCATTTGCTCCATGTCTTTGGAACAGCGGGGTCAATGAACTTTGACCTTTAAGGAGGCCAGAGAGTCTTTGGATGCTTTCTTTAGATCTTCAGTAACTTTTCTGAACGGACCTCAATCGTGGTCCCGGAGGAACTTTGGATCGTAGATACATTTCTGTGAAGGTTCACCAACGTTCCACTTCTTCTACATTTGTAGATAATGTGTGTGACTGTGGTTCTGTGGAGTCCCAGAACCGTAGAAAGTAGTTTGGAACCCGTCCCAGACTGGTGTGTTTTAATCAGCCTCTGGAATCTCTTTTGATTTTGGCATAGTGTGCTACTGGTGAGAGCTACAACAGAACTTCCTGCTTGTGGAAATGGTCTCTTGAAGTGATGGTGTGCAGAACAGGGCTGGTACTGATCAGATCTGGGCGGGTCCAGTCCACCCGGAATCAGTTTTTAATGCAGTTCTACTGGGTTTTGAATAAAATGTACCCTCTAAGGGGGCAAATACTTTTTCACACATGCCCGATCGGTATCAGATCATATTTTCTGATGGAATCAAACACATTTACCCTTTAAAACTCGTGTTAGTGTCGACGGATTTACGTTTTCCTGAATGTACGACACGAAAAGAAAAGAAGTCCAGAGGGGGTCCAATACTTTTTCACAGCAATTTCTGTCGACCAATTTGAAGACAAGGTCATTTCATTTCTTTCTCTTATATCGCTGTCGAATACGTGGAACCGGCTCGTGTGATTTGTGGTTGGGTTTCTCGTCGGAGCCCCTGGAGCCTTCCTCCTGCCTCGTCACGTTAGCCCGACGAGTGGAAAGCTGCTAACATCGTAGCCCGCCGCGCAGCGTCATGTTCAGACACCTTTAGTTTACACAGGCGGCCCAGATGGCAGATCTCAGCTCTGTTTTCTTTCTGCCTGTCATCTTCTGTAACGTCTTAATTGACGTTTACCTCTGTTGGCCGCCGTCAGCCGCCCGGAGTCTGCTGCGTCTGACGAGCAGCCTGCCAGAAAAAAGTTTCCCAGGCTCCAACTTCAGATAGAAAATTACACCTGAGCGCCTTTTGTTTGTTTTAGGTTTTTTTCTCGCTTCTCTTTCAGTCGGTGCCGAACAATTTTCCCCTGGAACCCAGCGGTGAAAGATGCCGTGACTGTCAGAGCGTTCACGGCGCTTCAATGTTAGCTTAGCGCCGCATGTGAAAGGTTGACTTATGAGACTTATGTGACAGGACACTGTGAAAAAAAAGAAAGGTGAATTTGTTCACATGTAAACGGCTACTAAATCAAGTTTTATGTCGTCTGTGATTTAAGTTGACATCGCAATTTTGCATGCACTGTAAAAACAAAGTCGTTGAGGAACAACTTCAAATAGTAATCTAAATTATGTTAAGTATATTTGAGTTCAACTTATTCATTTAAGTTGTAAATACTTCATTTAATAGTGTTCATTCACTTCATTTAATTTAATTTTCTTTTCGTGAATCACCATCAATTTTGTTTTTACAGTGTATAAAAACACTGCTGGAATAAAATCCTTTAAGATTTGCCCAACAATAATAAACAAATATTTATTTAATGTAATAGATTTTAGATTTTTGAATGTAAATCCATGAAGATAAAATGTTTTTTTTAAAGTGATTCGGAGAATGTAAAATTGTAGTATGCACTGTAAAAAAAAAAAAAATAAAAAAAAAAATAAAAAAAAAGTTGATAAACTTAAATAAACTACGTCAACCTGTAAACCCAAATCAAATTGAGAGTGTTGAGTTGAACTTAATAGGTCACAGAAAACAATAATGTAAATAATTAATTGAATAAGTTGTTACAGGTTCAGGTCCAGTTTTGAGTTCATAAAACAATTCTCTTTTTACAGTGCATGTTTTTTGTCATTACAGGAGAAAACTGAGGTTTCCACTGAATCACAACTCTTCTAATTGTTCTATATTAAAGTAAAATTAAACGTTTCTATAGGGAGATTTCTCAAATCTGTCTTCATGAACAATCAAGGACAACATAGAACTAATACGTGCGTTTCTACGTTCCTGTTTCAAGTGTGGGCGGAGACAAACAGCCTCCCTGCCTGCAGAGACACGTCATTCTTCAGAGCCTGTTTGACTCCAGCTGAACAAACATGGCGGCTTTGGGCCATAAAATGCTCCAGATTATGAAGAGGAGCACTTAGCAGGACGCTTCAGAGCCTTCATCCTCTTCGTGCTACATTCAGATCAAAAGCAAGTAATTACAGATGTTTCCTGAATTTAACCTCAGTGCTGAATATATGACGGGGTTAGAGGGAGAATTATGGAATAACCACGACATTTTACCTCATGCGTACCCGGGGGGCGGGGCTAAAAAGCCCCTGATTGGCCCCTGAGGTGCCCCTGTTTATCACTTGTCTTACCTTTGTGACACAGGAGACACATCTTGAATCTACGTCTTTCTTGAGTTCATGTTAGAAGGAGGGGGGAGTTGGAAGGATTCACAGATTTATGTCTTCTGATGCGGCGTGGATGTTAATGAGATGCGTATTTATAGTTGCATTTGTATAAGAAGAGCATGTTGTTTCCATGAAGAGCTTCATGTTTAACAGTTGCCCACTTTCGCCTGCTGAGGTGTGGAAGAGAATTTACTGTGACCTATTATTAGCTGCCGATCCAAATTTACTCTGGGATAATTTTAAGTCTTCATCTTAAAATGTTTCGTTTAAAACTCTATAAACATCAAAGTTAGGAATTTTTATTTCTGAAACAATTTTGGAGTAATGAAAAGCCTGAATTTGAAAAAATATAAATTGGATGATGGTCACAGATCCATAGTGACAGGTCAAATGTATGTACATGATCAGCCATAACATTATAACCACTGAGTACCATTGACGAGCTTGTTGGAATGGCACCTGTCAGTCGGTGGGAACTCAACACTGGGTCCCCAAATTGATGTTTGAAGCTTAAAATATTATCAAGCCCAAGGATTTGAGTGACTCTGACAAGGGCAAGGTTGTGACGGCTAGAAAACTGGGTCAGAGCATCTTCAGAACATCGGGTCTTGTCGGGTGTTCCTTGTCTGCAGCGGCTAGAACCCACTGAAGAGGTCTTAGGAAGGGCAACAGGTACCAAAGGCTCATGGATGCATGTGGATTTAAAAAAGGACAGGAAGGAAGAGGTTCAGTTTTTGTACAAAAGTTAATACTGGTTCTGATTGAAATATTTTCAGAACACACAGAGAGTGGGACACATAGTGGGCAGGTGGTTATAATGTTATGGCATATGGTGTATATATATCATAGTGAATAAGGAAGGTGCATGGATTTCAGACAGATGTGTAAAAGTTATTTGAAAAGTAGGTATCCTTAAAAAGGGAAACTTTTAAACGTGTGTTTCAGAGCTGAAGCTGTTTCCACTAATATCGTCTATATATCAACACACCGTCTGACATCTACATAAGAAAACATGTTTGTAATCATACTAATAGTCACGTGGCTGAGTCTCAGAAAACAAAGTAGTAGTAGTGTAGTCCACCTTAAATGTGATTAAATGTGATTAAATGTGATTAAATGTGATTGAGGAGTTTGTTCCTGACATCTTTGAACGAGGTCCAAGAATAACTTCACGGAATCTTCCTTTATTTGTAACGTGTTGAAAGGGAGAATTAATTATTCCCACCGCCTTACGAGTATTATCAAATACTTTTCAACTGTTCTGAGTCCACGACAAAAGATTAAATCCACTGACAGGTAACAAGAGGGCAAAGTTTACGCAAGCTGAGAGTTGGTTTTCTATATTTGACATGCAGCAGAATATTGTTCTAAGAAACATTCCATCAAACTCAAAATAAAAGTAAATAAAACTGAAGGAATGGGACTTTTTTACTTTTCTCAATTTTGAGTGGATCCGAAAAATAAGAATTTAAAAGTTCAATGGAATCCATGAGAGTTTTAATCCAGTGTGAATGCTGTAAACAAAACATTCTATATTCTATATTTATATATATTTATATAATGTATATACATATATATACTGTATGTATATATGTATATAATGTATGTGTGTATATATATATATATATATAGATATTTAGATGAATGTATAGATTGATGGATAGAGAGAGAGAGAGATGGATTAGAGATAATAGATACAGATTATAGATTATAGATTATAGACTATAGATAATAGATAATAGATTGAGATTACAGATAACAGATTAGAGAATAGAGATATAGAGATTATATAGATTAGAGATATAGATAATGATACACAAATAGTTTCATTCGGGTCTAAGGTTGCACATTACACCTTTAAGACGAATGAAATAATGACTTTTAAATCTGCTGTTCTGGTGCTGAAAGAATGTTGGGGTGACACCGAGCAGCCGGGCCGTCGCATCAGATTCTGTTTATGACTGGATCCGGGCCGGCCTGCTGCTGCCAGGAAACAGACCATTCCTCACACCGACTAATGGCGAGCCTCTACTTTTTCTCCGCTGAGCCCAGAAGCTTCTAGTCCTCATCTTTCAGGGTCCGTTTCCATTTGTCTCCATCCCAGAAGCAGAAGCCCGTCGCCTAAATAACCAGAGCCTCGGTCCAGAGGAGCGGCGAGGCCTCGCCTGTGCGTCCGTCGCTGCTGAGTCGTCTCCAGTGTAAAATGTTTACGCCTTGTAAAAATATTTCTTTGGACTGCTCTCTTATTAAAGCCAGATGTGGCTCCTTCCATTTTTTCCTCCCAGAGCAAATATAGAGCTGTTCTTTTCTCCTTCTTTGATTTCTGCCCTTGACTTTTCCATCTCCGCACAGACCCACTTGTCAACAGTTCTTTATTTATTCCTTATTTCCCTGATGACCAGCAGCTCCTTCAATCCAGCAGCTATTAAAAGACTTTCTCCGTAGTGTCACTTATGAGATATGAAAAGTAGTGGTCGTAATGTTGAACGGTTTCTCCAACGTTATTGTTGATTTATTCTTCGTTTACATCCTGTTTGTGCGTTTTCATAGACACACAGAGGAAAGAGTCGTTCCTTCTGTTTTTAAAACTAATGTTCATTTAAGGAAAACCAGCTGTGACAAAAACTAATCGTGATTATGAAGACAACATCTACAGAAATGTATTATTATTATTTATTATTATTATTAATGTGTAATGTTCTTGATCCATACATCCATCCATCCTTACATCCATCAATCCATCCATCTATTCATCCATCCATCTATCCATACATCCATCCATCTATTCATCCATCCATCTATCCATCCATCCATCCATCTATTCATCCATCCATCTATCCATACATCCATCTATCCATACATCCATCCATCTATTCATCCATCCATCCATCTATTCATCCATCATCCATCCATCCGTCATCCTTTCATCCATCCATCCATCCATCTATTCATCCATCCATCCATACATCCATCTATTCATCCATCCATCCATCTATTTATCCATCCATCTATTCATTCATCTATTCTTCCATCCATCCATCTATTCATCCATCCATCATCCATACATCCATCCATCTATTCATCCATCCATCTATTCATCCATCTATTCTTCCATCCATCTATTCATCCATCCTTTCTTTCATCCATCCATCTAATCATTCATCCATCCATCTATTCATCCATCTATTCATCCATCTATTCATCCATCCATCATCCATCCATCCGTCTATTCATCCATCTATTCATCCATCTATTCATCCATCATCAATCCATCCATCCTTTCATCCATCCATCTAATCATCCATCCATCTATTTCATCCATCCATCCATCTATTCATCCATCTATTCATCCATCCATCATCCATCCATCTTTTCATCCATCTATTCATCCATCTATTCATCCATTATCAATCCATCCATCCTTCCTTTCATCCATCTAATCATCCATCCGTCTATTTCATCCATCCATCATCAATCCATCCATCCATCTATTCATCCATCCATCCATCCATCTATTCATCCATCCATCCATCCATACATCCATCCATCTATTCATCCATCCATCTATTCATCCATCTATTCTTCCATCCATCTATTCATCCATCCTTTCTTTCATCCATCCATCTAATCATTCATCCATCCATCTATTCATCCATCCTTTCTTTCATCCATCCATCTAATCATTCATCCATCCATCTATTCATCCATCTATTCATCCATCTATTCATCCATCATCCATCCATCCGTCTATTCATCATCTATTCATCCATCTATTCATCCATCATCAATCCATCCATCCTTTCATCCATCCATCTAATCATCCATCCATCTATTTCATCCATCCATCCATCTATTCATCCATCTATTCATCCATCCATCATCCATCCGTCTATTTCATCCATCCATCATCAATCCATCCATCCATCTATTCATCCATCCATCCATCTATTCATCCATCATCCATCCATCCATCCATCTATTCATCCATCCATCATCCATCCATCTTTTCATCCATCTATTCATCCATTATCAATCCATCCATCCTTCCTTTCATCCATCTAATCATCCATCCATCTATTCATCCATCCATCCATCTATTCATCCATCATCCATCCATCCGTCATCCTTTCATCCATCCATCCATCCATCTATTCATCCATTATCAATCCATCTATTCATCCATCATCCATCCATCCGTCATCCTTTCATCCATCCATCCATCCATCTATTCATCCATTATCAATCCATCCATCCATCTTTCATCCATCTAATCACCCATCCGTCTATTTCATCCATCCATCTATTCATCCATCCATCTATTCATCCATCCGTCATCCTTTCATCCATCCATCCTCCATCCATCCATTCATCCATCCATCCATCCATCCATCAGCCAAACTCATTTTCATAATAGCGAAACGCATCTTCCCTGATCAGCCATAACATTATAACCCCTATCAGGTAAAGTCAGCACAGCACTGATTGTCTCGTTACAACATGGTCCAGGTCTGATGTTCAGTTCTGGAGATGCTCTGATCCAATTGTCAGCTGCATAAATTAAGTGCCAAAGTTAATATTTGGCCCCTTTAGGTAAAATATGGCCCATTTATGGCCCCTGGTTTAAAAAAACCTCTAGCTAACTACATCACAAGCCATCACTCCTAAAACCATCTACATTAAACCTACGTAATCATCCCACCAACGACCTGCTCCTCCTCCCAGTGAGGAATCATTGATGATTGACAGACGTCCACAAACGATGAACACGACGATGAATAACCTCCATGAACGAAGCGAACGGAGAACATGGAGATTCGCTGGTGAAGAGAACGAGCGCTCTCTCCCTGCTGTTCCTGCGGGATCCGGTCTTCCACCGCTCCCGGCCTACAGCATCTCCAGCCCAACGAGAACAGACGGCGTGGGGATCCACTGATGGGGTTGGATCTCGCCCAGCAGTGACTTATATGTCACAGATGGTTGGATTTCACTGAGGTCCATATAGGAAATCCATTCAGGAGTATTGATCTTTCTAAGATCTGCTCTCTCTGACTCCGCAGGAGCTGAACATCCGCCGAGGCCTGGAAGGAAGTGTAGCAGCTGAAGCCCTTAAAGGTGCAGCGTGGACATTTTAAGGCTCTCTTCATAACTATTACAACCATTTCTAGCTTTTAAGCGCCGACGTCGATGCTCCTCTGGGCCGTGGACCGACCGCTCACTGCGTCTCCTCTCCTCCATTCCCAGACGAGGAGGTGGAGGAGGAGGAAAAGGGCCTCCTCCTGCACTGACTGATCTTACATATAAGCTTTATCCTTTATCTTTATAGAGTAAACTGTTTGGATACTTGAAGGCCACTAGAAGCAATCTGGGACATCACCACTAGAGGGCACTATATTTTACACACTGCACCTTTAATAGTTCAACAAAAATGTCACAAAAATAATATGAATCTCTGAAGTAAATAATAAACAAAATAATCTGGTTTGGGGTTTATGTGTCAACCAGGACCCTTTTGTTTTTATGTCATGTCTAAAGCAGCTCCTTATTTTATTTTTATTTTTTGTTATGTATAACTAAGAATAACCTTTACCTCTCCCGTTTTCACAAACCTCCTCATGGAGGTCCATTATTGTTCCACAGAAACACATCACAGAACTCCATCGGTTGCAGAAGCACAGCAGTGACTCCACAGAGCAGATCACATTTTTCAGCAGCAGGGAAGTTCACAGTTGACTCGCCGTCTTCTGGCCTCTGGGCAGATTGAGTTGAAAACCACAGCAGTTGTAGTCAGTTTGTCAAAGATGTTGCCAAAATAGAAAAACAATTATTCCATTAAGAGAAGTTAGGACCCAGAGTTAGTCTTTCAACAGGTATTGTGTAACGACATGATCCCAAATGCCTGCAGGCATGGAAACATCTACATGCTGTAAAACTATGTGTAGCATTTAAAGTTGAAACAAACTGTAAACAACATCAGATTCTAAATGGTGTATCGGTGTAGTTGATGAATAACCAAAAATGAACCCCGTAAGTGTCACAAACCTTTAAATGCTGTGAAAGGTTCCTGATCCAGCTTTGACTCATCACGTCCACATTTCCTGCTTCTAAGTTTCCATTCATTTAAAAAGTCTAATCAAATGTCCCGAGGGTCATTAAACTTTTTTTTTTAATTGTTTTTCCTCTTTGCAGCTGGTCTTACTTTATTCATGTAGGTTTGTTCAACAGAATCTATAATCTAACACAGTAACACAGAATAATTCATTATCTTTTTATGTTACTTTATATGCTTTATTTTATATTGTCCTGTAAAATACACACTATCACTGGTGTTAGAAATTAAAGTTTCTCTTACTATTATTATTATGTCATCATCATTATTACGATTTTTGTTATTATGTTGACATAATTCTGATGGTGAAAGTTACAAATACTGTGTCATATAGTTGGAGGTAATTCCCCGGTTCACCTCTGGGGGCAGATTCAAGATCTGTCCTCTGAATGAGACGTGACGTCATTCTTTATGGTTTCTCTTGATCTCCTGTAATGGTGTGACTGTTTAAAGTCTGCTACCTCTCTCTCTGACTCTCTCTCTGACTCTCTCTCTGACTCTCTCTCTGACTCTCTCTCTGACTCTCTCTGACTCTCTCTGACTCTCGCTCTCTCTGACTCTCTCTGACTCTCGCTCTCTCTGACTCTCGCTCTCTCTGACTCTCTCTCTCCCTGACTCTCTCTCTCTCTGACTCTCTCTCTCTCTCTCTGACTCTCTCTCTCTCTGACTCTCTCTCTGTCTCTCACTCTGTCTCATTTTCTGTCTCTCTTTACCTTTATCTACCTCTCTCTCTCTACCTCTCTCTCTACCTCTCTCTCTACCTCTCTCTCTACCTCTCTCTCTACCTCTCTCTCTACCTCTCTCTCTACCTCTCTCTCTCCCCTTCAGACAGTTTTAATCACTGAAAAGACACTCACGTCCAGGTTTGTCGTCTAGAGCCCTGGTGGAAAACGACCCCAGCGCCCGTGCCCCCCGCCTCCACAGCCATCCTTCATTACTCCACGCCGTGGGAGAGCCAGAGCTCACGGCGTGGTAATCCCTGCCGGAAGACATCACCGTATACCGTCATTATGGAAACGGAAGCGAACACGAGCTGGTCCAGAGCCCGGGCTGGCTGAGAGGAGAACAGCAGCAGCAGCAAAAACAGGTTGACGTCTCTCTGCAGGGGAGGTGAGGGGGCCTCAGACTGATCCACTGTGGGGGGCTGTGAACGTGGGGGCCGCTCCTGCATGTTGCTGTTAAAGTCATCTTTATTCGATGTTACACACTGCTGTGGGGTTTTATAATAATAATAATAATAATGATACTAATACATTTAATGCAAGTGATGTTCATTTAAAACCCTAAAAACGTATACAGCATGGATAATAACCTTTAACCCTTTAATGTCCTGCCCAGCTGTTTGGTTGAACTCATTCTGACTCTCTATTTATTGCTGAAAAATGTGACTGAACCTGTCTATGATAAAGAGTAAGGGGCCGAGGATGGAGCCAAGGGGGACACCACATGTAAAAGGGCCACCGAGGAGGAGGAGGCATCAATCATCGCAGTTTGTTTTTGATATAACCAAAAAACGCCTTTTATGGATCAAAGACCTGCTTTTCCAAAAGACTCAGCTAATCTAATTAATATTGACTATTTCTTATTAAATTCACAATTTCATGGTGAAGTCCGATTTTGTTTTACTATTTACAAACATGCTTAACCGAATGATTTGTCTTTTTATGGTGAATTTGGATATGAAATTAATCAAAGCCCCAAATGAATCACATATTCAAAGAATAAATCTACGCATGTTATTTTGTTATTCGTAAAAGCATGAAAGGGTAAATTTTTGTTTTTCTGTCTAAAACAAAACTCATGACTCCGATAAACAGATTCTATTCTGTCTCGGATCACTTTGTTTGAATTACTGTTAGCCGCCAGAATACATAAGATTATGCAAGGATTTACAAGGTAAAACAAATACTCTAAGGGTATTGGAAAAAAGTAAACATCAGATTATGTAGCAGAAATATAACGTTTGTCCAACAGAACCTGCAGCAGGGCAGAAAAACTGTGACTTGGCCTGATGATGTTTGTGACAGTTTGTTGAAGTAAGGTCATTTATATAAATGTATACGTATAAATAAATATATTATATATTATATATATATATATATATATATATATATATATATATATATATATATATATATATATATATATATATATATATATATATATATATATATATATATATATATATATATATATTTGTGATCAGGGTCCACAATAACCTCCTTCCAGAATCTCAACACTGGATGATGTGGATCCAGAACATAGTGGATCATCACAGACCCTCATCACCATAACTGTGGTGAGTTGAAGTGATGAAGATCCGTAAGAAACCATTAAGTACAGAGAGGAAGGTTGGAAAGGAGCTTTAACTCTTAGCAACCCTGCACACAGACTGATAATTGTTCCATGCAGAGTCCATCCTGAGGTATGTTTCTGCTAATCCTGTGCAGGGTTGGAGGGGGTGGAGCCTATCCCAGCAGACAGGTTGAGGGTTAGGGTCACATTCAGACCTACAGGCAGCTCGGAGGCACCCGTTCGTCTATGGAAGGTAAGAGGAAGCTGGAGAGAAACATAGAACCTTCTGGTTGGGAGACAACACTGCTGGCCATTATGTCACCCTGCAGAAACTGAGGCAAGGATAATTACAAACTTTTCAGCAGCTCCTATAGCATGATTACCTCTGGTGTTAACATGTTCCTTTGTTGATAATAAAGTTTAGTTTTTTATCAGCAACAAACCAAAATTTGCAATGAATATTGAACATATGCATTAATTATTAGTCATAATTATTGTTTTTTATTTGAATCAATCATTCCTGATTATTGTCATATTTTAGCAATCTTGTACTTTTTTGCACAGATCTGGGGAAAACTGTATTTTCCTACTTTATTGTATGGGCATCGGATAATTTACGTGATGAATTAAGACAGTTTTTGCTTTTATAAAAAGTTAGAAGTTTAAAGGCATCATAAAGAATGAAAAAAGTTAAATTAAAGTAAAAAAATATATGTATTATTAGTATTTTCAGAAGTTCACGTCTTTTATTTTTATTATCATTGTTGCACAGAGTTGTGAGGGCAAAAATGGGAACATGACGTTCAGTGGTGGGTCAGTGAACGCACCATCACCTGACCATCAATCATCCCTGTAATTTGTGTGAGTCACCAAAATAAACCAGCAGAGGGCGCCAGAGACAATTAAATAGATTAGAGTTCATTAAATTTAACATTCAAATCAGGTTTAATTCCCTGTTTAATTAATATAATAGAACACCTGATTTATTTTGACATCAGTTTCATACCCTAACATTTTATCGTATGATCTATTTTCGTATTTTGTTACTTCATAATTACCTATAATGGCCTATAATGAAATGTTAATCTTATGAACATTCACCACTATTTATTACGCTATTTCAGGCAACCGACTGAAAAAAATAATAAATAAAGACAAAGAGGGAGCATCTGTGTGGAAGAAATGGAGAGCAGAAAATGAGCTAGTGCCCCCTCCTCGCTTTTTTTTCTTCCTGCTTTTGATGTGACACCATCACTGTACTCTCCTCAGTTTATGAGGTATCACGGCGGGTAATAAAGCGGAAAGGTCAGGGGGAATGTTCTTTATCCGCTCTAAACCAATAGGTCGGATTTCCACTTTCCACGCCATAACTCTGTGACTGCAGCTGCTGCCCTCTTGGTTAAAACAATACATTGGCCTCGGTCACTCAAACATCACATCACCAATTCTCCATCTTATTGGGGAGGCGGCAGCGAAGGCCGCGAGAAATCACGGAATAGATTTACTACACGGGTTCATCCTCAGCCCCTCAGATATGATATAAGCACTGAATAATGTAAGCCATACATTATGAATCCAATTTGTTTGGCCCAGATCTGATGTTCTGACTGCAGGGACCGAAACAGGATGCTGAGATTCGCCCTCAGGCCACTAGATGGCGATATGAGTGCGAGGCTGGCAGCCATTACTCCACCAGGACAGTTTAAGTGTCAAAACTGAGTATTACAGTGAGGATTATGGCCCATTCTCTTAAATAGTATGATTAGAAAGGTTTCTAGAATACACAGTATTATGGTAATACATTCACCGATCGGCCATAACATTATCACCGCCTGCCTAATAGTAATGAAGCCACTAAAGCAGGTCTGACCCATCAAGGCATGACTCCACCAGAACTTTGAGGTTCTACTGCGGTATCTGGCACTATGACATTAGTAACAGGGCCCTTAAATCCTGGAAGTTGTGAGGTGAGGCCTCCATGGATCAGACTTGTTTGTCCAGTACATCCCGTAGATGGTTCTCTGGATTCAGAGGCCGAGTCGGCACCTTGAACTTGTCCTTATGTTCCTCAAACAATACCTGAGCCATTTATTGCAGTGAGGCAGGAGGCATCATCCTGCTGGAAGAAGCCACTGTTGCTGGGGCATACCATTTACATGAAGGGCGGGGGGGTTTCTGCAGTACTGTTCAGGTAGTAACACCTAAAGGAATCACAAAACCAATAATGTACATTTCACTCTTTGCTGAACTACATTATTTTTTATTTTGAATCATTACAAATGTTCCTCACATCTAAACACTATGTGATAAAAAAACAAAACAAAGTAGATACAATCAGAACCGGTCAGACGGTTGGACCCAGTTCACCGTTCCCTTCAATCCTAGTAGTTTACTGTTTTACTTTTAAAAAATAAAAAGTATAAAAGCCATAACTTTTATGTTATTGTATACTTATACTTTAAACTAAAACCTTTTGCTTTAATAGTTTTAAAAAAAACTGTCTTTTCCTTTCATACTACTACTTCAGACTTATTTTACATTTATAATACTAGCTTTTACGTTTAGAGTTAAAGTTTTATTTACTTCCATACAAGTACTCTTATTGAATTCTTCAATACTTCTACGTTTTACTGTCAATTCTTCTTTTTTAAAATCCTTTTCTTACTGTTTCTTTTCACTTTTTCACTTTGGGTTTATTTCCTGTCCGGTACTTTTTCACTTGTACTTGAGTAAAGAAGTTGAATAAATATTTGTACTTTTATCTGAGTCACGTTTTCCATAAGTAACGGTTCTTCTGCAAGAGTTCATACTCCTACTAACTTTGGTCAAATGAAACCTACTTTTTACAGGCAGGGGTGAGAAATGTCTCGCGTAGTTAGAAGGAGCTGAATCTATAAATGAGGAGAGAGTATGACTTTGATTGATGGCTCTGCATGAGAAGAAGGGTCTCCTCCTTCTGAGGAAACCCCCACCGCAGAAAACCTTCACCAGGAAAATGTAAAGTCCACGCCTCTAACTGCTTTTCTGCACAGATACACATCAGTCGTTTACTGTATAATGTACACACACTCAGAGGTCATCTGAAGGTCAGAGGTGACTGTCGCTGACACTGGTTTCTCTGCTCCTCTGGATGGACTCCAGTCCAGAATGGAGGTGATTATTTCACTCTATAAAAATAGACGCGTCATTCCGACACTTTTTACTTTCATTTTAGAATTAAAACTTTTCTATTGAAACTACTGAAGCCAGACATTGTTTGTGTTTACACTACGACCCGATAGAAGACACTGTGATCTGTAGTAAACGATACTTACGAGGTCAGGATCAGCTGAGTCACTGTCCAGACGAGACCCTCATCTCATCAGTCTGATGCAGAACAACATTTTACAGCTGGTGGTTAAATAAATGTTTCCATCTCATTTCTTTTACCTGCTGGTTTAATGCGTTGTCTGCAAAAAAACCAGAACAAGAACATCCCTCTGCTGCAATCGTGGAGCAGAGGGACTTCAGCTCCTTTCAGGAGAAACAGGGTCGCTGAGGCAGCAGAAATAATAATTATCGTGAGGAGGAGAACATCAGGAGACATGCAGCAGGAGGACATCAGGAGACATGCAGCAGGAGAACATCAGGAGACATGCAGCAGGAGAACATCAGGAGACATGCAGCAGGAGAACATCAGGAGACATGCAGCAGGAGAACATCAGGAGACATGCAGCAGGAGAACATCAGGAGCCATGCAGCAGGAGAACATCAGGAGCCATGCAGCAGGAGAACATCAGGAGACATGCAGCAGCAGAACATCAGGAGACATGCAGCAGGAGAACATCAGGAGACATGCAGCAGGAGAACATCAGGAGACATGCATCAGGAGAACATCAGGAGACATGCAGCAGGAGAACATCAGGAGACATGCAGCAGGAGAACATCAGGAGACATGCAGCAGCAGAACATCAGGAGACATGCAGCAGGAGAACATCAGGAGACATGCAGCAGGAGAACATCAGGAGGTGACTTTTTGCTATTCTGAAGGAATCTCTCTCTCTGTCGGAGAGACTGTCTTCACTGAACATCTAAAGGTTCTAGTTCCTTTAGTTCTTTTTTTTGTTGCATTTAAAACTTCGGAGTTAATAAAGCTTGGTGGGGGAAATCCTGAATATTGTCCGGCATCTTCTGTTACATCCTGGATGGACTGATGGATGGATGGATGGATGGATGGATGGATGGATGCTCCAGAAATTCCATATTTACAATAATTGATGTAAAACAAAGAAAAAGAAGATAGAAAACTAGACAGAGAACCAGTGACTGGACCGGTTATACTGTATCTCCAAAAAGTCACCAATACCCTGCAATGTAATCAATACTTTATTTACAAGATTTTTATTTTTTTTTTTGTAAAAAGCTTCCCCTAGTGAGTGAAATATGAACTATTAGAATGAAATAGAATAAATACGAGTCGTATCATACACACCAGATGTTATGGCCTGAAAACTTTTATGGAAATCATTTCCATATGAAAACACATGGAAATTATGGCCTGAAAACTTTTGGAGATAAAGCGCCCCCTAGTGTCGGGATATACAACTGACCTTTCCCAAAATCACCCCACTTCTTCCTGACATTAAGATCAATGTGGATATAAAATTGATCCAAGTAATACTTTTTGAGTTATGGCGTTAACATTGGCAGCGGTGGACGCGGCGGACCAGGTGGATGCGGCGAGGATGATTCAATAATATCCGGGACTTTTCGGGACAAAATGATGAGTTTGCCGCTTTTACTGAACTATTTAAAGCAATATCAGCTTTTACAATATTTAAAAATCTTTCACGCCTCATTCGCTCACATCTTCGTTCACATTCTCCTCGCATATGTTCATGAGTCAGAGAAGGACATGACTCAACAACGTACTATCTGCGGCCTCGGTCATGCTCCAAAGGGTTTCCCTGACACCCCTGCCAAAACTCCGCCCAGAGGCTCACATCATCCCACACACGCTGTCCCCACCTCAAACACCAGACGTGCAGCAGGGCGCCGACGCAGAAATGCAAACATCCTTCATATGATGGACCGCTCAGACGAGAGGTCAGAGGTCACGTCTCTCTATAACTATAGATGCCCTGATGAAATATTAAACTAGATTTGTTTGTTGGTGGCAAACATGTTTGTCTTCTTATTATTGTGGTATTTCCTATCCTCAGGACACGTTTGTGAGATATTTGTTTTATTCTATCACCTTTATTTTGCTTATTATGATGTATGCTATATCCTTCTAACATGTTTGGTAATAATTCCAGGTCTTTAGTCCAATTAGCTTTATTCTCGGTAGATTTTTCTCTCACTGAAGTTATGGTTTGATTGAAGAACTGGATATTTTTTGGAGCCATAATGAGGTAGAAGAGGGAAGGAAAGGTGAAGGGGTGAAGACCAAGCATGTGAGTACTTCTGACAGCCGGGTCAGGTTGAGCAGGTTCTGTTCCTGTGTTACAGAGCCACCATGCTGCTTTACATGTGGAGCCTGATAACGACCGGTCATTATGTGGAGTCAGAATCATTGTGGGCAAATGGCAGGTAATGCATGTGGCCGTTACCAATGAGGCATCTCCAACCACTGCAGGAAATGTACCAGCCGGCAAACGGAGCAAACCGGTTCAGCCCAGCATAAAGAACTGCATTAAAGAACACGGTGGCTCTTCAGGTTCAAGTCCCAGACGTTCATCATGTCAAATTTAAAATCCATAAAGTCAATGTTGCATTAATGAGCATAAAAATGACTGCCTGTATGTGGAATGGACATACAAAGTTCAGCCAAAACATTACAACCTCTGACAATTGAAGTAGATGACAGTGATAATCCGGCTAACATGGCACCGGTCAGAAGGTCGGGTTAGGCAGAAAGTTATCATTTTATCCTGAAGATGACATGCTGGAAGCGGGAAAAATAAATACATTTAAGGCACTGAGGGGATTTGAAATTGTGAAGGCAAGACAACTGAGTCAGAGTATCTCCAGAACTGAATGTTTTGTCGGGTGTTTCCAGCTTGCCGTGGATAGCACCTACCAAAAAGATCTCAGTAAGGACAACTGGTGAACCGTCGACCGGGTCATGGGAGCCCAAGGCTCATCGATGTGAACATGGAGCGAAGGCTATCCCGAGAAGTCCAATCTAATGTAGGACAAACGGCTGATGGTTCCGAAAGAAAGGTGTCAGGACATAAAGAGCTGTTTTGTTCATAAGAGGCGGGGCTACACAGTATAAGTTAGGTAGTTTTAATGTTATGGCTGATTGATAGAGTTTATTGCTTTAAAGCACTATTGTACAGCATCTCCCTTTTGTGCAGCTATAACTCATCAAAACGCAGACTCAATTTAGTTTTGAAGAAAAGCAAAATACTGCTGCTGTGCACCCGACCCCAGCACCCATGCCCGCAGGATGTGACCCACGCGGTGACGGTTCCATGAGGCTTGTTCAGTTTCAGCCGGGCCGACACCATAGAAAAGGGCCCGGCCACCAGACGCTCAGCGATGTCATTCACAACTTGGTTTTCAAAATATGAAATGACAAGAGGGATTTATGTCTGGAAGACTGCAGAGGAAACACATTAACTGAGCAGAATGTGGTGAAATCGCCCGTCTCCTTTATGTCAAGTGTAAATGTAACGATGATGAGGTCAGACATCATGAAGCAGACGCCACAGGAAAGAAATCTATTCAACCGCTGACCTACCCGACTCTCCGTGTGTGAAACAGTAGGTTTTTTTTGGCCCTGGTGAATGACATCATGGGTAAATATGCTTAAAGTCCAAGTCAAGTTGCAATGTCACCTGATGACATCATCAACCCATCATCCAAAGGTAAATCTGACACGATGTGCCAACAGGGGTTTAAACTTTCAGACGTGGAAGAAATCTGGATACAGCATTTCTGTGTTTTGTTTGTTTTATGCACATGTGGCAGCATTTACCTGCAGCCATTTATTCACTCATGAGACAAAGTTCAAACAGGCGGCGCCAAGAACTCGCCCCACATATTTGGGGCGAGTTTTTGCTGAATGAAGAAATAGTTCCCTTCTAAGTGTCTGATAATTCAGTCTGTACAGTGTTTCAACATGTTGACAAAAAAAGCTTATGTTGTGCAACAGAGTGGTTTATCTTTTACTGTTTCACATACGGGTGGAAAAACATACGGGAAAACAGGTGACATGCTCCAATCAGCCAAAACATTAAAACCAGCCGCCCATTATTGCATTAATCTTCCTTTTTGCCACCAAAAGAGAAAGGCGTTTCAATTTATTTTCATCTTTGAATCTTGAAGCATTAAACATTGGGCTCAAGTGATCCTGGAGGACTGCAAAGACCAGCAGGTCTGAACACTCTTTCCATTTAAACAAACACAGCCCCTAGGTGTCAGTGCAAAGTAAACAAACTAGTAACTTTGGACTGTCTGGGAGTAATACTGAAAGATGCAAGTATCGTTGTTCCTGTTCTAAAAACAGGACTCTACTTTTCCAAATTAACAAATTAATACTGATGTCAATTTGTAAAAACAGGGGAAATATTTTTTTCTCAGGTGAATGAAATACACTTCCATACTATTGTAGGGAGATAATCATTGCTATTGTCATGATTGATAAGTGTTTGTTTTTTTACACTGACATTATTAAAATTGAATGCATTAGCAACATAAATAAGTGTTGAATGGAGGCCCCATAGTTTATGGGGGTGTTGTACGCTGGTCGTGGCCTCCACATCTACCCATCAGGGGCGCACAAGTGCCGGTCCCAGTACCGGATACACAGGAAAGGGGGTGCGGTGCGCCAGGAAGGGCATCCAGTTTAAAATATGTGGATGTGGATGAGATTCCTCAAAGGAAACCTCTAATTGCTATCAGCCAGATGAAGTGTAAGCAGAAGAAGGATATGAATAAGGGCCCACTCTTCACGGCAGAACTCTGTTAGCGCAGCCACATTGGCGGATCGGATCTGCCCTTTTCAAGTCTCACCACAGTATCTTAATGAGATTCAGCTCTTGACTTTGGACTGTCTGATAAATGATGACCAGACATTCTTTTTCAGAATTTTCTAGTAGACGGTAGAATTCATATTTTCCACAGTAATGAAATGTCATCTTGGGCCTGAAACAGGAAAACATCAACATTACACTGCCTGCTTTTAACAGACAGCACTGGTTCACAGCCTTCTTCTTTACTCTTTTTCTTCTGGCTGCAAATTTATTAGAATTAGTATATTATTATTATTACTAATATCCACAATGGAAATGGAACATGTTCTTCACTGGATGCACTTCCTGATGAAAAAACTTCCCAATTTTTGTGAGCTTGGCATTGTGCTCACATAGTGGTTGGATGGGGAATCAACTCAACAACAGTTTGGTTTTATTACCTATGGATAGATAATCAGAAAAACAATTAATATTATTTGGGAAAATATACCAAAAATTATTTTTAAAAAGGATTAGGGACACAAATTTGGAACACTTTTCTGACTTTAATGACATAATTAAAAAAAAATAATTCAGAATAAAAGTCAGGATTCTAAGGATATAGTCAGGATTATAACTCTATCCTCAAACTTCTGACTTGAAATCAGACTAAAAAATGAACAAAAGTCAGAATTCTGAGACTAAAGTGACAACAAAATCAGAATTCTGTCAATAATATAAAATTCTGACCACAAATACAGTTAAAGTGAAAATTCTGAGAAGAAGTTTAAAATAGTTAAATTATTTTCCTAACACAAAAAAATAGAGTTCAGACTATCCAAAATTAAAGCCATAACACTGACCATGTTTGACTTAATGATATTGATTCGGACATAAATTTTCCGTTCTTAATACCTCTCAACAAAATGTAACTGTATTTGAAGGCGACACAGAGGATTCTAAACGGACGGGCGTTAGGACCTGGGGTTGTCCTCCCTGGGGAGGAGGGCGTAGGCTCCCTCAGCCTGTAGAGGATGACAGTTCCGCGTTTGCCCGCGGCTCGCGCACAACAGCGAGGTCCTCACTGAAGCGCGAGAGATGCTAGAAACTGGTCGCGAGGACTGAATAGAGACACAACGGCCGAATATCGTCTTGTTTCAGCAGTGTTGACGGAAACACGGAGAGCATGTCGGTGCTAGCTCTGCAAGAGTACGAATTCGAGCGGCAGTTCAACGAGGACGAAGCCATACGATGGATGCAGGAGAACTGGTAAGATGGAACCCCAAAGCTTCCTTTAAAAATCCCTCTTTCTAGTAAAATCTACGGCATTTTCGCGCGTGTGTGTGATGGAATCCGCACGTAAATCAGCCCTCCTCTCCGGGTTCAAATCTCGTCCGATCCTATTAAATCAGGCTCGCTGTCATCATTACTGCCTTTATTCACGCGGGCCTTTAGCCGCGTGCGAATTTGATGCTCTATTGCCGTTAACGACATTATGAATCTTTAAACGGGGGAGCTTTGACCTTGATTGACTGTGATTTGTATTTTTTTCCTGGCGTCAGTCAGCCCAATATTTTTGTAAAGGTAATCCAAGTGGCTTTATCGCTCTTATCCATATATGGCTTTTGCCAGTATTGCAACCACAATGAACCCAAAAGGTTCAATTGATGGTAAATGACACCCCCCTACTCAGTGACACAATGGTTTGCTCCACCTTATAAACTATAAAGACTTCAGATGGCACTGGATAATGTCAAGGCAGCAGACCAGGATGCCACTTAACCAACTTATTGTGAAGGATAAGAGTGCCAATTCACTATTAGTTTCATTATTAATTTTGTCTGTTGATTATGCATCAATTAATCATAACGATTACAAATTGTTAAAATAGAGAAATTGCTGCCATTAAAAGCCCCCATTATCCAAGGTGACCATCTCAAATGTCTAGTCAAACCATAACCCAAACTATATGATTTTCCATTTATGTTGATATTAACACCCACCTTATCTTAAAAGTCATTATTTAAGCAGCCCAGGTACTCCTAGATCTTTTCGGTTTTAAAATGCCTTACATTTAGTTTTTGACATTAAAGGTGGTAAATGTCTAGAATGATAGGAGGGCAGGTCTTAACTGTATCTAGTGACTGGTTCAGTAAATTTTTTTGGGGTTAATTTTCTATATTAATATAAACCCAAAAAATATCTCCCAGCAACATCGTATTTGCTTTTACGTGAAATGGTTAATGGACACACGAATGAATGAGCGGGTGTATTCATATGAAGTTGAAGTTAAGTCTTATTCTTCCAGTGATTCATCTTATATCCCTAATCCTGTCGAAGTTATTAAGTCATCGTCTGATTGCAACTGCTTCAGTTAAACTGATTATTTAGCAGAATCTCCTCTATTCAAATGTATAAAGATATGTATAAAACAGAAGTGACACGTTTCTTCACTATGTCCACTTAGTTTTTCACCATTCGGTGATGGAGATTTCTCTCATAAGTTGTGAATTATGGAGGAGCTAAAACTTTTTCCATGAGCATTCACTGACGTGAACATCATGGGTCTGTTAAAGAAAAAGCCTGATATCTTGAAGTAACTAGTTAATCGAATTTGCAGTAGAGAGGTAGTGGTCAAAACAGCTAATGGCACTGCCAACACAACAAACTCTGCAGATCCACCACCATTCCCTGTTCACTGAACTGACTGTTCTCTGAACTGACTGTTCTCAGTCACATGGCCATCAAGGTGATTGGCATTTGCTTAAAGCTTTCAGATGAGAGTAAATATTAATGTGACCATACAGATAAATTGCACCTCCTGTTTAGCACTTTTATTTGTATTAAATTGTGTTTCGACTTGTACGTTAATGGTGGAGTAAATAGGCAGAAGACAATTAAATCGGTTCCAGCACTTGCCCAACTCATTTGCCAGGATTTAAGCCAGAATTAACAGACCGACCGATCACATCACACCTGTTTTATCTTCTTTGCATTGCATCGCAGTCTGTTTTAGAGCTCTATATTTTACTGGTTATTTTTGAGGCCCTACATGGCCTCATTGCAACCAATATCTCAGACAGTTTCGTGACACACCAGCACTTACTTGAAAGTCCTCAGGCAGAAAACCTTCAACTGTTCCTGGTGTCCCACTGAGGACTACAGGGGACGGAGCGTTTGGAGTCAGGTCCCCGCGGCTCTGGGACAAACTGCCTGAGGAAATCAGGTCGGCTGAGTGGGTCGCTGTTTCATTGGTGGATTCATTTTTGCTGGGCTTGTGAAGCACTTCGTAACATGGTTTTCAAAAATGCTCGATACATCAAGATTATTGCTACTATAACAGCGTAAATTCTCACTTTAAAGACAATTTTGGCCTAGATTGAATAATAAGTAATCGGAAAAGTTGCCAGTTTTCTGTTTCAGCTCCAGCGATAACGTTGATATTGACAGAAGGAATTATAAAAGATTAATATCTAAACTAACTTCTGATGAGTTTTTTAATAAATCTTATATTGACCAAGGACTATGACTTGAGATGTAAAAAAAGAACATCATTGTTTACCAAAGGCAGTGTCTGCAAGGCATTAATCCTATCCTGGACTGATATATCCCTGTTTCAATTGTGATAAAGTTGTTATTATGTGCATTGATGCATTTCCTGCATTCAGGTCCAGTCCAACTACCCATGGCCTGAACACATCCAAGGGTCATAAACGCCCAGGTCCGTGCCGGGTTGAGCAAGAAATGGTTCTAAGCCATACAAAACGAGTCATGTGTAAAGTCAGCATAGGCTTCATTAAGCATGCAGCAGCACTAAGTTTGTAATATAGGAGCAAAGAGTGAGCAGGAGGAATTCCTCTGGCTTCTACCATCTGAACTTCCCGTAGAAAATAGTTTCGCAAATTATTTTTAAAACAAGTTTGGTTTGAACAAGTCTTCTTATTCATTGAAATGAAATGTGTGTGTTTGTGTGTGTGTGTGAGAGAGAGAGAGAGAGAGAGAGGGGGCATGTGTAGGAGCTGTCCTCAGCCCGGTACTGACAGCTGGCCAATCACGTTCATCTACTGATGTCTGCTGACAGAGTATTAGCCAATCACGTTGCAGCTGATCTGTGCTGATTTCTCTCTGCTGTTCCTGTAACAGAGGACGTCAGACCGGGCCAGACAGAGAACCTAACCACCAAATATGGGACCCGTTAGGTCGTTTATCACCTCCAGAATGGTCAGGGAGCAAATGAGTCAGCATGACATGTTTTCATTACTTCAAGACTGAGAGTTATTCTCTTGAATCAATTAGCACAAAGGCAAATGTCACAAGCAAGTGTGATATGTCTCATATTTTGTGGTTCCGAACATTTCAAAACCAACTCCTATGTTTCTCCATGCCATGCAATATAGAACTTCATACATAAGTTTGTCCTATTTCTTAACCAAACACCAATGGTGCTCTGACCACTGAGATATTTTTCCAAAGGAATGGTTGTTCATGATTGTCATGATTTTCATTGTTTATGTTTTAACATCCTCTGACGTCAGTTAAAAATGTAAAAAGGAAAACAGTCATTAAGAACTGTGACAGTAACTACTTGACCGCTTTTTATTTTTTTTACGCCTATCCCGATGTTGATCTCATTACTGTGATAACCGCATTGTTTAGTTTCAGCGCTCTTTTTTTTTGGCTACCTATGTTTGAATGAAGCGCTAATTGAAACCATCCTGACTGCTAGCTCCAGTTATCCTACAGTAGACGTCATACTTGTGGGTTGATGTTGGCTGAGGTTAAGCTACAGATGATCTTCCCATCCCAGTCAGTTATGTTGTAACTGTGCGTGTTGTAACCGTCTTTCCCCTTCTGACCAAATACCTGCTGTGACGTCACAGAGGTGAGACCAGAATTAAAAAACACTTTCAGGTGTGAACCAGTTGCTCAGTAGTCAGTTCTGTAAGAGAAGAATTGCTTCCTCTTTTTCATTTTTGTGTTATCAATGGCTGTTATATACAGATATGTATAGACATTTTTATCCTACAGGTAATATCTGCAGGATAAAAACACACTAGATTTGGTCTAGCTCTCTCATTTCTGACGTTTTATCAGGGATGTAAGGCTGATTAACGGCCCTACCCACCAGAGATGCAGCTGAAAACTACCAAAAAGATTTTAGTTCAGCAGGAGATATTTTTACATTTCATATTTGTCAGGGGTTTTAAGGAAAACTTAAAACACCAACTATGGGAAACATAATCTATCCTCTACCATGTGATATACAAGCTCATCTGTTATTTCATTTCATCTTCTTGAATCCTTTTGCTTTATAGAATTTGTAAGTACTCTGTTAGAGAAAGACGCCCAACAGAACCCCTCTGGTGCCCGTCGTTCGCCCTTGTTTTTGAGCCATGCACTCTTCGAACCCGGCACTGTGATTATTTCTCAAGTTATCAAGCAAAATTTCCGGTGCTAACTTTTCACGCTGATATTCTTTTTTGCTGTTGTTGAGAGTGACTACTTTTGTTCAGAGGCCAAATTATATCCAGAAAACATTGGTATATTTGTTGTGTGAGCGATTGCGTCGTTCCTGCAGATTCACATGTACCGACTAATATTTGTTGGTTGGAGTGGAGCTACGTGGCAGAACATGATGTGTTCAGGGGCAGAGGGTGAGTGCCAGTTTAGGAATCTAACACACGGATCGGATCTGTAGAAGGAAGTAACCATTATCTCAGTAATTTAATACTACACTACTGCTTTTGATTTATTTGAAGCTCTAACTTCAACTAGTGTAACTACTTCAAAGTACAACCGTGCTGAAAGGCGCAAATTATATTTCATTTTTACAATTTTTCTTTATCTCTCTCAGACAAAGAAAAAACTTTGCTTTTGATTGTGTGTGATTATTTTAAACTGAATCTGTTAATGGGCTGTAGAATTCTGTCAGAGGGAATGTGGATTTGTTTTGCAGAGGTTCTCAGATGTTCTCAGGGTAGCCTGTCGGACTCACCTTTAGAGTTGAAACATGCAAAGAAAGATGTTTGTGTTATTTAAAGCTGGAATTGATATATAATATCCCTGTTAAAGGTACTCGGTCTTCCTCCCACAGTCTGAAAACATGCGATATAGGTGAATTAGTGACTCTACATTGCTCGTAGATGTGAATGTCAGTGTGAATGGCTGTCTCTTTGTGTAGCGACTAACTGGCTACTTGCCCAGTGTGTATCCCGCCTCTCGCCAAATGTCAATAGGTTCAAACTTTTTCTTAAATCCACTGATTTATGCATTTGTCCCATACAGTTATTCTTCAATTCAAGTTTGTTGTCTTGTATACAACTATTATAACATTGTGCTTTTCATCTGGGAAACAGATTTTCTTTTGACCATTTCTTGCTAAACAGTAGGATAATTCAACATATGAACCTTGGTTTTCGTGTCAGAAATCGACTATAACGTAAAGCATTCTATGGAAATTAGAAATGGCAGTATTATGGCAAGCCTCGTGTTATAATAGGACTGTAGCCATCAGAGTTCTAACATGTGGCATGCTGTTTTATGAAGATAGAGCCTCATGTCAAAGGCTGTGCTGCTTCCGTGCAGAGCTGCTTGGAACGTAGCATATGTTATGTATTTACATAAGATGTTCAACATAATGAAAATGCCATGACAACAGAATTCCAAGTATAATATGGAACAGAGCGATTACTCGTCCTGTGAAATGATGTCGGATGTTTGGAAATAATCAAATGAACATAATCTAATACAACTCCCGTGTAATCTGCCACCGAGGATTATTTATGTCAGTCATCACTTCACTTGCCTTTTGTAAGTGCATTTGGGATTTGTTTTTTCCCTATAGTACTGCATTTCATGTGCCTCTGAATGATGGCTGACATCTGCAGCTGCTCAGTTACGGCGTATCATGTGTTAAGATGTTTTGCAGTGCAGCTTTGGAGCCAGAAGAGAGCTTGGTTTTTACACATTAACTTGCTGAATCACTCTCACACACGTCAGCGTTCTTCATTATCATGCAGGTTGCATGGACTCGTGGGTTCTCTGATTTTTAATAAGCCTTTCAGGTACCCAGGACCCCTGTGGCTCTCTGCACCTCAGACGGAGCTCTGGTGGTTTTTGCACTGGACTGATATCAGGGGATGCAGAATCTGGAAGTTATGCAGTGAGAATGCTCTTGGCTTCGGCCTGTTGTGTGATTTCTGTCTGCTTATGTTTATTCCCACTGTTTACAAAATTCAGCTGCCGCTTTTCCCTTCACAACAAAAACTAGACATCGCTCTCTAAATAGAAATATTCATACGATTATTCAAATAATTCGTTTTTGAAGATACTGCAGACGGATATGGGAATGTTGCTTTGTGCCATAGGGAGACATTGCAGAGATGCACAATAGTGGATTTTTGCCCCTTTCTATATTTTAATATTTACCATGCAACTTTCATACGGGTGTTTGCATAAAAGCTGAACCTCTCTTGTATTTGGATAACACATTATTTAAGGATGGGCGTCGCCAGTGGTCCCGTGATACAATAGTGTCATTATACCTAACATTTTGGAATCCCATGTATTGTAATATTTCAAATGTAAATGATGTCCCTTTGTGAAGGACTGTAGGACGTGAAAGACTGATAAACTTGTCAGTACATAAGTGTTACTGCTGACAAACTGGACCGTTTGTATTATAGTCGAGTCCAATGGAACGTAAATATGTATAGAATACTGAACCGTTGTTGGTACGTAGATAAGTGTAACTTGTGGAAAAAGATTATGCAACCCCTTCTGCATGTGGAAAATGTGAAAGCAAGGATTACAGTTTGGAGGACCTGAAAAGAAGGTCACCAGTCTTCATTGAGATAATGAGCCCTTACTGTCACATACAGTATGAATCCATCGTCTGTGATGTCCAGTGTCTGAGAGTAAATCCTCTCTGCTGTGCTCAAACCTTTCTGAACTTGTCGACTCTTTTCTCTGTGGAATACGATGGATGTGTCCGGGTGACAAAAATCTCACAATGTCTTCAGATACCTTGGTTCCACTGCCTTGTGAAGTTAAACAAGAGTCCTCCTTTTCTACTATGTTGTCTGGTCGTAGGACTTTGTACATGAGTAGATGATGGCTGTCATTTCATCAGCTCACTGTGAATTGTGAGGTTGCTAGAAGATAAGTGTGACCAGTTTTATTGATCTTTTCCAAAGCCGTAAATTAGTGCTAGCATTTCTGTACTTGGCTGACGCTCTCTGATGGTTGTGGTGTTTGAACCTTTATGCTGGCCGTGTTATCAAGAGTATTTTGTACGACCTCCGTCATATCATACCATTCCTCCACTTTGTCTTAAAAAATCCGAAATAGGTCCTCCATGGTTGCTCTCAAACTTATATTCTGCTGATCGGTTTACTTCAATGACTTTTTGTTTTATTAACTTAGTCTGGCACACTGAGTCATCTTCTGTGTCCTCACCAGAAAATAAAGGAGCACCATCCAGTGGACTGGAAAATAAACTGATTTTTATCATTCTACCCAAACTTGTCCGAAGATGTTCAATAAACTTTGAGTAAGGAAAGCTTCAGGAAAATTCTGAACATACTGAGGCAAAATTTAGTGGATCAAGCGAATACACGAACTAGACGGCTCGTTAAATCCATGAACAATTGTGATTTCAGTGATGATCAAAACAGGTAGGATTATCATTTAATCATGCAGCCCTAGCCAGCATTATCCAACCATTTTAAAAAAAAGCACACATTCTTTAAGCGCTGTCAGGAAATCACATGGTTAATGGAATTAGAACCAAACAGAATTAAAGCTTCATGACATTAGAAAAAACGTCTATCTAGGTCTGACGCTAATATCTGAGGTGAAAGCCTTTAATTAGCTGGAGAGTATTATGCACTGTTATTATCCTGCGTCCTCGTTTGTTTGCTGTTATTCTTAAAGAAGCATTGTAGCTTTCTCTCTCCAGTCTTTAGGGTCAGGTTGCAATGGTACTCGAGGAGTTGAGGAGATATGTCTCTTCTTCTGAGTCTCGCGTTACTTATTGACTCCACAGGGAGTCCAGGCTTTTGTCTAAGCCGTCTTTAAACCCTGCTGTTGCAGGGATGAGACCAGTCGTCTCATAAATAGTCTTAAATTTGGCATTAGGTTATCATTTTAGTGGTCACTACATAGCCTGTTTCCTTTAGATTTGTTTGAATAGTATCTGTAATTTGAGTTTGGACTCCTCCCCAGTGGATTACACAAACAAGGAAATAATACATCTTCAGACGCCAGCATGTTAATTGAAGTAATTATTATTTTCCAAGTGTGAAAATGGGGTACTAATAACTCACCACAATAAGCTACAACTGTTATTAATATTGTGTGTGCTCTGAATTAAATTCATAGTTGAAAACACAGGCGCTAGTTACTAGTGTTCATTATTCTATGCCGCATCAAATGTGTCAAAATTCAAAACGACACGACAGCATTTATTATTTTATTAAATGATGAAATAAATCATCATTTCTAGTGTATCTTTAGAGTTTCCTTTAAATGATCACACCGACTCAGAGTCTTTGTTCTACATGCTGCTGCCATTTGAACAAAAATCAGAACCTGATGATGCTAACCGACTCTGACTTGTTTTTCTGTTTATGGCATAAGCACATACTTATGTTTCCTGTTTCTGAGCAGTGTCATTTAAGTGTTCTTACTTAAAGGATCACAGAGGGAAAGATGGTTGCCATTGTGTATGTGTTCTGACTTGATGAAATTAGTTAGAACAATAGCTCGTAGTTCGCCTCTCTCTATCATTAAAAAAAATATTCATAGCAGTGTCTCGAGCCTCTCGAACACTTTCTAAAGTCTAACTGAGAAATATATGTCAAGTGAAATAGTTTATTTGTACATGCTTGTTTATTGTTGACTCTGGTCGTGTTGTTAATGCTAATTCTATTAGTATGTATATGGCTATTCACATCATATGTTAGCATTAACCTAAAGGACCAAGTGCTGATTATTTTTCCACATTTGTATGAGGCAATAAACATTCAGGCTGCACCAGGAAGCATCTGTCTCCCATTTGAATAACTGTTTATCTACCAAAGGTAACGCTAACTTTCAGGGAGAGCAGAATAAAAGGACACAATTAAACTGCAGCCTCTGTCTGTACCAGTTGGTCCGCAGGTGTGTGTGCATCTACCTGGGCGGGTTGCCAAAGTAGAGCTTATGCATAAGAAACACTGCACTGATAATGGTTGCAGCTGGACCACAAAGCCAGCCTAATAACTACATAGGCGAGGCAAAAGCCACTCCTAACCCTGGAGAACGTTAGGGCTAGTCTGAATTCAGGCACAACACACCTTGATTACGCTCAGAGCATTTGAGAGACTGTATGGAGTTATCAGTGATGTTATCCTGTTACATCTGGTGTAAACCAAACACAGCACTCCAGAAAAAGAACATTATACCTGGAGGAGGTGGCTGTGTGATGGTGTAAAGATGATTGGCTACTTCTGGAGCATGATTTGGAGAACTATGAACTCTGCGCTGAACCACAAAATTCTGAAGGACAATGTCATTTCATCTGTCTGTGAGTTGAAATTCATCTTAGCTGGGTCGTGCAGTGAGATAATGATAACATGCAGAAGTGAAAGGCCACCTTGGAATGACTCAAAGGAATACGATATACTTTCACACTGGTGATTCAGGATTGGATACATTTCTCCCATATTGAATTTATCATTCAAAACAAATATTTCGTGTTTATTCTATTGTCTTTGTTTTATGTTAACTATTGCTGTAAGATCCATCTTGATTTAGTTTGAATGACACAAGCACAGATGAAATCGGGAGGGGTCCTATACTTCCTTACAGCATTGTACAATGTTGGACTTACCCGCGTTACTGTATCTGTCTGTATGCAGCAAGGTTTCATGTGTTTAAACAAGGACCAGCGTGTGATATGATCAGGAATACCCATACACCAGCCTCTGTGCAGTTTACTTAACCTGAAGACTAAATCTACTCTACTGACACTACTAATACAGGGTCAAATAATCCCAGCTAACACCAAAATAGCCTCCATGGGAAATCCTGTTTTTAAATCATTTTTAAAATTGTTTTGAAACATTGGTAAGAAGTCTACTCTCTTCACCTTTGCAGAACTATGCCACTTTTCTTAGCATCTTATCTCTGACTGCCATCCATTGGAAGAGTATAGCTCGCATGTTGTAAATACTTACATTACTTTGCAGTTACATGGTTCAGCAAGGTCACCTTCATGCTTGATCTGTACATCTGTGCTACTATGCAGTGCTGGTAGAGCACATAGGGGGCGTAGCTCCCCCTTCAGAAATGCTTTCTCATAAGTCACAGTGCGTTTGTTCAACAACTGGTGTTAAAAGTTATTTTCTACATCGTACTGATGTCTGAGACAAAAACACAGCTTGAGCCCTTAAATGTAGTTCACTCCTGATCGGATTGGTTTCCATCACAGTACCTTGTTTGAAGAGAGAAAGTGACTGCCTTCAGTACAAAAATATGTGGAGTACAATAAATGTAATCATGTTTAATGGATTTGTTGGAAATGTTCGCATTGTACTCGTGTTCTGTGCCTGACCAGATTCCTGCAATCCTCTTGCCTTGCTTCAAAAGATAAGCTTGACTCAAGATGCACTTTGGTTCACGCTGAAATAATTATCACTCGGTAAAGTACTGATCTCTTTGTCCTCTTCTTCTGCCCTCATCTTCCCGAATAGATTCATTGACCTCTATGTGATCCACCAAATGCTGAATGAACTAAAGGATCGATCTTAAAGAAGATAGTGATTTTTAAACTATTTCGTAAACCAGGGTGCTTTAAGAAGGCGTACTTTGATTTACTGGATTATACACTTATCTACCATAAAATTCTAATCCAGACAGGTGAAGTTAATAACAAGATTATCTCGGCACCTGTGAGTGGGTGGGATATATTAGGCAGGAAGGGAACAATTTGTTCTGAAGTTGATGTGTTGGAAGACGCAAGCGTAAGGATCTGAATGATTTTGACAATAAACAAATGGTGAATGTCCAGAGAAATGAGTCAGAGCTTCTCAGGAACTGCTCGTCTTGTTGGCTCTGTCTGACCTGCGATGGTTCGTACCTACCAAAGTGGTCTAAGGACCGGCAAGGTTGGAACTAAGGAGTATCCATGTTGCACAATCGCAAAAAGAGCTGCTGCAGCACATATTGCAGAAAAGGTTAATGGTAGTTATGATGAAGAGGCACCAGAACACTATTGCAGTGTCCATATTGACCCCTGCCCACCGTCTGAAGTGCATTCAATTTTCCAGGTCAGCATCAGGTAGGAAGAAGGTGGAGGCAGGCGTGTGCATTGCTCTCTTGACTGCACCATTAGTTCCAATGGGAAAAAGGCAAGCAGAAGAAAGCAGGGGGAAGCATGGACCGTGTTCTGCAGGGAAACCTTGGGTCCAACCATTCACGTGGATGTTACGTTGTAACGTATCACCTACCTGAACATGGATATTGTTGGAGACCAAGTACTTCCCCTCATGGAAACAGAAATTCCTAATGGTAGGATAATGCTCCCTGCCACATTGAAATAATGTTTCCGGAGGTTTTGAGGAGCTCGGAAATTAGTTCAAGATGTTTACTTTGCTTCCAAAATTCTCAGTCAGTATAATCCAATCCAACATCTGTGATACCAATCCATGGAGTCCCTACCTCACAGATCCTGGAGTTAAAGGATTGGCTGCTAAATTATTGGTGCCAGATACAAAGCCCACCTTCAGAGGTCTGGTGGAGTCCATGTTTCTACGGTTGAGACTTGTATTGGTGGCAAAAGCGGGACCTACACGATATAAGGCATGGGCCTATATTTTTATGTTTCATCAAAGAAATTAAATTACGTTTGTTGCTTGCCGTTCATTCTACTCTTTGGCACAGCACATCTTGTTGCCTTTCCACAACCAGAGATTAGATTTCCACTTCCTGGACTAGGGGGGTGGGTTTGTGCAGACACGCATACATGTACCATATTCTTCCTGCCAGTGGCATTTGCCTGTGTTACACTGTAAACACGCACTGAGAAGAACACAAGCTCACCGTTGAAAAGCATGCAAACTCTTCCTCAGACTGCAAACTCAGGATTATGTAACGGCTGAAATCTCCTGGACCAGCTAATACAGATCCAAGTTCCTCAGCAGGTCATCCAGCAGCTTTACAGCACTGTCAGTGGGGGAGGGGAGGGTCTATGGGATAAGCATCCTGCTTATATTAGTACTGTACTGTACGGGTCGCAAACATAATCTCCTAAATACAAGCGTGAAGAACACGTGTCTATTGTTATGTACACAGATCAGCCATAACATTATAATCACTTAAAGGTGAAGTCAGAATAACATTGATTATGTGGTTACAATGGAGCTTGTCACTGGATGGCATATACGAGGGAGAAAGTGAAGAGTTCAGCGTGAAGAACTGCAGGTCTTTTGGGGTGATCCGGTCTGCAGGGGTTAATACCTTCAACAAATACGAAGCAGTTATTGTGGTTCATTTGGTCATGATCGATAATAGAGTGAAATAGTGGAAAGAAACATTGTATGTGTGGTCTGTTGCGTTCCTCACGTGAATACCACAAATAATCCCAGCTGACATTCATGTGAGTAGAGCACTGCAAAAATACACGTTACACTGCATAAGGAGCACCAATGAGGAACTGGCGACGTGGTCATAGATGCTCATAGGATTGAAGACTAGCCCTTGTTGTATGATACCACAGAGGAGCTACTGTGGCACATATGGCTGAAAAAAAATCATGCTGGTTCTGACAGAAGGGTGTCAGAATGCACAGTACATTATAGACCTATTTGGCAGCAAAGGGGGACCGACACAATACTGTGCCGGTGGTTTTAATGTTATGGTAGTGCAGTAGTATGACTGTGAACATACCTGATCAACAATGTAAATACATATTTAACACTTTATGCCGAATCCCCAGTAAGAAGCTGTGTTAAATTTCATCGTTTAATCTAAGTTTACTTTAAGATCTATGGACATTTAAAAACCCAAAGACTGGCAGAATGTACTGTTGGAGCAGGGCATCTGGGGCAAGTGTGTGTGCCTGCGTGCGTGCGTGTGTGCACATACGTGTATATATGTATGTGCATGTGTATATATGTATGTATATATTATATTTTTTAGCTCCTACTGCTACGTGGAGGAAGTCTCATCTGGAGAACAACAGCTGCTTTCTCCCTGGATAATTAGCAAGAAATCTCTGCTGATTCTGTTTCTACCACATGCTGTTTTTAAACAACTGCTCTGGTACTGTAGTTTTCACTTGTCCTACTTTTACAAACAGCTGATTTCAGCATCCTGCCACAGCATACTGATAATTTCCCCCACTTCATACATAATACAAATTAGTCCTGCATAGTCTTTGCACATGTCGTGGGTACAGGGGTATATGAGACATATGTTTTCATCTTTACTCAGTATCCACCACCTTCCTTCCCTTTTTGACGGCTGTATGGTGTGAATAATAATTTAAGAAACTTGGCAACAAATCACCCATCCCTAGCCAGCGGGGATGAAGAGTATTTTAATCGTTCGGTAAATCAACACTTCCAAGCAAAAGTGATGAAGTGCCTAAAAGTGTCGGGTGCTACCGCCACAGAAGCACCTGGCAGAGATCAGGGAAGGTTTTAAGACCAGACTTTGAACAGGTTTTGGATATCATTGGTAGAGGAGTGTACAAAAGTTTCAAGTAGCGCCATTGCAGTTCTGAGACAATTCTCTCTCACTGTCGCATTTTCGCGTTAAGCTTGCACCGAGAGCCAGTCTGGGAGTGACTGAGGTAACGTTTTACTGAGTCTATTGTCGTCATACATTTAAAACCCATCTTAGTCTACCCTGACACGAGATTCTGCAGACTTTGAAACGGTGCCGTGACTGAAAAGAGGTTGAACAATTCTGCTTTAGTTATGATCCTGTCTTGTATTCCTCTGGGATTTTACTGTTGTTCTCGTGTTGAAGCTTGTAAGTCGCCCTCTGCCTCTCTCGTCATCTGCATTTGGGCAAAACTCTTGGTTGAACAGTAGCAAACTTCAACACGAGTAACAATTACAGGGTAAATAATAAAACATTTAGTAACAGTAATCAGTGTTTAACCGACAGGTTGAGGCGGCGCCGCACAGCGTGTGACGGATAGGTTCACTAATACTAGTCAAACAGAAGTGTATAACTTACTCTATTTATTGCCAATGTTAAAACCTCTTCTATCTTACGTCAACACAAATAAATATTTACAAACTGAAATAAATTAGCACTTGCAAACGAATAATTACTATAAATATCTTATTTCAACAAAAAACAAATTAATTTGTGAATGAATAAAGACTCAAAATAAATATTATACACTTACTCTAATGCATATTTCAAAATAAATAACTGTTGATAAATAACTAGTAGAAGCTTCTTTGGGGCATCTGGAACGGTAACGGTAATTTATATTGTGTGATTATAAGTTGTGCCAACAATATATTTTCTTTCTCAAAGGACTTCAGGAGCTCCGTAGTTCACTTCTCTTCAGCATTAAAAAAAATATCCAGAGCAGCGTCTAATTAACAAGCACTCAAGTTTAACTGACAAATATATGTAAAGGGAAACAATTTTTTTGTACAACCTTGTTTATTGTTTGATTGTGGTTGCTAATTCCGTTAGCATGTTGATGAAGAAAAATCTTGACTTCTGTTGGTTTTGAGGGTCAGTAATCTAATGAGAAAAGATAGTAACTCACTGAGTCTCAGTTGAACTTCCTCAAATATATGATCTTTATTGAACTTCCTCAAATATATGATCTTTATTACAGACGGGTCTGTTGCAGCAGAGAAGATCTTAGTGCAATCACATGCAAATAACTCGTCATTCAGATCTCGACACAGTTTTATTCATATGAGGTCATAGAGCGTTCACCGTACATCCTCCACCCTCATCCTGAACGCTGGAGAACCACAGGGCTGTGTGCTCAGTCCAGCCCTCTTCACCCTTTTCACCCACGACTGCACACCAGTCCATTCCTCCAACACTGTAGTGGAATTTGCTGACCACACCACTATAGTGGGACTCGTATCGGAGAACGAGGAGATCCACTACAGGGAGGAGGCACAGTATCAGGTCGAATGGTGTTCATTCAACAACATGGTCCTGAACACCATCACAACATCAAGTAGGTCATTGTGGATTTCAGGAGAACAGGAAGGATCTTTTACGCCCCTTTCCATATAAATGGTGGAAAGGGTGGATGACATTAATTTATGTTCCATCATAAAGTCTCTGACATGGTCCCTCAACATGTCCCACCCGGTGAAGAAAGCTCAACAGAGACTTATCCTCCTCAGGAAACTAAAGAACACCTAACGCTGCTGTCACTCCTGGTTAACTTCTACAGGAGCAGCATGAAGAGCCTCTGCTCCTGGGCCACAGTGTGGGTCACCAGCTGCACTGTGGAGGACAGGAAAGACCCGGAGCGGATCGTAAAGTCTGCTGAGAGGATTGTGGGGACATTGTATATGTTGACCTTCTGCACTAGAAAACTTGCGACACCAGTACCGACACAACCCAACCTCATCACAGTCTGTTCATCCCCTCGCCATTGGAGAAAAGACACAGAACCATCAGGACTCAGTCAACGAGACTTTGGAACAGCTTCTTGCTCAGAGCTGTATTCTCCATCACCCCATCTCCACCCCCCCACGCCTCCTCCACACACATTTCTCTATCTATTTAGTAAATAGTACTATTGGTGCCCCTTTGCCGTTGATAATGCCCAAACGTTGTAAGGACTAAAATGACAGATAAAGTGTCTCATATCTGACTGACACTGGTCCTAATCTTTGTCAGGGTCAGTTTATCTTGCCCTCCGGCAGAAGAGCACGCACATCTTTCATCAGATATAACGTCAGGAAAGACCTCACAATCATAGTGGGACAAAGCCATTGTTTTTCTTTCCCCTATCAAATGTATATGGCATTCCCATTATATGTTAGCATTAAGCTAACGGACCAAGCGCTAATTATTTTTCCACATTGTTGTGAGGCAGTAAACATTCAGACTGAACCTGGAAGCCTTTATATCTCATTTGAAGAACTCTTTATTCCTCAAAGTGAACGCTAACGTTCAGGGATAGCAGAATAAAAGGACAGAATTAAACTGGTGCCTCTAGTTGTAGCCATTGATCCGCAGTTCTGTGTGCATCTACCTTGGTGGGACTTAATTTACTTGGGCGGGCCGCTCAAGCAGAGCCTATTTATAGGAAACACTGATTAATACAAGCAAACCGCCTGAATAGACGGCCAAAAAACAATTTGGTTTCAGCTTTAAATCTCACTATGGTACAATTGTTGGTGTGTTTCATATGAGCGAGAATAAACACTCCCACCTGAACCTACCTGAACCTTTGTGCACTCCAAAAACTGTTGCCGAGGGTTACCCCCCCTAACAGATTGAGCATGCAGAGTCCAAGAAGGAACGGTCCACAGTACATTTCTATATGATCAGGGCTGATGAGGGAGAGTGGTAGACTTGGTTTGAAGGCCACGCAGATCATGGAAGTAGGACCATCTGTATAATGAGGTGTGGCAGTCAGGTGATGGTGACAGGAGTAAAAGTTTAGCATCATCTGGAGGACAAACAGAATATCACTGTTATTAGTGTGTGGGAAGGTGAACGATAACATAAGAATGAAACCTTTTGATGCAGAAGGAAAATCTTGTGCAAAATAGTGCTAAAAAAAATAACAGTATCAAAACTATGCAAATAAGTGTTAAGACAATACACTATTTAAAATAAGCAAAAATTTAAAATGTATATTAAGTATATGTAAACCTGGCCTAAGCATCGACAGCATATATATAATAGCAATATATATACTTTAAGACACATATTGGAAGGGAGGGCAGAGACGGCCCTATGGAAGCTGGGTCCAGTTTCTTTTGTATGCTTGAGGTTTCCATGCCGGTTCTCTAGACTCTGTTCAGTTGATACTAAGCAGAGACTGAAAATGGGCTTCGAAGGGCTGAATCACTGCCGCTGGTGAAGCCAAATATTAAATGTGAGGTACTTATCCGCCATTTTCCTTTCTACAAAACTGTAATAATATCATTTTACCCTTCCAATCACTGAAGCTTGCTCACATTCCTATGAAGGCCAGCTCTTAGTTGCTTTAGTAGTTTGAAGTATCATTTGGTACACCGGGGGTCGAGAGCAGAGCCGTAGAGGCACTCCAGTGCATGTAGAGATGATGGGAATTCATACCGATGTCTCATAGATTCAACGACTGCAGACGAGGCTTTGCAGCCGCTGGCACTGAGGGCAATCACAAAAACAACAGCACCAACATGACAGCTCTGACCATCCCCCTGGGATTCTTTCCCTCTGGCAGCAGTTTAATCATTTTCTAAAGACGCTGCTTTAGGCCGTGTACATCAAACCACAGCTTTCACATACCACTGTTCAGCAGTACACAGCATCCCCATACTTTAAGATAAGATCACAATTAGTGATAATACAGTTATTCTTTTGTTTTCTATTCTGTCAATTCTTTGTTAACTCTTAGAGTCTAAGAGTTAGTCGTTTGACTAACCGACTAAATCGGTTAGTCAAACGTCTAAGACTTAGACGTTTGACTAACCGATTTGAAAGTGATTGAATTTAGAACAATTGGAATTGTAGGAATACAAGGAAATATAAATTGACCGTTAACCATCGATGTTGTTTAATAAATTACTTGGTTTGTATGATTTGGTTAAACTGTAGCATTAATGAAACATTTTGTAAAAGTCAAGTACAAACCAACCGCCCAAATAAGCAAAAAAACAAACACATTTGGTTTCAGTGTTAAAACGTTCTCTGGCACAGAACCGTGGTGCCCACCAAACACTCCTGGTTTAGAAGTGGGAGACTCATTTGTTCAGGGTTTTTTACTGAGTTTAGTTTTGTATCTTGTGGTTGGATGTAGAGGCACCAGGAGGCCTAGTTTGATGTGATCGGCATCGGCCGAGCCGCCTCACTGAGGCCGGTTACACGTATGTGCCGTACACACACACACACACACACACCATGCATGAGCTACCCCGGCCACAAACATCTGCTCAGTAAACCGTAAACCGTAAACTGAAAATCCAAATCTCGCAGTTCGTTACACCGGTTAGAACAAAATAAGCTGTGGAACATCAACCCAGAAAGCGTTCGGCACAACAAACTTAATCAAATACTTCAAAGTTAATCAACCCGGGAAACAATGCACGTTTCAAGAAGCTAACGTTAGCGGAGTAGCTACAGCTAGCAAGACTGCAGAGACAGCCACCAGCCCGCTGTATCTAATTATGCGGTCAATTATGGTTTTAAAACGCTCCAAAAAATTCGGAATCGGCAAACATCCGTATTGGCCGGTCAGACTTTATAAAAATCGGTGACCGACTAAGAAAATTGCAGTCGGTGCATTTTAAGTTGGATGTTAAAAATTCTGGCGACGACCGTAGACTGATTTTCTTCTGAAAAACATCAGCAAATTATGTTTTGGTCCCGATTAAGAAAACTGAACGACACACACCCCAAACTGTGCTAATATTTAGGAATGAACTGATATGAATTCAAATTCACTTAAAAGAAGAATGTGCAGCTCTCATTTCAGAAGTCACATAGTCTAAAAGAAGTGAACTCGCTGTGATAACAGGACATCAAATGTGGCTCAGGTGGGACCACTCTGACCCTCTAGTCTGGATGACAGAACTCTAAAGGTCAGCGATGACACTGTTGTTCCTCTCCAGCCCTCTCGGCCTCCCTGCCGTATGTGGGCCACACTGGGTTCTGTGTATCTTTCTTCTGCCCTCCTTCATGTGCGGTTGACAAACAGTGATGTCATTGTGCTGTAGTCCAAACCCGGGTATCATTCAGAGCAAGTTGCTCCTTTTTTGCCTTTGCTTTGTCCTCTGCTCTCTTTTTCTTTTTGCCTACATCAGCTAATGGACTTTCTCCAATAACAGAAAGGTCACATCCCTCATTCCCAGAATACTAAAACACTATCAGCTCCATTATTTTAAAACAACTCTTGTCATTTTATATCGGGAATAGTTCTTAGCATTAGCTTTCAGTGAGAAAAAGTGGAGAACAATGTTGATTAATTGTGTGATTTCAAAGTAGGAGGTGCCTGCATGCATGTCGGCAGGGGGCCAACCCTCTGATTGGGGGGGTTCATCACTACCTCCTAAGCAGCAGCCCCCCGGCCCGATCTGTATGACTGTTGTCAGGCAGTTGTATCCCTTCAATACAGAGAGGACCAGAGGATAGATGACAGGATATCTTCTGTCCGTTTCTAGTCAGAATTTTGAAATGTAAATGTGATTTTTCAGTCAAGCCTTAATGTCTTCTATCCCGAGAGCTGTTATTACTGTGATCCGCTAAATCTTCAGAGCATGAAGAGCGTGACGGCTGTTTGAGGGTTACAGATGTCACGGCTCTGTGAGGAATGTTTGCAGTGGGAGTTATGCCCAGACTATTGGACCACTGTAATACTGTGCTTTGTGCTACAGATAATTGACTTTGAATATATGACTCTGTTCAAATGTTAGCCTTGACTATTATACTATAATGCCACACAACAAACACTATACTGTAATATATTATATTGTATTGTGATGGGGCTATCACTTTCAGCCTCATGTCCTCTCTCCATAACCAGCAGCAGAAGAACATCACTGGGTTGGAACATGTCTCCTTGGGCTAGTTTTACTCATCTCCAGAGCGGTGGGACCCTGAGCTCCCAGAATGCCTCATTCCTGGTGCATGTGCACTGACCCCTGAGAGTAGATCCGAAGTTTTATTTATATTTATCCAAGGTGTTGCTGTAACGCATATTTGCAACTGCAATGTTTCCTTCCTAAATGTTCTCCCACTGTCTGTTTGGCTCATGCATCTCCAAACTATTACTTTAGGTGATAAAGCCAATAAAGAAAACCGAGTTTTTGACTGAGCTGCTGCATTTTGAGGCAGCACGGTCCAAATCTTGTTGAACTTAGTCAGCAGCCCCCAGTCTGTCTGTTCAGACCACCCGTGCTTTTTAATTGATGAAAACAATTACTTAAGATTTTGTCGGACCAGTTGGTGCCATAGAACGGGTCATGTGACACACGAGGGGCCGCCGACCAGCCTATTAAGACTAAATAAGATAAGTTAATCTTTAATTCACAGTTTGTTTTTATTTTGTATTTATTTAAGCAGGTTTGCTGCGTTGCGATCAGGGATGTCTTTTAGGGCCCCGGAACAGAAAACAAATGAATGACAGTGAACCCAAAGCTAGACAATCCACGATAGATTCTGTTTGTATCAAGTATTAAATTACCTTTGAACAATTTTTGTAAAAAATCTTCAGATGTAAAGAATAATAATCTAATAGGCTTCAGCAATATGCAGTTAAAAATTCTCTGCTGCAAAGCATATCAAGCGGTCCCTTAACCACTTTCCTGCACTGTGTGTCTGTACTAACACTGAAACATCATCCCTTTAAGTGACACAACTAACTTCCTCTATTTCTTGAAAACACACCACATATTGCTCTTTTATCGTGTATATACTTCAGAGTGTGTCCCGTGTGACCTTACGCCTCTTTGTAAAGCACTTCCCTCCTAGTGTCTCCTGTTTATCGGTGTTTATTGGTGTTTATCGGTGTTTGTGATTGGGCTGGGCACTTTATCATCATACAATCTGGATTCAAATCAAGTGCTTGTATTTCTGAAGTAGAATTCTGCTGCCTTTCCATTCAGATCATCAGGTGTATTAATAGGGGCTTCTCCTTTTTCCTTGAACAAAGACCACACATGGACCTGAAAACAGTAACTCTCCTGTTTCTATTACGTATGATACTTAAATCTGCTGACTCAGGTTTGTTACCGGGCCCGACTTAACGGCCAACTATGATCTGCAAATGCATTTGTGATATTATGTTGAGAAGCCCTGAGAGGTCATTGCCGATCTCTCTGCTGTTTGTGTTTGCAGGAAGAAGTCTTTCCTCTACGCGGCGCTCTATGCTGCCTTCATCCTCGGCGGCCGCCATGTCATGAAACAGAGGGAGAAGTTTGAGTTGAGGAAACCGCTGGTCATCTGGTCGCTCACTCTCGCTGTGTTCAGGTGAGGAAGCTTTAAACGACTTTTCTGTTTTCAACTGTGAGGCATAGCCCTAATTTATTATTCAGATCAGGCATTAAATTAAAGCCCCCTAACTTATATTGTGTTCTGAAACCTTTCTCACAGAACAATTATGAACGTTTCCAGCAATTGTATCAGGTGTTTGAAAAAAATTAATCGATATAAAAGCTGCAGCTGATACCGACACAAAGCCTTCAGCTTCAACGATGAAGGCTTCATTATCTGCAAAAGCAGATAAATGCCATTTTGGAAAAAAACATGACCTGAGAGTTGTAATTAAGACTTTATATAAGTCATCACATTCTGTGAGGATGCCTTGGCTGAAAGAGGATGATGTTGAAAGACAGGACTTGGATGAAAGCAGTGATGAAGAGGAAAAAGCTAATTACAAACTGATAGCACTGTTGAGCATAGGGGTGTGCGATATTGACAAAAATATCAGGATACTTTCTGGGATTTTGCCGGTAACGGTAATTAGATGATATTTTCCATCCTTTAAAAGTGTAAAAAAAAGTCTTGTAATCTATTAGATCGCAGGGATCGAATATTTATTGTTGCTTACTAATGATAGTAGTGGAAACCGGATACTAAAGTAAAGCATGTCTTATTTATCTACTTCAAACTGAAGCATTCAAGTATAAACAATACCAAAAAAAAACAGGTTGCAAAACTCATATCGCACAACCCTAGTTGAGCTAGATAATTTTTTATGATAAATATCTTATTCTTCCATTTATAAGAAGAACACAGCAATTATGTGACCCCATTCAATGGTGAGACATGAATAGTTGATGTATCTGCTTTTGTTCCCAAAAAAGTATAAATAGATCAAATCTATTTAAAATAAAGTGTATTCTTTAAATTTAATTTATAGTAATTACCTGGAGTAAACAATAAAAGAAAGCTGTTTTGTGAAAATGTATAAAAATGGAGTTACCTGCTTTTGTAAAAGAAGTCTTCGTGTGTTTGCCCTCATCGATGATATCTCCTGTCTGATCTGTTTCTCTGTCCCTGCAGTATATTTGGTGCCATCCGTACTGGGAGTTACATGACTTACATCCTCATGACTAAAGGGCTCAAACAGTCAGTTTGTGACCAGAGCTTCTACAACGGGCCCGTCAGCAAGTTCTGGGCATATGCCTTTGTACTTAGTAAAGCACCAGAACTGGGTAAGTACAGACCCAGTTTTCATGACACGTCTCACATTGGCCTTGCAGTAGGAATTATGTACCATTTCCCATAATGCACCTTGAGCAGGTTAATTAACAGATCGCCAAGTAAGGGTTTGTTCTGAATTCATTATCAGAATGTCGTGACGGCTGAGACTTGAACATCACCTCCGTTCTAAGTATTTTTCTTCTTGTTGCTTCACGTTACCGCTGCAAGGGTTAATCTTCGATGAGCTTCTTCAATAACTAATTTAAGTGCGACATCTATCTTAAACAACGCGGTGTGAAGAACTATCTTTGGTCACAAACACATTTTTTTAATCGGTGCCAGTTGTTAAAGCGATTCGGTAATGTGTGTAAAGGTTGTTCTAACAAGTGTTGAAGAAAAGAAGAAGTTATCACCCCCACGTGTCGGTAAAATGTGTCCGGTGCAGAACCATCAGTGGAGAACTGCAGCAGCCGTTGAATGATTGGGTTTGGATCTCAATCAAAGAATTAATGAAGCCAAATCATTATCATCAGCAAACTTCTCAAATTAAATTTGAATGGTTCCGACTGAGAAGTGAATAAATAATTTTGACTGAATGCCCAGAATTAAGAGACGTAGCAGGATTTTGATTAAATGTTTGGGGCTAGTTCACACAAGGTAATTAATATCAGCTAAAATCTAGAATGAATCCTGTGCTGATCTGGTGGACAATGTAAGGACGCGGCTAAAGCTAACAGCACAGAACCAGACACGGGTGCTGCAGTCCCTGAAAAAAGCCAACATATAACATTTAATGGACTGAACGAGGCGTGCAAAGTTTTATTTTTCACTTCGGAATGTCATACAATTAGTTTAAGGAACTTACGGCGGGGAGGACAGAGGGTACATTCATTTCAACAGGTCAGAATAAATACACAATGCCGACCAGCCTCACTTTCACTGTAATCCTTCAATATAAGAGCTCTTAAAATAAATTATCCACCATGATTTTAAAACTAAAAGAAAAATCTTGATCGGCTTAAATCGGTATCGGCCGGTCAGGTTTCATAAAAAATCGGTGATCGGTCAAGAAAGTTGCGATCGGTGCATCTCTGCTCTAAACTGAAAAAAGATGGTATTTTAGCTGAATTTATCTTCCCTGAGGCGATTTTCGATGAATTCTCTATTGTTTTGGAAATTTTCTTTTAGCGGTGGAGACTGAAATAAAGAGTAATAAAAATAAAAACTGAACGGTCTTTCTGGGGTTTTATTCTTTGCACAGAAGGTCAGTGATCATACAGAGTTCAAAACAGTCTGAAGAATCTGACAAGAAAATGAGCAGATAGTGGAAGTGTTACTATCCTATCAGTCTACATATCCCTAAGGGGTGGCTCAGAGAGGATTAGAGCGGTTCTTGTGATCAGAACTGCGACAACTGTGCGTCCTTGACAAGAACTGTGTGTTCAGAAGGACAACTGTTAAATAAGATTATATTATGACTTGGTACTTGCTGACATGCAGAGCAGTGAGGTCGGATGAAGACAGGCATCAAACAATCACAAGGTGGTTATAGTCTCTTTTTTTTTTACACAAGACGGAGGATATGGTGAGTCTGAACAAACGGAGGTTCTCCCATAGCAGGGACATATGTTTCTAGTTTCTTTCTGTGTCAATAACTGTCCTGGGTATCTCATATTGTGAGTTAATTTTGCAGCCATCTCTTTCAAACTAGCCTGTTTGCAGGCTGCTTTGTGGTTTAATTAAATACATTTTACCATTATTGTCGCATTTTTTGAAACTTTGACAGGAGCCAGTGATTTATGTGAACTAATGATGATGATTTCCATTGTCCTCCTCTTCCTTTCCCATCTTCTCCACCTCTGCATCCATTTGACCTTGCTTTCTGTCGCTCTCCTACCTGCAGGCGACACTCTCTTCATCGTCCTGAGGAAACAGAAGCTCATCTTCCTCCATTGGTACCACCACATCACCGTGCTGCTTTACTCCTGGTACTCTTACAAAGACATGGTGGCCGGCGGCGGCTGGTTCATGACCATGAACTACCTGGTCCACGCCGTCATGTACTCTTACTACGCCCTGCGGGCGGCTGGCTTCAAGGTGTCGCGCAAGTTTGCCATGTTCATCACGCTGACCCAGATCACCCAGATGCTGATGGGCTGCGTGGTCAACTACCTGGTTTACTCTTGGATGCAGCAGGGCCAGGAGTGTCCCTCCCACATGCAGAACATTGTGTGGTCCTCTCTCATGTACCTCAGCTACTTTGTGCTCTTTGTCCAGTTCTTCATCGAGGCCTACTTCAGCAAGTCCAAATCATCGAGCACGGCCGGCGCCAAGAAGAGCGAGTAAACCCGTGTAGCGTAGTCTTGAGTACGGTAAGAAGGGAGATGACGGAGAAAAAGGGAGTTGAACGTGGAGAGAAGGGACCAGTGACTCGAGGGGATCTGTTGAGGTCAGGGTAGAGGTTTGAATGGAAGATGGGTGCTGGTGGGGTGGACTAGGGTGGGTGGGGGGAGGGTTAGGACTGCTGGTGTGTGTGTGTGTGTGCTTGAGCGTTACCATTAACAGATCTTAAAGGAGAGGCGGAGACGCCTCTGTTGAGAGATGCTGCGGAAGCTGCGCCGCATTGATCAGAAGCCATCATGAGTTTGTCTGCCTAAAAGTTTAAAAAGCCCCTCATTAACTTAATTTAAAAAAATATTAAAAGAGACACGTTGACTTGATATGAAATACAAAAGAATATTATTCTGTACATATGAAGATGGAAGGAGTCGGCATTAACTGAAGCCATCTGAGTATGTTTTCGTCCGTCTGTTGTCAGTCTCGTTTTTGTTTTTATCTGTTGAAGGAAAGGTTTTGGACCCGGGCGCTGGGGTGATCAGCACACAGCCTTCTTGCAAAAAGTGATATTTTCTCAGGTCGTAGGTTGTATCTCTCAATAATATGCATATCAAGGAGGAAGTAGACGAGTTTAACATCAGCAGAGGTTGAAACAAGAAGGAAGCTGAGTGAAGTGACTGAGATGATCACACCGCTGAGGGGCATTATGGGAAACGGATGCCGACACTGCCTATGGAGACCTGGAAGAAGATGCCTACCATACTTGAGGAAACTGACATTCCATTGATTTCCAAACGCCTTTCCTTTAAAGGGTCCCGACCGGTGAAGAAAACTTTGGACGCTGAAGGCTTTCATGGAGGACAAAACATTTGTGTTTAGAAGAAAAAACAAACAAAAGAACCATGCAAATTGTCAAAAATCTGCTGTACTGACATTTAAAAACAATAGTATATGTATCCTTAATGGTGTCCGTTGTGCTATTGTGCATTTGCACTGTATCAATGTCAAAACAAAACTATTGTTGCTGAAAAAGTTAATGTATGAACAAAGTGCAAAAAACATGAAACTTGTCTGCTGTGGTCATTATTTATCTCCCACACACTCTTTGATCCTTTTTATTGCTGAACCTGCACAGCCGTGTTTGGTGCTATGTGGCAGATCCATATATGCCGAACACCGCTCAGCGGGTGTTTGAAGGATACCCAAACCGGGCGTCCCTAACATCAAGGAAACGTCCCCAAATTCCCTCAAACATCTGCATTGTACGAGCAATCCCTGCGTTTGCACTTTTTATTTTCATTATTATCAAGCAGCTCCTATGGACTCGTTAAATAAATAAAAATACACTTGTGGAAGCTAGAGGACCACTTGTTCATGGATGTGATATTGTGTTGAAGAATGCAGGGTTAGTCTTTAACCAAAAAAAGCCCCACTAGTGTGCAGAAGATGAACCAAGCAGTAAATTAAAAAGACAAGTTAGATCTCCTGGAGGCGATTCATATGAAGTAAATTTGGACTTCAACAGACTAACGGTTGAGCTATACGTTTGAAAAACGTGTAAAAAAGAGCCCCCACCTAGTAAGTGAAATATATTATATTGGAGTAAATAGATTGACTCACGATTTAATTCACATTGACCAAATTTGGATCAAATCGGACCAATAGTTGAGAAATTATGGCCTGAAAACCCTTGGAGATAAAGCTCCCCCTGGAGATGGAAATATGCAACCAAGCTTGCCCAAAATTATTACACTTCTTTCTCACTATAAGTTCCACGGAGCTGTAATATTTGGAAATGATGCATGAAATAGCTTTTCAGTTATAGCGTAAAAATGAAGGATCTACGGCGGCGGACGTGGCGATGGCTATGACCGTTCCATAATTTCCCAGACTTCTCAAGGATATAATTATATTTCTCTTCATGAGAAAATGTATTCAGTGTTGTGAACGGGAGAATTAAAATTCCTTCATGCCTCTATAAGACTTTTATTTATTTTTGTAGGAACCAACCACTGCAGACCAGAAACACCCAACAAAATTGTGTTTCGGAAATGATGCTCTGACCCAGTCATGTAACAATCACGGTTTATCTTTTGGCAAAATGTCTGAATTCCTAATTTTTCCTTCCTCCGAAACATCAACCCCAGTACAAAATGTTCTTTTGCTGCCTGATATATTCCAGACAATGACAGGATGCCTTGGTAACGAGATAATCAGCGTTATTCTTTTCACCTGGTCCTTCATTGTCCAGGACATCGAAATTACAATGTGAAACCACTGGATCAAACATGTGATACATTAAATGAAACCAATTTTAGCCCTGCGACTTTAAGGTATGAAAGCGACCTTAAAGAGAAGCTAATATATATATTAGACCGTATTATTAATAAAACGGATTGAAGCTAATGCTGTGCTCCGTCCTGTGGCGCCATTTTAAGCTAATGTTGCATTCGTGTAGAGTTCAACACGGCGAAGAAACGGACTAATTCAAGACCAAACGCATCAGAAGAAACCTCGAGGAAGACTTGGCGACAAACTTGACAAAAGATAAGGTGAGTTTTAAATACAGGGGTTGGATAAATAATATGACATTAGTGGCTGAACTCCATGCTAAGGCTAATTTCCACTAGTGCTAGCATTGATGCTAGCGTCCATTGAGCTTCTATTGTGTTTTAAAAAAAACCCTCTTTATGTGCAGTTACTAACAAGTTAATCTCGACATTTTAGCAATATTTTACAATCACAAATGAAGAATGTGAGAAAAGACATCACAAATAGTTGGGACCGTGAGGACAGTGCTGTTAAGAGCGTTTTTTTGTCCCTTAGTTTTTTATTTCAGTGTGGCTCAGTAATATAATTTAACATAAAATAAAGGTAAGCTGTGTGAACTTTAAAATGCCAATTCAAATAGTTATTTTACTTATTAAAGCAAAAAAGTCATCCAATGCTTAAATCCTCTGGTAGCTGGTTGTCGTCAACAACTTCAACCAAACGTTTACATGAACAATCATTGAAATGATGGTGGTGGAGTTTTGGCCCAAGACCATCCTCCCAGAACTCCTTATGCACAGCCACAGTGGAAGGTTTGTGAGATTAACTGATATTTCCAGGTCCCATCAAAGAATGTCAATGAGGTTCAGTTCCAGATTTTGACCAGGACACTCAATCAGTTTTATTACTTTTGATCTATTCATTTGGACTTTTCAGATTGGGGTCCCAGTCTTGTTCCATGATCCAGTTGTTGTTGAGCCACTCACAGACTGATGATCGGACATTCTCCTTGAAGATTTTCTTATAGCGAGCAGAATTCATGTGTCCATCATTAATGGTAGGTAAACCCAGGCCAAAAGCAGTTCTCTTTGTGGAAAGCTGTGTATGGTTTGCACAAATTCCCTTAGAGCTCCATCTTTGCCCAGTGTCTTTAGAATAATGGAGCCATCTCTGACCTTTATTCTTTATTTCAGTGAGGGAGTGGATCAGTTGTGACTTCCTAAATGAGCCATAATTTTGCTCATGCTTGATTCTTAGAAGGTTGGCTGCCTCTGAAGTAGGGCGTTGTCAACTGAGCCTGTGATTACTGAACCCTTTTGGTTCAATAAATTACATTTTTCATTCACGTCCCGTCTTTTATGTAAAACTTAGTTTGAAGACCGAACACAGTTTAGTATGAGAAACGCACAAATAGAATAAACATCTCATTCTTTTCTTCATCTCTTCTGAAAGTGATTTCTCCGCTTCCTTATCTAAAAACACAAAGGTCACCTTTGGTAAGGTGTGGTTTCATATGGTCTTTAAATGTTGACATTTGAACTTTTGATTGTACTTTCTGCCAGCCCAATGTAAACATCTTTAGTCAAGAATGCTGAGCAGACAAATGTGTAGCACCAGTATTTCAATATGTTAATCCAAGTTTTATTGATTGATAATTGTCATGGTGCAAGAATTAGACTCCTATCAGATAAAATGTGTTAGCAGGTCACAGCAGTCAGCTGTCATTTACACAAGGGATTTATAATATGAAGGATTTCACACATTTTAATATGGATAAAACATGGATCATTTTGATGGATTACTCTTACGTTTACATCTAGTAATGCTGATAAAATACAGTATATAACACAATACCTGTCTTATAAACGTTCTCAAGTGTGGTTTCCCTTAAACACTGTCTCCATCTGCAGGAAGAAAGATGGAACAACTAAATATGAGGAATTGTTTTTCTTTTTCAAATTTATATGACCATTCCTGATCAATCAATCGTTCTGCTATTTAATCTCAATAGCTCAGGTTTTGCTTATTTTTGAATGTGTAAAACTGTGCTTTTTAGATATTGTATTTCAGATACCATGACGATGTGGATCATTGTGTGGTTTGCATGTTACTCTGGTAATCAGTAATCAGTTACTGGTACTGATGGAAAGGTATCAGAACCTGACCTGGCAGAAAAATGGGAACCTATACAACGGTAGGCAGATGGTTTTAATGTTATGCCTGATCGGTGTAAATTTGCATTCATCTGCACATTTCAGCCTACACAAAACTGGATTTTTTTTTTGCATGGCATATAATTAAAAAAAGTGATTAATAAAGTGATTACTTTTAAAATAAATATCAAAAACAGGCCTTACATATTTAAACACAGCTTCAATTTCAATTATTTAAAAAAAAAAAAAGGCCATCACAATCCAAATATAATTATTTTGGGGACCAGTTGACATTATAAAGTAAAAAAAAATCAACAAACTTCCCTTTTCTGTCTGGTCAAAAAATGTATGAACGTTTTTTTGAGCGCATTCCGTACATTATATATATATTTTATATATATATACAATATATATAACTGCTCTTCTGTACAGCTGAAATGAACTTAAACAATGTTTCATGATGCCGTCAGGGTAGCACTCATTGATTTTGGATCTGCTGCCTCTTAAGGTCATACAGATGTTCCTCCAGCTGGCCCTGAAGAGACTGAACTATCAGGGGGGTCCCTGCTTTTTGGGACTTCCCTTCGTCTGTTGGTCACCCGTTGATTCCGGCTCATGTGTCAACGTCCACTCACTACATGCATTAAACCCCCTCCCCATCCCGATTTTAAATCTTCCTGAATCCTAGCCAACTAGTGTTACTCTGTCCTGCTCAAGAGCTGCAGGGACCTAACACTGACCTGGAGGATCAGAGCAAAGCCTTTGAGTGGGTTACTAAGTCCCTCTTCAGCCCTCATCAGCTGTTCCCCAGGCTGAGATTGAGATGGGAGTGATAAAGTAAAGCTCATCCCATCTGGCAGAAAAAATCCCACAAAATTAGCTAAGAGAAAAAGAACAACATTATTGTTGTGACTTGTTTTTTTTGTATTAATGAAAACAAACAAACTTGCTTTTTGAGTCTGCTCCCATTCTCATACCAATTAATGTACAATCACAATATGACTGTCCATCTTACAAGTCAACCATTTAACGTGTATTTGTTCTCAAATAAACAGTAATTGTTTTCCGTTTATTACTGTTTATTACCCTTTATCAGCCAACCTTTTAAAAGTATTCATCTCAAACCAAAAGTAGAACTTGTAGCTCTTATTATTATTATTACGGCGAAATTACTGAAAAAGAGCATTGGATGAAAAAGGCAATGATGAAACAGTTGGCCCCTCTCTATTTTTTGAATTTAGCTTACTCTTAAATTACCACTACTCAGTATATACAAGTATTATTTGTACTGTTATTATGTATACAATATCATATAAGTTCAATAAACAGTTAATTAGGTATGCATAACTAATTCTAATGCAGCCTAATACAACATTTCAGCCAGTTCATCCTTAATGAAAGTGACAGTGTTTAGATTTTGTTTACCAGAGGTGCTTTACTTTTGGGTATTTAAATGGTGATGGAAGGGATTATGGTGGTTTTGTTCAGGAACCTCAGGTCTCATGGCTGGCTCTGCGCTCTCGCTAGATTTATCAGCTCTGCTTACGTTAGCTTTTTGAAACTGGCTATAGTCGTTGGGGTAATTACGTCTGAACTGTTTGATTAAGTTTGTTGTGCCGAACGTTTTTGGGGTTATTCCTCCAAAGCTTGTTTTGACCTTACAGGTTAAACAAATTTCGAGCTTTGTGATTTCTGGTTTGCTGGTAAGATATTTGTAGCTATTGTAGCTCATGCTTGGTGTGTGTGTACGCCGCATGTGTGTGACCGGCACGGACCGGCCGCAGTGAGGCTGTTCGGCCCATTGTAGATCACATCATACTAGACTTCTCGATCGATCGGCCAGCTAATCTGCGTCCCTTTAAATACAACTTTAAGTATGTCAACTGCCATTATCTCCAAAGAAGAGGAATTGGTGTATCATCTTGGTTGCCATGGGAATGGACCAGATATTACACTGGCATATATTCCTATGAAATGCCACTGTGGAAGACTATGTGTGGAGCATAGAATGGACTGAGACAGATCAGAACAGGTTTTAGTGTGGACGGGGAGTGATTCATGTACAACACATAGAGATTGCGTTTGGTGAAACACAGCAGAGTCCTGGGCAAGAAGGGTAGTCGACAGTCCTTCAGATCCCCCAGCGCCTGCATCAATCCCGAAGCACATACTCTAAGAACTGTCCTCGGGGGCCGGCAAGGTTGAGGACCGATGACCCGTAACTTTCCCGGCCCACGAGGAGAGTGTTGGTGGTTGAGAGTTGAAACATCCCATAAACGTTGTGTGACCTTCCTTCAGGCCAAGGTTTATATCCGTTTTGAAAAGACCACAACTTAGCGTCTCTGAATCGTTCCAGTTGAAACACCTGTCTGCATAATTTTGACTGAATAAACAAAGAACCAAGTAAAGTGGAGTATTTTGTACTATTATCCGAAACGATGCCACGTTCAACCATAACGCCAAAAGAGGCTCCCAGAAGCTGTTGTAACTGGCAGCAGCAGTGACTCTATTGGCCCCTGTTGCCCCTATTGAGGAGTAATAAAAGATAAATTGACCCAGTGCCCGATTTCATCATTACTGTAGTCCTGATGTGCTTCTGTTTAGAGTGGTGCCCTAACCTATCTGTTAGCCATAATAGAGGCCAATATATAGATAAGAGTGTGCCTCGCCAGGAAAATCAATATCAATGTGGCCCCTGATGGTTTTTGAGTTAAAGTGCTTTGTTTTGTGCCTGCGCGGGTCCTTCTATTAACAATCCTCAGTCAACCTTGAGACAGAGATAGAAGTAGACAGAATAGATAGGGTGGCGCTGGTGGAGGGTGGCAGTGTTGGTACCGACATCACTAGAGCGTTAGATTTGGAAGGTGGAGGATAGAGGAGAATCATCAATGCAGCAAGGTCAAGAGCTCTTATGAGGCGTAATGAGAAAGAGGTGGGCTACTGATAGCCAAAATAATCTCTCTCAATTATGAGAAAATGATGACATGAGAAATGTAGACATTTAGAAGTGGTAATAATTACAGCACATTTTGTGTAATGACAATTTTATTGATGGAAATAAAAAGCTTCATTTTCTAATTCCATTTCTAATAGATGGATGCCGACACTCAAACACAATCAGAGCTTGACAAAAGGGTGAATAAAATGTTGTTCTCTTCTAAATAAATATTTCCAGTGTTTAGATATAAAACTAAGAATAATGGATTCCTTCCATTTCCACAGTCCAACTCAGCCAGTCCATTCAGTTTAATTTACATCCTTGTCTTATTTCTGAGAGAACAGGAAGAGCTCTGGCGCACAGAAGCTTGCATAGATCTTTATACAAAAATAAATATGCATTTCTGCTCACTATCACAGTAGTTAGGTTAGTTCACTTGGTAACGTTCTAGCTGTCACCCTCAGATCAATGTTGTCAGATCTAGGATGCATTTTCACTTTCAATATGAATTCCATTGCAGTTCCTTTGAACTGATGCCACCCTGAATAATAGATGCACTCACTGACTCTGGGGTTAACAAACCACCCGATGTAGTTTAAAACACAATATCCCAAAGGATATCATCTCATATACCAAATTGGGAAAATATAAAAATCATTTAAAAAAAAACCATCCGTTTATAACAAAATCAAAGTCTGTGCTCCACCTGTTTAATACAAGTCATTTGCTAAAAAGCTCCACTTACAGGACAATTTAAATTGGGAATCAGATGGTATCTGAAAGTTTAATTAGCAGGTAAATTACAATAAACATTGTTTTCTTCATAGAAAAGGCTGCATAAAGAGCTGCCTGTGTGAGAGTGAGAGGTTAAACCCTCTCAGGGATGAGGAAATATCTAGAAATCTTCTGAAACACCAATATTATCTTAACACCACCCGCATAAAAGCTGGTTCCTGTGGTGACAAAGTCTCCAAGATGTAGAAACCTATTGAGATCATTTGAGCTGTGGAGGCTTAACTCATAATAAACTGCACCCAACCAAACTCCTCCTGTTATTTAAAATACAATATCTCTAAAGGAAATCATCTTACTCACAACTATTCCTTCAATTATGGAAAAAATGGGTAAAAGTCAAGTGAAATTTATAAACAAACAAAAAAAAAACCTTTATAACATACAAGCAAACTCATTGCTGTCCCGCAACAGTTTAATCTAGGAAATTTGAGATCGATACTCAGATATTGGACCATTTTAAAATATTTATTTTGCAGATAAAACAGGTGCAAACGCAAGAAACAATGTTTACTTGATAGAAAGACCAGATACACAGCAGAACGTGTGAATGTGAGAAGTTAAACCCTCTCTGGGATGATGAAATGGCTCGAAATATTCTGAGAAACCAACATTTTCATCCTCAGAGAAGCTTTTTTGTTCCTATAATGGGTCTTAAATTTGCAAAACACATCAGGCAAATGTGTAATTTTGGGCTATGGAGTAAAAGAGAAAAATAAAAATTTTCTTGATGAAAATGAATCGGATAATATATAATGTGAACCGATTTATTTCATTTTTTTTTGTTCGTTACCCAGTCATTTCATAGTTATTTGTATATTGGAGCTTTAAAAAAACTCCAAAGCACTCTCTTGAAAAACAATATGTTACTTTTCCAAAATCTAAAACTAAATGCTGCTCTTACTCTAAATGATATAACCCTGAATGTCAAGCATTACCAGTATTTTGTAGAGCTGCTATGACCTGCTGTGAACGAGATGCAAAGCCAGACAGCAGGTCCTGGCAGAACTTTGGCCCACTCCGCCACAGATGTGATGTTTGTGATGGCGTTGCTTCGTTAGCTTGTGACTGTTTGTCGGTCTATTAGACTGATGGAAGGATCAGACCTAAAGTTATGGACAGATTTTTATAAGACATTTGTTCTGTCTAAAAGAACAATCCATTAGACTTTGGTGTTGATCCGGGTCATCTGGATCAAGTAATTAAAAAAAAAAGAATTCCTAAAAGCAGTTAGAGGATTTTTGATTCTAACTTCATGGATAATACTAACGATTTTCAAAGACATCACTATAAGATGTAGCACTCGTCAACATCTGATCTGGAACCAAGTGATGTTCCAGATCTGGAGATAGAAAGTGTTTATATAGAACTCATGTAAAATTCATCACTGTGAGATAACAAATAATAATGTGACGTATCTACAGAAGCCACTGGGCTAGAATCCTGAAAGAACAGCCATGAGTTAAACAATGAAAGGTAGTGATGTGATTCCAGAGTCTAGGGGAAGGTTTACAGGTCGGGTGCAGTGACATACGTGAGACAGTGCTGCTTAGCAGAAGCAGCCTTTTCTGACTTCTTCTGGTTTAGGAGCTAAACTTTGGATTCAGTCTGTACATCCGCCACACATCACAACATGGGGCGTTTTAACTGTCCAGCAGGTCGACTAGGGAGCGGATGACTCTTCAGTGGGAGTCTGGGAGGTCAGATGGGGCTTGAACGACGAATACGACCTCTGAAACGATGAACTGGAATGGAGCACGGTGGGATGGCTGCTGTCTGTGATAGCAGCTGACACCATGGAGCACTCATAGCCTCTGTTGTCTTTGGACAGAGTTCCACACTCTTCAGGCAAAGTGGTTTCACCTGTCAATCAAACATCCGTGTTAGGATTTGAAATGGCAAACATAAAAGCAAAGGAACAGACATCTCTCATGGTATGTGTATGCTTTGTTATTTAATATTTCATTCCAAAAATGAATATTGAAAAATTTAAAACGATTTTTGGTTTTGAGATACAAGAACCAAAATTAAAAAAAAAAAAAAAGACGTTTTACCTTTTTAAGATCAAACATGGTTGAGAGAAATATGAAGAATGGGTTGATTTTCATTTTCCAATTTGAATATATGCAACAAAAAAAAATGATTCAGAGACAAAAATGGAGAAATGGTTTGTTTTGATTGTTAGACAATAACAGCGCTGTCAATCATCACTTTTTTCCTCAACACCAGTGGTTTATTTCAAATCAATATCAAGAAGTTAGGGGTTAAGTATATGCACTGCTTACTTGTCTTTGCCTCATTTTGTATTGAGAAGAGCCTGTGACTGGTTGTAATGTTGTGGCTGATCAGTGTGTGTCTTAACGGGTATGATCAACATAAACCAGATTTCAGGGCTAATGATGTATTTCCTATTTGTTTCGATCTCTCAGTAGCTCCATTGTTGCACTTGTGAATGACAATTTCCGGTCTTTAAAAATGAAAACACAGACCCTTTTTTCGTTTCTGAATTTTAATACCATAGCCATCAATCTGATGACGGGGGGGGGAGAGCAGTCAAATGTCGTCGGGGTGTGTAAGTGGTGTGGTCACGTACCTGATTCTGATGAACAGGACGTACAGACCACCCTGTGAGGAAAGCCCACTGGGGTGAGCCTCCGTTCCACACCTTTTTCTGTCATCATGTAGATCTTTGAATAAAGACAATAAGACATTCAATAAGAGGTTTATGCGTTTCTATAAGCAGTTTTGGAAACAACCGACCTTCTTTTGATATCCTGTTATGGTGTCCTCAAACAACTTCTAACCATCTAATTGAGTCATTCACATTATTATCAGGGCGTGACCCCCCTCACACCTGCAGGTATATTTATCATGGAGCAGAGTGATGGTGGTCTTACCTGAGGAACGCTGTAGGTTGTGGCGTCTGACATGCTCTCATCTGTCACACTAGTCTCACTCATATTATCCACCGAGGGCTGTTTACGGAAAAATCTCCTAGTCCTGCTTGAAAAACGGGAAACGCAAACATGAAATATTTAATTTATTTCAAAACCCAAAGGTTCCTCTAACTGACCTAACAAACAATTTAACTTGTATATTTAAGTATATATATATATATATATATATATATATATATGTATATATGTGTGTGTGTGTGTGTATAAACGGGTAACCTTATTTCATGATAACACAGCCTAATTCATTTAAGAAGAGACTTGTAATTGCATTACTTATTGTAGTTATTATAGAAATATTACATTAAAGTCCTGTTTTGCAAACATCAGGAAGTAACCAGAGTAGACGTATTTATCAAGTATACTGAGGTATGAATAAGCAGGTTTCTCTGTGTTCCATGTAAACACCATATCCTGAGCGTGATCAAAGCCTGGATAGGCCTGGATACTGGGGTACTGGTGTGCACTCAAAGAGTCCATAACAGCCAGAGGAGCGGGGTTCATGTTGGTTTGAGTGGATTTGTTTGCATGTTTGAGCCTCAAACGTCACACCATGAGATGTTCTTTCCTAGCTAGCCGTGTCCTGCATGATACTTTCTAGTGTGCGCTGCAGGAGCAGAAAGTCAGAAACAGTCTAAGTGCACTTGCAGTCAAGTGCAGAAGGCAATTTGAGCCAGAGCTATTGGCGGCCATGTAGCGTTTCCACCGGGGTCATACCTCACCGGCTCCATTTTGTAACGGAGAAATGACCTATTTTTGTGTGTAATTGCTGTAGAACAAGCTAAACCAAGCATGTAATTGAAAGCGTGCCACTTCCACAGGGGAAACCGGCCTCCAAACGTTAGGCTGCAGTAGGTGGAAGGGAGAGGAGAGGCTGCTTTGTGAGTCAAAGCAGTAGAGAATACCAGCAGCCTTGTCTCTAAGCCCAGGAAACAACCATAAAACAAATCAGTTACTTAGAGACAAGTCGGGCAGAAATAACAGGGAGGGGGGACGGCAGAATGTGCTTCACGTGTGCTCCTCTCTGCTAACTAGGGTTGCATGCTGCCATTGGTTCCACATGTGATCTGCTGCCTAAGCCCCGCTGTCACGCTGAGACACCTACATTACACGGCTCACGCCACCCTGAGCTTGATAGACACCTTGAAATGCTGTCGGCTCATTCATTACTGCTCCTCTCCACATGCTGTAAGAAAACATCTGCTCATATGCAGAGATACAGAGCAAACAAATTACGCACAGTTTCATTTTTCCATGTTTCTGATGGCTTTTGTCTGTTAGCAGGATCACATAAAAACTAAAGACAGATTTTCATGAAATTTAGAGGTAGGGTTGCTCATATGAGAAGGAATGGCTCATTAAATTTTGGAGTAAATCCAGATAAAGGGGCAGAGTCACACATGTGTTTTGTCTTTCTTTAACAAGAGAAATGAAACTTTTTAAACCAGTTTTGTCTGTCATCACAAAAATCACAAAAGGGATAAAAAAAATGTAATAGAAGGCTTGGCATGAAGTAATTTCTGGCTGGATATGGATGAAATGGAATTTTGTCTAGCTTTCCTTAAAGTTGCAAGATATTTTAAATGCAATACAAATTTCAATTTAAAAAACTTGATAGAAAATTTAGGCTTAAAGCGAAAAAACAATTCACAAAATTTTTGAGCGAACCCAGAAAAAGGGGTGAAGTCAGGAGTTTTGTTTCATTTCTTTACGAGATGGAGCTTTTTGACTTTTATTCGTCCAGTATGCATAAACTATGATATTTGTTTTTGATCCACTGGTTAAAAGGGTTGGGCATGAAGCGTAAGGGAAACCAATTACATTTTGTGAAGAATATGGAAAAAGGGGCGGAGTCTGAATTTGGTTTCACTATTCTAAAACCTACAAGATTTGTTTTTTTCTTTTTTTCAAACAAGTTCGGTCTCTTATGCATACAACAACAAACTTCATTTTTTTGATCAACTTAAATAGAATGATTGAGCAAGAGCCATTTCAATTCTTGGGGTTTAGACTTCTGGGAATTTGTCACATGTGAAGAGTAATTTGTCACCCACTCATGAAAATGAGTCTTCAGTTTCACATTCTAGTTTTAGATGCCCTGGCCCTCATTTACCACTTCCTCTCCTTCTCTCTCCTCACCCGTAGCAGTAGGTGACACAGGCAGCGATGGAGAGCAGGGACACGAGGACAACCAAGCAGGCTACCACCACCACGCTTCTCCTCTTCTCCTCTTCAGCCTGCTGAAGCTCCCACCACTCCAGGTCACTGAACTGACAGCGCTCCCCCATGTAGCCTAATAGGCAGCTGCAACACAATCCACAGGGTCATCGTTTCCAGTATGTTCATATTACTTTTATTAAAATATTCATAAGTATGCTTTTCTTTCCAATCTTGCACATTTATGTAGCTCTTGAGAAATGAATCTGTTCTTGAGGAAAGAGGTAGTGTCGTAATATTTCATCTGGGTGACTCATACAAACATTTCACATTAGGAAGGATCTCCAAATCCTGGGGTAGATTCTAGCCCCTCTATTCATTTATTCAAACCTAGGGCTTATTAACCCTCTCATGCACGGTGGTCCCTACAATGCTCGGCCATTCAAAAGACATTTCCTGGTATTTGTATTGATGCTGTCGTAAAACATCTATCACTTCAATGAATATGAAGGAACGCTCAATTGAACAGGCAGGGAGGCGCCGAGGTTTTAGGAAGAAAGAGCTGAACGGAGGGGAGGAGGGGTTGAAGTGACAGGAGGGAGGAGTAGAAGAGTGAGAAGGGAGGCTCAGGAGTCATGTTCAATGTTTTACAGCACACGTGTCAAACTCAAGGCCTGCTGGCTACCTCAGGCCCGCAGAACAATTATATCCGGCCCACAAAAACAATATCTAAGAAAACACGCTATTTAATAAATCTATTAGAGATCTGCACACGTGGTTTAGTAAATAGAAGGCGTGTTTTAATTAACTGGAGAGTGCATTCATGTCCTCCAGCCATTCAACATGTCAGGGCAGTGACATCCTTACATTGAATGTGAAATACACTTGGAGGCTGTTCACAGAAACACCTGACTGTTTCCTGAGGAGCAGCTGCTCCTGGCTGCAGGAACAGATACGAGGAGCAGCAGTCTACTTTTACTGTTTTATTGTGTCAGAAGAAAAAAGACGCCTAAATCACCCCAGCCATTTACCAAGGGTTATTTACAGTTATCTTTTTCTTGATATTATTAATTAAAAACTGATAGATTTTAGATTTAATTTGTAACTTGATGGATATACTTTTATGGTATAGATGCCTGTGAATGAAAACCTTTCATTGGAAATTATTCTGTGAGTTTCTTGGAATTTGATCTGTAGTTTGACTATTTTCTTTTCCTCTAGTTTGTTCATAATTCTTTGAAATGACTAAATAAATCATCATATCTCAGATAAAACATGGACAATAGTAGTCCTGTTCTCTGGAGACCTAGATGTGGACTCCATCTTTAATATTGGCCCCCTCTGTGATACAGTGCGACACCCGTGTTCTAGAGTATGTAATGCACTGAAAAAGCAACGACAGAAAACCTACGGCATACTTTTAGTCCTTTGTTGACAAGTTTATTTTATATTTATCTTTAAAAAATCATAAATGTAGCCTCCAGAAAACCTGATTTAAGTTGGTGAGATGGTGGAAAACGCTTCTAGTACAAGAACAAAGGCTTGTTTGTGCACGACTGACGGCAGCTGTTTGAGGCAAAAGATTTCAGTGACCATGAAATTAAAAACTAAAGGCATGTTCCAGAGTCTCTGTAAAATCAGTGCGTGAAATTGGGTAAAAACTACACATTAGTGATGTCATCAAACTGGTCTATCTGTTATAAAGACTCTATTAGATCATTAAAGATCATATATACTCGTTTTCTGAACACCAATGTTTAGCATTTGTATTTTTGTTCAGTGAATAATTTATTTAGCATAAGTCAGTGTATATGAGAAAGGTCAATGTTTCTGTGTTGCCACCTTCTCCTCACTTTGATGTCAATCATGGAACAATAGTGACACCTGCTGTCAGTCAGTAGGTGTAGGCTAACCATGTCAGCCTTGAAGGATCACGTTTTTTTCCAAGAGGACACCTCTCTACATTCTCTAGAGATATTCCATTTTTCACATTCAACCGGCCTTCTGTCTTAAATCCCTGTGCTGCTGCAGAACAAATGACCAAAGGCCTCGTGTACTAGGTGCTGTCTGGAACTGTCAGTAAGGTGCTAGGCTCAGAGGTCAGGGGTCAGACTGAGGAGTTACACAAGAAAGGTTGTTTACTTGCAGGCGTAGGACTCCATCTCAGGAAAGTAGAAGCAGACGCCCTGGTACAGGCAGTAGGAATCGTGGGTGGAGGGGCACCTCTCCGCGGCGTTGCTGTTGTTGTATCGTGTGTTGACATCATCAGGCCTAATGGTCGTTGCCGACGGCGGTGTCGTCTCCAGCTCTTGAAAGGATCAGAGATAAAATCCTTTGTATCAGATGAATGAACAGACTGAATTATTCGGATATTTTATCATAATAACCGGGCACTAAGAACTGTGTGTAGTTAATCAGAAAGACACACCTTGACACGTCCTCCCGTTTCCATGGTAACCAGGCCGACACTTGCAGTTATACTTTCCAAAGGTGTTTTGGCACTCTGCATTTTTTTCACAGTTGTGTTTTCCCTGTATGCACTCATCAATGTCTGAAACAGAAACAGTTTTAATGTTTAACCATGTTCTCACACCACAGTGTCTCAGCGATAACAGGCCCGACCGGACCGGCCCAGAGCTGCAGCACAAATAGAACCTTATTTCTATGTTTATCCCTTATTGACTCTCCTGGGTCACTGACTTACGGTTTATATTTATGTTCCTATGCTTTATTTTGAAACGTTATGCCCTGTGCTGTTGCTCTCGTTTTACACTTTCTGTCATTTTGTTCCACGTGATAGATTTTGCTTTTTTGCTTTTATTCTTCTGTTTAGGTTCCTCCTGACCCAGTTTGGACATTGTCTCCCTCTCTGGGTCTGTCTTCCCTGTTTCTCGGGCATGTCTACCTGTTGTCCTACCTGTTGTCCCACTCTATCCTCATTTCCTGCTCCTCTCTCCTCGTGTGTCTGTTGCCGTTGGGGTGTTCACACACCTGCCGTTTCCCCGGTTTTTCTTGCTCCTCGAAGCATTCTCAGATTTTTTTAACTCTGTGTGCGGTTTATCCGATTTTTTTCTATCTCAGCCTTTTCATTTGGATTTTTTATGATTTTGTTTTCCACAGGATTTATTTATTTATTTATTTTTCTTTGGGTTTTGCATTTGTTTTTGGATTTTATTCAAGTAAATACATTTTTACCTCTGGTATTTTGTTTACCGAAATATTCCTTTCATTTAATTTGTAACTAGTAACAGGGGGAAAAAAACTATTGAATGAGTGCAAGTTTAGATTTTAATGTGTCATTATGTCATTTGTTCTGGTCTTTGACCCGCATTAATGTTAATTTAATCATTAGCATTAATGTGATCATTACCCAGAGGGCCGCTCTTCCTCTGGGGACTGTTGGCACATCTAAACTCAATCCGGCTCCGTTCCAAAGCGTTCAGTTTAAACCTCAGTTGAGAAAAAACATGTGTCTTTGCCAAATATAGAAGTGCTTTCTGCAGGATGTTTAGCTTCTAACCAAACACGTTCACAGCAGTAGAGGAAGAGGAGGACTCACCCTCACACAGCTGTCCGTCACCTGTGAAACCCTTCGGACACCGACAGGCGGCTCTGCCAGCCTCCAGCGTACACTGAGCATTGACATCACAGCGGCGTGAGTCGCACTCATTCTGGTCTGACAGAGAGGGTCACACGGGGAGTCGAGCGTTTAATCAGAACACCGTTCCTAGCGGGAGAGTCCAGTTTGTTTCTGTAGAGGCCATACCGTTACCTGAGACCATCGTGTCGGTGGAGAGGGTCGGCTCGCTGCCCGCGTCAGTGGAGAGCCCGGGAGTAGTGAGCGGCGTGAATGTTCGTTTCTTCAGAGACGTTTGGTTGGTGGGTTCAACATCTCCATCTCCAGATCCTACAGTGGTACGGTTAACAAAAGTATTCATCGTCAGACAGCGCCTGCACAAATGTGGAATTTAGTTGTTTCAACAATAATGAATCATATTGACCCAATTCAAGTACATTAATCCACCTTTATTTATGCACTTAGGAACTGACTTTCCCTTTCCATTATATTTGCATGCAATTTACATGTGTATTTTTATCTCTTGATTTTATGTCCTGTGTAAAGAGAGAGAGAGAGAGAGAAAACGCTAAAGGACATTAGCTCAAGTTTCTATCTGTTAAGTCAGAGGGGCATCATCATTGCTTATAGTGAAAGAAAAACATTTAATCACTTGGATATGACCTGCATTAACGTGCGTTCAAAGACTGGGGCGCAGTGGAACCACACAACTTGAGATGTCATAGACAAAGTATAGTTTTTACACTTGAGGGCCACCATAGATTCTTCTGCCACGGTTTAAGAGCAAGGGATGAGCTGAGAAATAAAAGATGTCCTAATCTGGAACTTCAGAGCTGAATCACCTGCTGCGTCATCAAAAGGGCCGGCGGGTAAACAACTTTTGCCGTCAGCTGACAGGATGTGGTTTGACAGACAGGAGCAGTGAGGGAGTCCCAGTCTGCTTTCACACAGCTGGGCACAACCTCCATTCAGGTGGAGACACGGATCAGCCCCTGAACATGGACCATTATAACACAAGATTCTTTTAGGATGGGCTGATTTTTATTATTAATTTATTATTATCATTATTATTTTTTGAAAGTTGCTTTGTTGTTGCTGGCCTAATGGCCTTTTCATCAAATACATCATAAGGGGCAACTTTATTTATACATCACATCTCAGCAACAGGGCCATTCAGTGTTCTTTACACAAACAGTCAAGAACATTGTGCAAAAAAACATTAAGACATAGTTAAAAAAACTATGTCTTAATGTTTTTCTATAAATAAGATAGAAGCTACAACAGTAGATAATGAACTGTGTAAGCCCTATTTACAACTAGGGCTATTTTACAGTACGGCCGTCTGATAAAGGTCTGATGACATGAATATGACCTGAGAAGTATCCTTTACTTTTAAGTACACACGAGTACTTTTACTTTGATATTCGATGTGCCTGTACCTGCTTTAGCCAGAGGATGGACCACCACAATGGATGCTGGTTGCAACATGTTGCCATGGAGACGCTGGAGCTTTAGCCCAGTATGCTTGTGTATGCACCTCAGCTGCTGGTGCTCCTGATCGGATATCCACAACCTGTCCTCAAATACAGCAAGGTCAAAAGGTCGACCTGGATGGATCACAGTAGAGGGAAGGAAGATTTTACAAAGTCTTAGCAGTGGCTTCTCCTCACCACCATCTCATTTCTGGCTGGTGTCTTTGGAGCTGTGGAGCCACGAGGATGTCTTTCTCTACCTCGGCTTCTTTCTCTCGTCCTAGATTCTCTTTCTTAGCCTGAGCTTGGTTTTGTCTGACTCTGTTAATTAGTTGGTGTAGGTTATGTCGACAGGTTTTGGGTTTATTTTATTGTTCAAAAATTCCAGCATCAGAATCCATCTTTGTTTTCTCTACAGTGAACATTTGCATGTCTATGTGTCACACAAGCCTCACCTACTTGGTTCTCTGACAGGACCCGTCGATCCGAACCATCGAGGGCCGACGTCTCCACCGCGCCTCTCCTCTGGTCACACCAGAACAGACGGTCCTCCGTGAAGTCGATGGTCAGGCCGCTCGGCGACACCAGGTTGGTTCTAGCAATAACCAGACGGTCCTTCCCTTCCAGAGACGCGCTTTCCACGACAGGCTGGGCTCCGATGTCAGTCCAGAACAACTTCCTCAAAAATTCAACAAAACATCATTTTAGATTGGGAGATACGTGAATCCATCAGAAGCTCTGTTTCCAGCATCACATGACCTTTCAAGGTTTTTGAAGCTCCTCAATGGAAAACTGAAAAGAGTTTTGAGATTAAAGCTGTGGTATTTAACATGTTTACAGAGAAATACTGCCTACTAGTTTTTCAGATATTAGATGAGACAGAAGGGAAACTTTATTTTATTTCACTTCAGATTAATCTGATTATTATCTGGTGAAACACGGATTGAATCATTTTGGACATTTTTCTTCCTATTTTAAATTAAATTAACACGTCTTTGGAGAAGATTTGTACTGTTTGAGGAAACATGGTTTGTGTGGCTGATGATCATTCCGCAAGTTTAAAATCCCTCTGCGGTGAGGAGGTTCTGAATCTAGCACGGACCTTCCATTTGGACTCACTTTGCCAAAGGATGAACGGCGACTCCTCTTGGTTTTTCCAGCCCGTCACTCACGACGGTGTCTCTGCTCAGCCCTGATAAAGAGCTGCTTTCAACTGTGGACTTACTAGAGGAAAAGGTTTACAGACGTTTAACACAGAAAATAAAAAACATATAGGCTCTGAGTGGGCACATAGTTAAGTTAACTAAAATAAACAACTCTAAAACGCATTCTTCATTTGTTAAATAGAAAACTTTGTCACAGTGTAAAAATGCCAAACAACAAATTTCTAGAATAGGCTGTTTGCATTCATGCTAACATTTTCGCTCACACACCGTCTGTCTGTCCAGTACATCCTGCGGTGGATCCAGTCGACCGCCAGTCCTTCTGGAGACTCCAAACCGTCAGAGACCAGAACTTCTCTGGACCCACCGTCCAAATCAATCCTCTCAATCCTCCTCTGGCTTATACTGGAGAAGTACACCTGTAAAAATGCACTAATTACATAAAATGAGCAAAGCAGTGAAACCTATATAATTAAAAAGAAAGAAGCTTAAAAAGGAAGATATTGATGGGAGATTTTCAGGGAACATGAAGGAAACTGCAGTACACTTCCTGTCCACTAGGTGTCACCAAGTATCTTCACTAAAACCTGTACCTTGATGGTCTCATGAAGTAAGAAGCAAAATTATTCAACCTCTGAGGCAAAACTTACTATTTCTCAGCCAAATCACACAAGAACAGATCAAATATTTGAATACAGCATATATTCAATTTTTCCCCCGACACTAACCTATTTTGGCTCCAACCGTAACTGTACGCTTTTCCTAAACCTCATTAAATAATGATCACCATTCCAGCGTTCGGTGTCATTTTTGCAGCACAACTTCCGCTCCATGGCGTGATTTTAGGATCCAGTGAATTAAACACAAAAAGCTGCTTTAATGACTAAATGCAGTCTCGCTGGATAGTATCCCTCATTAGAGACACATATGCAAATTTGATGTTGTTAAAGTATTGGGCCAACTTTCAAAGTCCTACTCCTGCTGTAGAACTCAAAAGTTAAGACTTTAAATTTCCACGCTGTGGGATGCATACATTTTATCTTATCTTGTCTAAATCTACATAAAGACTCCACTCCAGAACTCCAACATGTCACCACTGCTGACCCCAAAGCATAAGCAGTCCTGGAGCTCAGAACCATCAAGACCAGACCAGGAAGTTCTCTGTCTGTTGTTCTGTAGAGGGGTAGAACCAAACTTGAGCATTCAGGTTCTGTGGACCAGCAGTATATGTGGAGTTGTAGGAATGAAGCCTCTGCTGAGAAGAACAGCCGACCCACAGTGAAGCATGGTGGTGGCTGGGTGATACTGTGGAGCTGCTTGGTGGAAACACATCGCGTGTGGAGGCTAGGATGGTTTCCATCAAGGTATCCTAGAAGAAGCCGTCTCCGACTGTGAGGAGGTGGAATCTTGGACATTCACAAAGCACAATGATCCCATACAGACCACCATGGCTCGGTTTCAGCAGACGTCCTGGAATGTTCTAGATGGGCCATCACAGTCGCCTGACATGAATTCCAGAGGAAAATTTGTGGTGGGATTTGAAAAAATGCTGTTGCAGGACATAAAGTTTCTGGAATTTCCTTCCAGAAATGGAGGATGAGATTCTCCGTTTCTGGAGAAATGGAGCCCATTCCTCTTGAAGACTGGACTGTGGCTCCTCAGGAATGCTACCAGAAGCTTATGTCTGCAGCAGGTCATAGCAGCAGAACTACACATCTACACATGGACTAAAGCCGCTCGCCATTAAGGGTCAAAACCTTTAGAGACCGCAGGAGTCGGTAAAATTAGCTTTTTTTTTATACTTGTGAAAAAAAGACTTTAAATATTTGTGTTATTGAGCTTTTTTAACTGCTCTGGCATAATTATTATATAGAATAATTATTTGACTAATAAATCTACAACATGACAAGCACCGTAAAAAAACAAAAAACATCTTACGTTCTTCTGGACCGGGTCATAGTCCAGCGCTATGATTGTTCCTCTGGGCTCCTCCACGAGCGCTCGATCTCCACCGCCATCGGGATGAACCTGTCGGATGTCCACAAGATTGGCCACCAGCAGATACGGCGGTGGTCCTGAGGAGAGAATCGGATCTACTGTAGTCGATGTGAACTTTATGTCCTCGTTTTATTTGCTCTTATCCGATTTAAAATGACAGAATGTGTTTGTGAAAGAGAAACAAGCAGAGAGGCTGCAAGATTAGATAGGTGTGTGTGTGTGTGTGTGTGTGTGTGTGTGTGTGTGTGTGTGTGAATGTGTGTTTGTGTGTGTGTGTGTGTTGGTGGGGCAGGGCTTATCCTCCTGCGCTGAATGTTTTTGCCATAGTGTGACTCACCAGAAGCGATGCACTGTTTTCCCTCCTGATGGAGCTGGTAGCCTGACAGACAACCACATCGCCAAGATGTAGGTGTGATGGGAACACAGAGCTGACTGCAACCTCCTCTGTCTGCAGAGGAGCAGCCTGGAACAGAGAAACACCGATGAGAACCTGTTCCTCACATAGAGGCTGCATTCTGCAACAAGACCCTGTAACTTATTCATATTATCCTCATCTATATATTTATATAATCCTCCTTTATGTGTTTATATTATCCTCCTTTATATATTTGTATTATCCTCCTTATGTATTTATATTATCCTCCTTTATATATTTGTATTATCCTCCTTATGTATTTATATTATCCTCCTTTATATATTTGTATTATCCTCCTTATGTATTTATATTATCCTCCTTTATGTATTTATATAATCCTCCTTTATGTATTTATATTATCCTCCTTTATATATTTATATATCCTCCTTTATATATTTATATAATCCTCCTTTATGTATTTATATTATCCTCCTTTATATATTTATATAATCCTCCTTTATGTATTTATATAATCCTCCTTTATGTATTTATATTATCCTCCTTTATATATTTATATATCCTCCTTTATATATTTATATAATCCTCCTTTATGTATTTATATTATCCTCCTTTATATATTTATATAATCCTCCTTTATGTATTTATATTATCCTCCTTTATATATTTATATAATCCTCCTTTATGTATTTATATTATCCTCCTTTATATATTTATATAATCCTCCTTTTTGTATTTATATTATCCTCCTTTATGTGGTTGTATTAATGCAATAACTCAAAAGCAATTTCATGGATCATTTTCAGTTTTATACCCTTATAGACCTCAGTGTGAGGAAGAACTGTGTTAATTTTGGTAAAGGTCGGTTATATATTTTGGACACTAGGGGGAGCTTTATCTCAACGTTTTCAGGCCAACCGTTGGTCCGATTTAGTTCAAATTTGGTGCAACTGAATCCTCTGAAGGATTTCTATCTTAGATTTATCAGACTGTACTTTACTCTAATAGTTCATCTTTTACTCAGTAGGCGGAGCTTTTCCTAATTTCTTTACGTAAAACACTGTTTGTCAGACATAACTTCCTAAAAGTTGCCCTGTTTTTCTCCAGATTTTTTACTTATGGATCCACTCCAGTATGATTATCTTTTATATATAATAATATCTCTTAATAGTTCCTATTTGACTCACTAGAGGATGTTTTTTGATAAAACACTGTTTTTAGGACATAACTTCACTATGAATTTGAGGAGTTCAATCAGGGCAATCTTTTGTACAACGCAGGGGATTGGAGGCTTTTTAGAGTTACACTGTTTGAATGCAGTTTTCCTGTCCTAATATTCCTGTTTCTTTTTGTGAGGATGGTTTTGTTTCTTAAATACACGGGTTTCCAGCGTTTGTGCCGCTGGGGGAAGAAATTGCTGCATTAGAAGATGTTTTTATAACTGGGACATTCTTGAATGTTTAATTCTGTCGGATCTCTTGATTGATATTTAGATTTCATTCTTTGTAAATAATTTAGCAGCTACCACATCTGCTGCCCTGCTCCGTTTATCCCGCATCTTACTCATCCTACTCAGGCACGAGTCAGAGGTGTGAACGAGTCAGAGTCGTGAAGCTCATGCAGTGAATCAGTCGCTCAGTCAGACTGTAACTTCCATTTATAGATCATTCTTCAGAGCAGATCTGACAAGCTGTACATTGTAACTTCTCCAAACTCTAAACACAAGTTAATATGATAAACAGTCATTGTTTCTTCTGTTTGTTCTATTTTGCATGCATTGATGATGCTAAGGCAACATTTCTACAGGAATGGTGGATTTGACATTTACTGCTGATTTGTTTTCTTCAGAGCAGGTTATGTGACCCAGCGCTGTTTGTTTGTTTTTCTGAGGTATAACTTAAATCTTTTTGAAAAAGATTTCAAACTAGAAGAAGTCCCAACTGTCCCCTGAGTAGACGTAATGGTGATCAGAATCAATTAGATCGTTTTATTTAGGAACATTTCATGCAATCTTTTTGGAGAACTTATGAATTATTGCTTAGAACTCCAACAAACCCCCTCAGTATTTCTCAAAGACTCTGGAACCGAGAACCAGTTAATTCAATCTTAATAAATGTAGCTTTTTTCTAATATTATAGAATTTTGTTGAATCTTTCGCTGAATTAAAATTCAATCAAAATTTTAAATTTCAGTTTTTTTGCCGTGTGTGAGAATATAAATATAGAAAAAACAAACACGAGTGGCACGATATTGAAAGCTTCTTGATAAAAGCATAAATCACCACATAATACAGAGACCAATATGTTTTACAGTTTTTCTTAACCATTAAATGACATTTTAAAATTAAAAATGTATTAAATAGCACAAAATTGATAATATAAAATGCTGACTATATGACAACGAGCAGACGATGGGATATAATATAATCCATACCGGTGCAGGCTTGTCCATCCTCCTGTAGCAGAGACCCCTCTGGACACACACAGACAGCACCCTCCCCTGTTTCCAGGCACCCCTGACCACACTGGTGGACTTTTCCTCCACACGGCACGATCTCTGATCATAGAAACATCATTTATGCACATCTTAAGTACTGTTTTTTTTTTTATTGTAACATTATAACCCAACTCAAATCTCAGTGAGGGAAACCCACAGACACGGATGAAGATATGACTTGAATGATTGTCCGTTTATGGTCTGGATGAAGATAAAAAGGAAGAAAAAGGAAGAAACAGGAAGTTCAGGAAGTTCTTTTGGGGATCAGCAGGTTGAAGATCCGAGCCTCACACAGAACCAGATGGACAAAAGCTTCTTAGAGCCTTCCTCGCAAAAATCCCTCGAGGGAGTCAGCGCTATCAGAGCAGTGATTAATCATTCAGCCAAGTATCCCACGATTAGCACAAAATCAATCATTTTAAATAAATAACCTTTTTAAAAAACCCACCAAAAAACCCCCCAAAAAACCCCAGACAAAATAGACGAACTAGTTCATGATGAAATTTTGTATTTGATGAAAAATAGTCAGTTTTAATTAGATTCACTCCAAATTTTGGTGAAACGTTTTTTAGAAAACTATTTGACACTTTTCTGGTCGTATCAAGTTTCATACTTGTGTCCCTCCAGGCTTTAATAAACCGAATAGGACTTTCTTTGAGCTGTGGTGTCCCTCAGATTTCTGTCCTTGGAACCTTACTCTTTGGCATAAACAGGCTGGGCCAGATTATAAATATGTCCACTTAACGGGACTTTTCAAATTTTTGAATTTGAAATTCATGTGTTCAACCAAACATCTCAACAGAACATTAAAAAATACAAAGAAAATACAGATCTATTAAAAAGTGTCTGTCTTTAAATGTGACATCCACCACGGTCTATGGACAAGGTTATTTTATTCCCGTGATTCCCTGATCTATTTCTCCATTTTACTCCAAAAACGAGGCGTCTGGTTCCGTTAGCCTGCTGCTTGTCTGCTGCGTTTGTCTCTGGACCTGGACCAAAGGCGGTGTGTTAAACGGCTTAGAGGGACGAAGCTGCTGACTACAAATGTTCCCTCCTGCAAATGTCACCTCGTCATCTAATCTCTCTGTGTCTGCGAGAGCTGGCTGTAGTTTTGGTCTCATGGCAGCGAGATTAGGAGGGGAGGGATTAGGACGCGTTCACAAAGTGTCTAAACATTATTGAGATCATCGTTGTGTAAAAAGTCCAATGGAGAACTCATAGGGGTTCAGTACGGGGCTTGTTTTTACATTTTTAGATACATTGAAACTTTTTCATCTCAGTCCTCTATGATGGACCATGAGGAACGGTCTGCACCAGCGGCAGAACCAGAATTTCAGATTTGAGTGGACAAACGTAATTTATGGTGAATATTATTATAATACACAATCCATCCTGGAACTGCTGAGACACCGGTAATACTGGTTCAGCGTTGGTGGCGGTCTCCGGCTGGGTGCTGGTGTAGCACCCTCAGCTGGACCTTCTCCAGATTACTCATGCTGTTAGAGCCTCTGAACGGTGACGGGCCTCAGCCGACATTAATGGGCTGCTTTGATTGGTCCAGACTTCATTTATGAAAGCAGCTTCATGAAAGTTATCTTTTACTGTATTGAATATGAATGCCCTAATCTTAATTGAGTACTTGACCATTAATTTGAATAATTCAAGTTAAAAGTAAAGATAATATATGTGCACGCCATCATTTGGGTGGACCCATACCGACTGTGGTTCCGTTCACACTGCAGGAGAAATGAGGCCCAGGACGGAGTTATTTGCTCCTATGTGACTTTTTCATGGCAGTGCGAACAGAACAACTGGAATTTGATCTTTTCCAGTTCCTATTTGGGCCAGTTCCACCTGAGGTCCTAACTCAGACACGTGTCGGATTGTTTTGCACTGCGACATCAGTCTGAACCATTGGATCGGAATTCATTCGCCTTTGAGACGTCCTCTTCCGTCAGCTTTCGTCACGGAGCTGCGTGGACGCTGCTCCACCTACCAAGAATGTTCTGGCCTCTGAGCGTAAAACTTTATAAACCAAAGTGTTCAAACTAACTGTAGTTGCATCCATTCAGCCTCCGTGTTGATGGCGTGCTGCGCGGGACATCTTTGATATTGTTTTTTTGCACTTACGGGTCACTTTAGGACCAAATGTCTGTTTTTATCATTTATTTTATCCATTTATCTCTATTTTATTGTTTATTTTCCTCAGAGTGCGAGGAAGAAGTGCATTGATTTTGGAAAAGGTTGGTTGTATATATTCTGAAACTAAAGGGAGCTTTATCTCCAAATATTTTCTAGATATATTTGTCAACCATTGGTCCGTTTTTAGTTCAAATTTGGTGCAGATGAATCAATGCAATCACTTTTGTAAATTCATACTTACCCATATTTTAATATGATAGCTCATAATTAACTAAATTTGGGGATAGATTTTTTTCTTTTACAAAAATACTGTGAAGATAACTTCACATTTAATTTGACTGGTTTAATCAGGGGCATTGCTTGTTCAATGCAGGGGATTTGGGACTTCAGCGTAGGTCTAGTTTCAAAATACAAAGGAAAACCAACACTTTAAGCAAAAACGTAGAGCTGAGCTTTTCCAGTCGTAGAATGTCTGGTTCTCCTTCAAAGTTAAAGTCAAATTATAGCATCATCTGGGTCGATGTGTGTTGGTGATTTTCAAATATCTTTATCTCTTTGTTTTTGTATGACGAATATTACAAAAAGAAGTTTTGTGGTTTTGTTGTGTCCTGGCTCAGCGCTTTAATTCCCTGTCTGTTAGAATATTATGTGTGATTGTTGGAAATGTTGAGGAGAAACCTGGTTCTTCTGTACAGTAATATTCTTTAATGATCATTGAACAATAATCATTAAAGAAAGAACGTGATATATATATATATTACTTGACGCTGCCAAGTAATTACTGTGTTGTTTAGGCTAAAGAAATCAGTGAAAAGATAAGATAGCAAATAAAATGACTATATTCTTGAGGAAACATGTTTATTCTACCAGCTTTGCTGTCAGAATATGTTTCTATACATTCCCTCATGTCTGCGGAGCGTCTGTTTGTGCGTGGATATTAGATTGTCTGAGGCATCTGTTCACTGATGAAGACCCTATTGTTGTGTTTGCAGACAACACAGATGCTTTATCACACAGGAATGATACACAGACGGATGTAGAGACGTTGTATCAGATACCCGAGTTATGTAACGCAAACAAATGCCAAAAAAATAACAATTTTAGAAAACCGACTCATAAACGGGTTTATTCCTCCAATCCTCAAAAAACAAACTTTTGTGAACATTATAAAATGTCCTCCGTCTACCTCGCGTTCCCACCCACCCCCCCGCCTCAGAACAACCGGACCTTTTAGTGACAGTGTTTTGACCCACGTAACCTGACACACAATTGGCAGCTTCCATACGTCTGGTCTGGGATGTCTGGCATATGACCCAGGCTTTTTATTGGCTCTGTAGGGTCAAAGTAGTGTCTGGGGGACAAATGTCACCTTTCAGGGAGCAACAAAAAGGTTCTGGACTGGGAGCACAGCTACATGGATAAATGCTGGCCCAAACAAAGTCTAAGTATTCCCACTTTGAATAAAACCCACATGTTGTCTTTGTTATTTCACAGAAAGAAGATCGGACCACCATTCTCCAAAAACACAGACAGGAGACAAATATTAGCTTGTAGTTGTCCGGTTTGTTATGTCCCCTTGCGTCCGACTGGACTGAACGTGTCTTCATTTGCCAGACAAAACTGGAAAAGGATCATAAACTGAATAAATCCAGTCAGTCAAATATGTTCTTCATCTAGAAGTATATTAATCTACAAAGGTCCCAAAGCCTCACATGTGGAACTATTAGATCTTGTGAACAAAAAGTACCATCTGGATATACATCACCGTATATTTATCTTGTTCCCATAAGTAATATACCTTTTTTCTCCAGATGATAAATAACTTGTGTTTTAAAACTTTTACTCACAAGATAATTATAATGTTCCCACAAGATAATAACGTTTTCATAAAGGGTAATAGTTTGTTCCCACAAGATAAATATATGTTCCCAAAAGATAATCGCTATTCCCCACATGAAAATTCGTTCAGACAATTATCTTGTTCCCATAATATAATGCGTCTTCGTGAAGGATAACGAGTTGTTCCCACATGATAATTATGTTGTGGGAACAAGTCATCATATTGTTGCAGCGAGACAATAACTTGTTTTCACAAGAAAATAATTTGGTTCAAGAAATTAACCTGAACCCATGTTGTAATTATCTCTCCCACAAGATAATAACCTCCATATAATGTATAATAGCTTGTTCCCACACAACAGTTCCTTGTTCCCACAAGACGATGACTTATTCCCAAAAGACAAAATAATTCTCTTGTTCCACAAGATTAATAACTTGGATGCACAAAATAGCTTGTTACAAAAAGATTTCATTACTTTGTGGGTCCCATGATATTCCTCCAATTTCTATCTCTTTATTTTTCATCAATAAATTTATTAGCTCATAATTAACAATTATCCCAGAGTGACTTAAATGCTTCCAAACGTTGGGGCTGCATGACGTCATCCTTCATTTGTTTTCTGTGTACGATTGACCGATAACAGGGATCAAACCCAGACCAAGATGATTCTCAGTGTTTTGGATGGCATTGTTTACACGGTCACATAAGAACAATTGTTTCCACGGTACCTTGACACGTCTTCCTGTCCGGGAGGAGGGCGTATCCTTTCGGGCAGGTACAGAAATACGACCCTGGGATATTTTCACAACCAAGAGCGCACCCGTGGGTCCAGAGGGCACATTCATTCACATCTACGGCGGACACGGACAGCGATGTCTCAGAACGTGCTTTAATTTCCTCCATAAATGTGTTTAAGGTTATGTTAATGTGAGACTGGTGATACCGACCTTCACAGTGAGTTCCTTCCTTACTGAGGGTGAAGCCGTCACTGCACCGGCAGGTTCCGTACTCGGCGAGGCTGGAACACACACTCACACAGCTCCCATCCTGTGGGTCACAACCTATTTGAAAGTAGAATAATTAATGATCAAACATGACGTTTTATTGACGTGTGGTTAATCGTGTGAATGCAGGTAGCTGCAGTTCAACCTGGAAGTGCTGACTGTGGGTCTTCTATTGGTTGGCTGAGGAGATGCACCACCTTAATGTCAACAGGAGGTCTTGACATGGGTTTTATGTTGACGGTCCGAGACTCTCCACCGGTGTGCTTGTTGACTTGTCTTATCAGCCGTGACGCAGCATCAGTGTAGTAGAAGTTCTCCAGGAACAATGAGATCCCCATTGTCTGATGTCTGAGCGGAGGAGAGAGAGGAAATGAGCATTAATTCAAACTTACTTAAAGGAAAACTACAAATTCAACCTTAAATGCCTCATGTCAGACTCACCGGAGTGGCTGGTCTATGACGTGCAGGACTTTCCCGTTGTAATCACAGGACGCGATGGCGCTTTCTCCCTGCAAACCGAACTGAACCCAGAACAGTCTTTTCTCCTCTCGGTCAACCGTCAGAGCTTTTATTTTTTCCGTCATTTTAATAAGTGTAGTTTTCTTCTGACCTGTGAAGTCTGACCGCTGGATGCTTGGAGTTGTTCCACCAGATAGCCAAAAAAGAAACCTGCAAAATATCAGGTTTTATCCACAGAATCGCTTACATTTTTTGAACTGGGAGCTTCATATTTGTCTCTGGCTTGGAGTCATATTTTACTGCAAGCCAGATAATATACTCCTATGAGTATATTATAATATATGATATAACATACTATGTATTATAGTATACGAGTATGTTCACTGATGGATATCTGCTTGTCAGTTACTACAGCTTACAAATGTATATAAAAGCCACAACAGAGCTGGAAAAGCCACAACACAATAGCAAAAGCCACAACAGAACTGCAAAAGCCAAAGAACGACTTTAAAAGCCATGGGACAAGTGCAAAAAGACACAAGATGACAACAAAAGCCACAAAGGAAGTGAAAGGAAAAGATAACATTACTACGGTTAGGTAATTGTCACAAATTAGCGTGTTGTCCTTTTGTAATTATATAGATAAGTTCTCTGACATTTAACGCTAGGAAATCGTGAAGCTAACTTTGAAGAGCTCTTGGTGTTATTGCTGGGTCATTTCCCTGATATTAGGTAGATAAGATAAATCTAACCTGACATTTGTAAACTAACCGATACTTAATCTCACATGACAGACAGTAGAGCAGAATGGATTACCTGTTAGCGGGATCAACTGAAATACAACTTGGCTGGACCAAGTGTCTTAAAATAGTCCGTACTTTTTTCCCGTCTAAATCCATTCTCTTGATTTTTCCCTTTTCCACGCTTATCCAGTAGACACTGTTCCCAATCCAGTCCACAGCGAGGCCCGAGATGTTCTTATCAGACGAGTGCAGTTTCTGGAAAACAAACATTTACAGTAAAAGGGTCATAATCCAGTCACAGACCGTTAAAGCAGCACTGAGTGTGTTCACAGGTCTATGCTGGCTTTTTTGAGTTTGCCATGTTTTTATTTCCACACGTTCACTTCATTTATTTACACTCATCAGCCATTACATAATAACCATTGACGGGAGAAGACAGAACAACAGCAGAATAGAAAAAGACAGTTTACAACAACTTGAAGTAGTCACTTCTCAGGATGCTAACACGTATGTATAGAGGAATATGAATAATGAGATTTCTCCGTGTTCTGTCTTCACCACCTATTCCCAGTATGTAAACACAGCTGGTACTGAATCGGAAGGAAGAAGGGAGTTGAGTGTAGTCACGTGATAATGACCTGTTTGTGAGCTCCTCCCAATGATGCTCGGTAGATGATTCCAGAACGCCTGTCGGCCCAGTAAACTCTCTCATCTCTGAAGTGAAAGTCCAGCAGGATAGAACCTCCGACCCCAGACACAAACCTTCTCTGGTTCTTTCCATCAAGGTCCATCCGATGAATTGATCTACCGTGACCGAATATCAGGAAGGGCTGCGAAACTTAACACAAATAAAAAAGACATCACGCATTGTAAACAATCCACTGAATGTCCTTCTTTTCAGCCCCTTAAAACCCAAAACAGAGAGAACTCCTAAGCCAGTCATAAAACAATTTGGTTCTCGGTGATACTATCAGACCGTCTTAATAATACTAATAATACTAAGATTCAGTGGTCTCAAGGTTTAAAATCAGTCAATCAAACTTCATTTAAGAACCACCTGTCAAACGGTTTTTGAGCCCTTTAAGACCCTTTAAGACCCTTTACAAAAGATGAATGAAGCACAACAAGAACAGAGAAGATGTAGAGGATACAGAGACTAGTCAACAGCATTTAGAGCTCAAAACATCAGATATGAGTTTAATTATCACATTTCAGAGATACATTTATGCACCTTAAGGGATCCATCAAAGCCTTTAAAAGGTCTATTTAAACATGATCATTTATCATATGCTACATATTTATTTAATACGTCTATTTATTCATTATTTCTACAAGCTGCAGTGAAGTTATATTTCAGATGTATTTATTTATTTCAGGATTATAGATATTTCAGATATATTACAGTTATAAACTGCAGGTAACGTTTATTTTTTTGGCTAAATTTGATTATTACTTCCCTACATTGTGTGGTATTTAAAACAATAAACTGTCATACACAATTTCTGTGAAACCAAGGTAACATTATTCTTTTTTTAGTTTGTTTTTATTTGCTTTTTTTATCGTCCATCAGTAAAAAAAAGCCATTTTAAGATATAAATGGTTCTAAATTCTGTTAAACTAATGACCACTGCTTTCACCTAAATGTGGGTTGGTTATTTTTCCAAATATATCGCATTTATTGTGACCCAGAAAAGAAACAAAGATGAACTATATTCTGATAACAGTTTCTGAGAAGCCATATAAACATATTCCTCTATTCTTCTCTCCGGTCAAAATACTAATGCTGTCTTATCCGAAAATGTGTTATATTTTTTGTAAATGACGTCTATAGACTAAAATTTCCAAAAAGATGTGTAAAACCTGTGGTAACACAAAATTGGAGGCATTTATATTCTATCCTTTATATAAAAAAAAAAGCCAATGGGAGGATCCAATAGGTCGTTTGTGTCAAAGCCTGTTCATGAAATTAACATGTGGAGCTAGAACATAAAAACAGAGACGCAGACAATCCACCGACACACACATACATGATGACAATTTAAAAAACAATCGTAATTTGCGACCAATGATCGACAATGTACAATTATAAATGAAATGTATTATTATTATTATTATTATTAATTTAACAACAGATTCTCTCACTGGATGGACGGAAATGGGAAAATATTTGTCATTTTGTGCTTGAAAATTAGCTAATTATTATTTAAATGCCAGATTAAGTTTGTACTCTTTATTAAAATAGCATAGTTTTTGGTTTCTTCCTAACATTATTCTATGTAATTTTATTGTAAACCTTAATTTCTTAAATTCATTTTAATTGTAATTTTATTGCATATCAGTAACGAGGTTCCTGATTGGTGGAAACCCCTTGTTCACAGGACCAGGTTTGTCTTTATGGCAGCATTTAAGTCTCAGCAGCTTCTTCCTTTCTTTTTTATTTTCATGTTTTAACTGTTGTTCTCTGATAAAAAGTCCATTCATGAGTTTGATAATATGAAGGTCAAGGCAGACCAAAACTCCAAAAATAATCCTATCCTTCAATCATTATGAAAATGTTATTAAGACGTCACGTCATCTAATCATCTCTAGGATATGCCAAAGCCTACCTCTGGCTAAAAGTTCAAGGGAATCCTTCCATTATTTTTGTCCCGTAATCTTACAAGTAAACAAACAGACAGACAAAACTAGGCAGCCTTGGCGGGGGTGAAAATTAACAAAGTATTAAAACATGGTGTTAAAGTAAATCAGGAAAATCTTCAATAATTGATGTGAAATTAAATTCAACCTTTAACGTCCTGCTCAACCGTTTGCTTGAGCACACTTTGAGTCGCTATTTCTTAAAAATGGGACAACATGTTAATAAATGCCGCAGGAACAGCAAGTAAACGCTAAAGAATAGGAGGCCAAGGACGGCGCCCTGGGAGACACCACAAGTCAAAGGGGCCAGTGTGGAGAAGGCATTAACCATGGTTATGAGAAAGTCCTATTCAATAAGCAGGATTTTTATTTATTTATTTATTTTGCTATATTTAAGCAGGTGAGGACTTAGGAAACAGAATTATGTAACTTGATACAACCACAAAAAGGGTCAAATAGTGTTTGAACAACATACCTTTACCAGAAGTACACGCTAATTTAATGTTTTCAAAATACAAACAAACATTTTATCATGAAACAATTGAATAAGTCAGAATTTTTACTGCCTTTAAACATGCTTGATGAAACGATTTGTAATTTTATTCTAAATTCATTGTCTCTTTGGTATAACATAAAATATGCACATTTTTTTCCACATTTTTTTTAAAAAGCTGAGGGGTCCAGCCCCACAGTTACACCATCTGGAAAAACAATGAGTGAAACAGGATGGTTTGGTGGATGATGTTACAGGAGGAATCTAACCATTACTTGGTAAAGAAGCCGATGCAAAAGTGCTATTTCATACATTTCAAGTCATTCGTGTCTGGATGGGAGATTCTTTCAGGTCTGAGGGACATAAGAACAAAAAAGCTGTCTAACTCTGGTTTGATTTGGGAGAACCAGCCGGTCGGACCCAGATGTCTTTGAGGTTCTGGGTTGTTTGATGCTGCGGGAGCCAATGAAAATATTTGAATATTGGTTTCATGTGGTCATAATGTTTTTGTTTTTTGCCTCTACTTGAGACAAAGATGAGTTTTTCTTCTTCTGATTTTAGCAGTATTCTGTAGATGGAAGCATGATTGACACACGACCGACTTCATGCCAATGTCTAGACTTGTATCTGAGCGTAAGGCTGTGACCTCCACACAATTACATGTAAACATTAATGTAGACTCAGGTAGTTGCAAACACATGACATTATTCACTGCTACTCGCGTTATTTGTGTCATTCACATTGAATTTTACAGCTTAACCGGGAAATTCAAAGGACTCTGTGACGAGAAAGCTTGTCAACATTAAAATCTCCAAACCCCACATGTCTGGACCTCAGTAGGAGGTTGGTGCTAAGAAAGCTTGTCGGTACCGTTTGTGAGAATCCGGAGAAGTGGGGAAATATTTAGTTTTCATTCCTATAACTCACTTCTACAACAAAAAGAAAAGCAGCTTCTACGTTTACTTTTCTAATGGCTGACAGCAGAGTGGATTGATGGCGAGTAAATGTGTTGTTGTGACATTAATGTTTGTATGCGACCCGTATCAGAGCACCAGTTCCAACAGGCAGATCGATGAAGAGAAGTAAATGTCATTGCTTTTATACCTTTTACAATCTAAAATTAAAGTAAAATGACAAAATATTTGATCAAGCATGCTTTTAAACACTAAAAGAAAAACTTGAAAATAGTCCATTTTAATTAGATTAGCTCATACACGGGTAAAGCATGTTTTTAGAAAACTATTCAACCCTTATTAGATGTTTTGGTTTTTATCAAGCGCCATAATTGTAATTCATAAGTTCAGAAGCCCTTTAATATGCCCCCACAAAAATTCAACCTATCATGGTTAATGTCTCCAACCAGTGGAGTCCACCAGGGCTCCATTCTCGGCCCCTTACTCTTTGGCTGATCATGCTACAACTGGGTCGGATTATAAACAGGTTCAGTCACATTTTTCAATAAGAAATAGTGACTCAAAATGTGCTCAACCTATCACTTGAGCAGGACATGAAAAGGTTAACTGATTGAGGAGATTGTGCTCATAGAGAGAAAAAGTCACATTGATTCTGATGGGACTCATCACTGCCGTCACCTCAGCAGGAATCAGATCTAAAATCCGATTTGAAAAGATTCCGATCCGATGAGCCAAAAAATCTGACTTGGACAACGTTGGTCCTGCAGTGTGAAAGTGACCAAGGTTTAAGGTTTTTAGCCCAAACACGTCTTTGTGGATTGATAGTCAAAGCGAGGATGTTGAGATAAAGGCTGAAGTCGTCTGTGTTATTATTCTTTTTGCATCTCCTCATCGTAAAGATCTGAAAACGTAATTCTTTTCTCTGAAGTCATTAGAATTCGTTGTTGATTCCACTGGAGCCCCTTGGCCTACAAGGCTGATAAGTGTCTGTGTTTGTCGTGTAGATCAGGAGTGATTGACGGCCCATCGTGGTAATAAAATTGTCGTGCACAGCCATGGATACCGCGCCTAACTCCAAGGAATGAAGAAAACACTGAGAGGCACCAGACAAACAACATAATGAAATGTATGTTCCCTAGATGGTCACTGTTGGCCAGTTGCTAGGAGGCTTCATGATGAATCATTCATGACAGGTTCACAGGCTGGTCACAATGAGGCTTGACTCAGTGACCACAGTTCATTGGATCTCATCGGGACAATTGGTTCTCTCGAACCATCATTTCCTATTGTACCAAAAAATAAGAAATAAATAGAATCGCACTCAGAGGAATGAACCCCTCCATCAAGTCATAGTTTCACATCCGTTTATCTGCTATAAGACATAAATGAATATTTGTTCTCCTAAAAATACGATGAAAGAAACAAAACAAAATTGCGTGAAAGACTCTTACTTTTCGTCATTACACATATTCGTTACGGTTATAAAGTTTATAGTTGGTCTCTTCAACAAAGAGCAGTTATCACAGGAGCCATTCCTTTGCATCAATATTTTATGGGTTTTATTTCTGGCAGACACATGCCCCGCCCCTCTGCAGAATCTTGAGGGAATCAGTTTTTTAGATTTCATACAATTTGGGAAGTGTATGAAAAATTACCCAATTTTTCAATGTTCCAGTAAGTGCTAAAAAAAATACTTGATTCATTATTGTTTAGATTTCCATTGAAATTGTAACTTTGTCTTGCTTGTAATTGTTTCACATATCCACAAAATATTGCGTCAGTTGGTTTTGTAGTGTTTGGACTAGTATGAAAAATAATGAAATATGTGATATTTGTCCCAGACCCATCCCTCTTTTAGATCCTCAGATTATAAATTCTTTGTTTTCTACTTTGTCGGATCCATGCTCAGGTCGAACACAAAATTTGTTGGCAATCGGTTTAGTAGTTTCTATGCAATAATGGAAAATTATGAAAATATGCTATATCTTGCAACGTGATGATGACTCATACTTTTTGTCAGATCTGACAACTAAAGGTATTATTTATATCTTTGGCAGACCTATCTCCCAATTTTCCACAAAATGTGTTGGACTGAAAATCAGATTTTGTGTAATAATGGGAAATAACAACTTTTGAATGTTGAGATAGGTCATAAAAAATCCCTGGATCCGCTATGTGGAGTTTATATTATATATATTATGATTAACACCTCATGTGATTGATAACATCGGAAAAAAATGGCTATTAATGTATAAGACAATCAATGTGGGCATTATTTTTTCATTTTACTCCTTTTTGTCAATCGTCTTTATCCAAACAAGCGACTGGTTGAGTTTTTGAACTGTATACTTAGTCCATATTTGTAACTGTGTGTGTATTGTGGATGAGGTAATGGACTATAATGACAGTAAGAGATGTAACGATACCATCTTTAGGTGGATGTCTGAGATCTGTCGTCTCCAAATGACTTAAATTATCTTTATTTTTGAAATCCTGGAACAGCCTGGTGTGAGCTGGACAGAGGAAATTGTTAAAATGTTCATAAGAAGAAAAAAGGCTTTTTTTCAACTCATCTTTGTTATTTTTGGGTGTTTTGCTCTGGGCCTCTTCATGCTGGTAAAATATACTCTATAAAATTTAAATATTTCATTATAAACATGAAGGCGACTCCAGATTACATCACCTGCATGGATTAACATCCACCCTACTGTGGTGGAGAAGAAGATAAAACACTGTTATAGAGCCTTTTATCTGGGAGGTTGGTTTCCCTTTATTCCACCGTTCTGGGGGTATAGTGGTATGTCTGTCTGTGAGACAGCCGTGGAGGTAGTAACTGAAGTGAAATGGACCTTCGTAGTAATCTGAGGTGAACTGGTGTCTGCTTTGTCACACCAATGTTGCATCTGTGTAAAAAAAGGGCTTAAACCAATACAAGGATACTAGATGTTGCAGAATGTGTCTAAATATGAGTTAGCTTCAGTAGAAGACGACTGTTAATTTATTCTACATCATTTCCCATGTTCCTCCTCGTTTCTTTGACCTTTGGCCTCAAATGTGTGGGATCTAGAATAGGGACATAATGGAAGTGACTTATGTGGAGGTCAAGGAAAGTTCCATCAGGGATACTATTCCTTTGATACTTGGACCGTAGTTTATTTCCTGCTAAGTGATGATGTCAGCAGTTCGTATTAGCTTGTCACATCTATCGGCTAGCAGCACCACCCTTTCTTTAGCCCTTTAACCATCATGCTGCTGATGTTTCAAACATTGATCCTATCAATACCTTTAGTAGAATCCTGTTGCTGTTTTATAATTCATTATTTAATCATCCTCAGCTGAGTCATCAGCCACCACCACCAGTGACGGGACTGGACTGGAGTGGAGTTGAGTGCTTTCTTGAACTATGTAGTACTGTTAAAACTTTTGTAATGTCAATTGAGTGAGATCAGGTAGTTAGTTGTGCAGACAGGAAGGGGAAACTTCTTTAGAAAATGAGAAATCACCAATACAAATTTCTTGATAAAAGTAACATAATGATAATGATGTTATTATACCTAATACTTACTAATAGAACTAACAACAAAACTAAATTAGATTTTAATCAAACTTATTGATTAAATCAAAATTATTTGATTACATTAGTTTACAACTCAGAACTCTATAACTGTGTATTTCTTTTTCTGCATTGTAGTTGTAGCATCATCTATTTAATATAATAATATAATAATAATGATTTTAATACTAAAAATGATAATAATACAACAACTTCATTAAAATGACTGACTATACCTAGGAGACTTAATAGAATTGTATTTGTAGTATAGATAATAACAGATAATAATAATAATAGTTCTTACATATTTAGGTAAAAGAAGTGTTTTTCTTGATTTATTTACATGTTTAATTTTCTCGATTCTTTTTCTTTTATTGGTTGATTTGTTTATATCGTCTTTAGTTTGGACTCCTGGAGGAATAGTTGTAACTATGGTAATTCCAATTAAACCACATTTCCGTCAGGAGACTATTTAGTACTTTGGTTAGTTTGTTGTTGTAACGTTAGTGTGGGCATCACTCTGGACAGGAGGGCTGTCAAACTCACCCACACAGCTGCTGTTTCTTCCCGCTCGCGACAGGCGCTCATCCCAACACGCCGTACCGAGAGCCAAGACCGGAGAGTTTTGCACCATGCAGTAGACCAGCACTGCGGTGATGGTTGCAGCCAACATAATCCACTCCGTCGCTGCGTTGGGAGACGCACTTGTTCACTTATTCTCTGGCATTCCCACTATTAGCACTGGCACACAAGAATTCCTCAAAATGTAGCAACGCTTGTTTATGGGCTGTTGGCATCCTTGTCCACGACGGTGGATCTTCACATACCGGATAGTGTCACACTAAAAGACAGGTGTACCCCAGGGAAAAGGTGGAGTACTCAGAACCAAGAGGGTATTGAACCAAACAGCAAAAGCAAAAAGGAAAAGCTGTGTGGGTTCCTGCTCACTCCCAGATTTGGCCCCCGGGCTGCCTGTCTGTTTTGGAAGCAAAGATTGAAATTCCTGACACCCCTGTGGTAAATTTTGCACATGCTAGTCCAAAGATGGAGCAAGTCCTCTTTAAGCTGCAGTTAGAGTCTCAGGCAGAATGTGGAATATGTCAGAAATGAGACTGTGCCAAAGGAAGGTCCCACATAATGACAGCGCCTCACCCTCACTCCACCCCCTGACCCGCGTCCACTGAGAATGTGTCTGTTTGACACAGAGGTTTTGTGTCTGGAACAGAGACACAGGAGGGAATGGACATTGGGTGAGGACAGAAGAACAAAAACAAACCTAAACATTATTCTTAGTGTAAGTAATCGGGGTTTTCAGCCCTCCCTTATAAAACAACTCTACTCTCGCACGGTACCGGAACCATACCTTTGATACAGAACTATTCAATACAATTCCATTGATGTAATGTGATGTAATCATAAATCACAAATAGGACTACATGTCGTCCATGACAGCAAAGGAATGTCCCCGAAAGGCCCCATATCCCCTGCGTTGCACTAGCAATTCCTCAAATTAAATACGGCTCATTAATAATCCCAAACGGTTCTGTCAAGACTCAACCTCGATACAGTATTTCTCTGAAGTCAGCTGTCTGCTCCAAGATCGGATCCCATCATGACTCAATAATGATTAAAAACATTTAACGATTTCTCCAAAACTCAGCAGTAAAAAAAGACAGATTTCTTTGAGTCAGTTCAAATGAGCTAAATTTAGTCACAACTGGATTTAAGGACGGGAGTTACGGATGAGAAAATGTGTTTTCCAAAAAAAGTCCCTCTAGTGACTAAAATGTCAACTATTATAATGAAATAATATGATTTCTACAGGATCTCCTCTACTTGACTGGTATGCACCGAGGTTGGACTAAATCTGACCAACAGTAAGGACTTAATGTCGGAAAACCAGCATTCTTGGTAAAAGAAAAAGAAGCACCCCCTAGTGAGTAAAATATGAACTATTAGAGTAAAATCTGATATTTACAAGATAAATCCCATTGAGTTGATTCCTATGCATCCAATTCGGACAAAATCGTCAAATGGTGGGGAAATTATGGCTGAAAATTTTTTGGAGAGAAGGTTCCCTTTTGTTTCGGAAACATTCATCTGACCTTTCCCAAAAACAATCTGGTTCTTCCTCATACTTAAGTCTATTTGGGTATGAAATTTATAAAAGGTTCATGAAATAGTTCCTGAGTTATCATGTTAACACGAAGGAACTTGGCGATGACCATCCATAACATCCCCAACTTTTTCGGGTTGATTATTACATTTTCACCGGTGGCACAAATGAATGAAGACGACAATATAAATACAAGCAGACGCAGGACAACAGCATTTCAAAGGCACCTCAACCAGGTCATGTGACTTAGTTACATTTCAGTTTAAGTTATCGGGTTTATGGTTTGTTTTTGCTTGTAAACATTTTATTCCATCCTCAGCATAAATGACAGTATATTACTGTATTTTTGATATTTTCTGCAGTAGATCTTTGTTGTGCCTGTTAGTATTTTAGATTTCATTTTTTAAGTTTTAAAGTTAAGTTTTGAGCTCTACATGGAAAGAATATTTCAAGGTGACTCTGATGGTTAGTCATATTATTTAAACTACATCCCTAAAATCATATCCGGTACTTTAGGCTCACTGAGGGAGTGGAGGATGTGTCGTATGAACATTTAAGGGGGGTGTGTCATCTCCAGATGACTGCGGTTCAAACTATTTAACCCCCCATAAACGACATACTCTTATAATGCAATCATATTTTACACATGTCAGTCACACAATGGGGACTCTGTCTGGTGTCTTGTGTTTGAATGAGAAGTCAGTCTGCCAGTCAGAAGGTCTCCTGCCCAAGTCCGTCCGACTTCCGGGAATCGGTGGAATGAGTAATTTTATAGGGATCAGCGGAGGAGTGGAGCAGATTATCCCTAAATTGTTTGTCCTCCTTTTACCCAGGAGAACAACTAACAGAGTCCAAGAAGCAAAACATCCATTCATAGCCTCCATGACTAGGATATTGTCAGCAACGACGTCAACAGTAACCTCATAGAAGATTTACACGCCACAGACTCTCGCCTTGTTTCCTGACTAATGTTGGTATTCTGAAGGGCATTAACCTTTCCCACGATTTCACCCCTCACCCTATTTGCCCCCTCTGGCAGCAGCATATGTAGTCGAATAAGTATTTAACAACAAAACGCAACTGCTTTATATTCATTTAATAACAAAGTAAAAATGTGATTGGATGTTAAAATCCTCTGGACAGAATTCACCCAAAAGATGTGTATCAATGTTACTCAGAATTCACCTGTCAGTGGTTGTAATGTTATGGCTAGAAGGTGTGGAATTATTCCGTGACCGCAAATAGATCTTTTTCTTCCCTTTTTACATTATTAATAATAATAATAATACATTTAATTTATGATGCACTTTACATTTGGATCAAATCTCAAAGTGCTACAAAGCAAAAGAAGATAAAAGCATCAATAAAAAATAAAATAATAACTTTATAAAAGCCTGACCAAAAGCATTAATGTTAATTAAAGTTATAGGTTCTGCTAAAAAGGAAAGTTTTAAGTCCTTTTTCAAATGTGTCAGTCATCTGTGGAGCCCTGAGATGGTCAGGGAGGGCATTCCACAGACGAGGGGCAGCAGAACAGAAGGCCCGGTCACCCATTATTTTATCATAAGAGGCCAGTTTTCTAAAGACAAACTCAGTTCAGCCAGGAAAACCCTTAATTCCATTTGACCTTTCTGAGTTTTGGGTCGTGGATTACAGAAGAACCATCTCGTATCTACCGACATCTAAAGGCTCAGTCATCTGTTATACTTGTCTTTATTTGACCTCTCCATCCGTTTGGAGTATTGGACCTGCTTCAGGTTGTTACTACACCTAGTTTATTTTCCCTTCATACTGAACTTTGTCAGATCTTCAAACTAAATGTACGTTTTCACATTCCTGGACTTCATATCTAGTTGCTCTACCTTCAGCAGCAACAACTGCATCCCAACCCGTATGATTGCCAAGATCAGTCTCTGACATCACTCTGGAGGAATGTAATTCCAGCGTTTTTTGCAGGAGCCACACTGGATTGTCTGTGAGCATGAACCGATCTTCTCAGGTCCACCGCAGCATCTTTAGAAAGTTTAGCTCCAGAGTTTGACCAGGTCACTTCAAAAGTTTTATTTGACTCATTTTGCTGTATTCAGAGGGGGGTTTACTCTTCTGGTTGGGACCATTGTCATTCTGCATGATCCAGTTGTGTTTTGAGCTTCAACTCACAGACTGATGACCTGACATTCTCCATCAGAACCATCTCCTAGAGCACAGAAATCGTGAAGCAGCAACATATCTGACCAAAATTAGAATGCTCCTTTTTTGTGGAATACTGTTTGGTTTATGTTTATATTAGTCCAGCCTTCAACTCAGTAGTGCATAGAAATATTTTCGCAAGAGCGCTGACGGTCATCAAAGTGTGATGCCAGCCTCGGTTTTCCTGGTGTAGCAGTGGTCATCTCCTCGTCTCCAGAGGAAGCCTAGTGTCTTTAAAAAACTGACTTTGATTGATGTGAAAGAGGACTTCAGTTCCTTGCTTCTTTAGATCTTCCGCGACTTCTTGGAAGATCCTTCGGCGTGCTCTTTGAGTAGTTTAGGAAGGTGGGCCACTTCTGACTATAGTTCCTAGTCTTTGCCATTTGTGGATAATGTGTCTCACTGTGGATCTGTGGAGTCCCAGAACCTTAGAGATAGATTTGTAACCCTTCAAGACAGACAGAATCCAATCACAGTGTTCTTCATCATCTCAATTCCTTTTCATTTTGGCATATTGTGATACTGGTGTGTCCCAAGAGCCAACCTCCTGCTTCTGAAGATGTTCTACTGAAGTGAGGGTGTGGTTGGGCTGGGCTGGTTGTGATCATGTCTGGGTGGGTGTAGTTCAGATGAAACCAGTTATTGATGCAGTTTGGGAGTGTCGGATTTAGTTTAAAGAGTTGACTTAGTTTAAAGAGACACCCAGTTGGTGTCAGAGAAGATTCGTATTAAATACTGTTATCTGCATTCATATATAGATACTGTATCCATATGTCCTTCCTTCTGCCCTAAGTCTGTCCATGCATAGTTCTATCCGTCCTATGGACTACGTATCTCTCATTCCCAGCCCGACCGCTCCATACAGTCCGTCTGTTAGCCGTGATAACGGAGCAGCTGCTGCTAGAGATTACTTAGTGCTGCAGGCTCATTCAGGTGCTGGCAGAGGTATCCATGGCAACAGCTTCCCAGGTCCACTCGTCATCTTATCTGGATTTACGGCAGCGCCTGGTCAGATGTTCAGAGAGCCTGACAGCTTTGACTCGGTTATTTTCAGGCTCCGCACGTCTTCTCTTGTTCGGAACCATCTGTACCTTTCATAGATCCCTCTGTTCATAAATGACGTTGATCATACTTACATTCCAGCACATTCCACCATCCTCATTAAGTCTAACGTTTGATGTTTAAAAGACAGATAATAGAAAAGACTTATATTGGCCACTTGTTTCAGTGGCTTTTCCTGAAGCCCTCCCTGATGGTCCTTAAGAACCTGATGGAACCGAGTTTAAGGTCTGTGTTGAATTCGATGCATTGGATCCAGATGGGTTTGGTTCTAGATTGGAATCTTGGAAAGTGCAAAAGAAAACTTTTATGATGCTACTTCCTGCCTTTATCATTTACGTGTGCTGTGTATTCTCATACTTGATGACTATCGGCCGTGCGTCGGACATCAGTCCTCTCGCATCTTCACTCTCTCAGCCGAGAAGAAAATAAATGTAAAGATTCAGCATCTGTATGTGTTCTTTTCCAGCTGACTTGATTTTCCATCGATCATATGACTATAAATGGCCTCAGGTCAATGCTTGAAGGATCTGGAACACCTTCTAGTTTGGTACAGAGTATCTGAAAAGTGCAGAAGACATAGATGTTAAAGCTCCCTTAGTTGCATGGCGGGGGTCTTATCTTTACCTGCATGTTGATGATTTGGGTTTGAAATGGTGGATGATGATCAAGAGAAGTATATCTGAACATTTAAAAAAGTCTGGACCAATGAAGCAGGTGTGAACAAACGCTAAAATGATTTATGTATAATTCTATGCTGGCTGTGAGGGAGGTGGTGTTTTGGTTTTGTCTGAATTTTAGGAAGGAAAAATACACCAGTCAGTTAGAATCAGCATTTGTTGAGTTTATTATAAACACACGTACAACTCCATGTGTAGACAAAGACGTTAAGTAGAAAGAGGCAGTCCCATATTCTATCAAACTCACTGACAGTACTTTCATGTCCATTAAGGCAACGATCAGCTCGATGCTGAAAGCATCAATGATGTTGGAAATGTGACGCAAAGTAGATAATGGGGCTTCTTTGACACACAGTCATATGTGACACTTAGACTTTGGCATCGGTTTAACATTAAACACCACCCACAGCTGACTGACAGGCTCTTTGCATCGGGGAACCCTGATTCCAAAAAAGTAGGGAACTGTGTAATGTTTCAGTATTTGCAAGAAAACCGAATCAAACACTTTTCCTGAGCTTATCTAGTTAGGTCCTTCATGCAATCCTGTTTTACAGATTAGTCAACGGAATGACTGAGCATTTTGTTGAGTTGATCTGATTTAAGGGGAGGAGTCAGGATTACTTTTTTTTCCCCCCCTTTAATTAACCTTAAAAGAGATTTACGTTAATTACACATAAACTACGTTGAAACTTGCTGTAAGGGCTGGATATGTGACACGGAAGAATACTGGAATGGATCCGAAGTAAGAGGCGGAGTCAGGATTTTTTTTCTTTTCATTTAAGATATAAGAGAGATAAGGCGATTTATCCATCATTTCACACAATAATAGGCATTAACGTAAACCGTAAAAGGTGAGTCAATTTTTTTTTTTACAATTTCTTTAACCTTGCAAAAGATAGGGATACACACGAACCACCTGTGAAAGATTCATAAATTTGATAGAAGGGTTGGTCATGTGAAAAAAGTTATTCCAGAATGGATCTGTATAAAGGGGTGGAGTCAAGACTTTTTCAGGACCACCTTTTTGAATATTGTATGTAAAATACAACTCTTTGAACTGATTTTTTTAATTACACATAAAACTTTACATGGCCAATTGCCATGAAACTGAGTCGAAATTAATAGTGTTTCAATTATTATGGTTTGCTTAACTTGGTCAAGAACCAGGCTGTTACCTTTAGCTGCAATGATGTAATTGGGAAACCAAGCTGTTGGATTAGCAACACAAGGATTAGCAGCTGTCATCTTCAAATCTTTTGGTTTTACACAGCAACATTTTAAGGAATCAGGATTGTATTATTAAAAGTTGTTTTTTAACAAAGGCGCTGTGCTGGAGTGGCAACCATTTAATAAGGCTCCAGAATGAATAAGGACGTGAATAAATATATCAGTGATCTGATGGGTTTTATACGTGGGCAACTTGGAAAACCCTGTTAACCATCAGGGAGTCTTACATTGTTAAATTGTCATCTATATATTTATATAAAACTCATTTGAATAAGTTAATAGTTGATTTAAAGGGCATAAAAACGGCAAACCACTTAATCACAGCCCCAACGATGTGAAAATACTAAATATGTGTGTATGAAGATGTATGAATGATGCCATAGTGAATTGTTCATCAGTGTCAGAAAAGGCATATATAGAGTTTTTTTTTTTTTCATCAGTTGTCACTATCATGGCATTTGGCCGCCGCGGATTCCTGGCATCAGCAGAGATACTCGGTGCGGGAGCTGTCACTCTTGTAGGTCATCTGGGAGTCTATGCTGGACCTGGAGCACAGCAGCATGCGCTCTGACTCCTGAGTCTGTCTCCTCCCCCAGAGCTCTGCGGGATGAGATTTCAAGGTCCTTTGTTTCATTGAAATAGTCTCAAACTTGACGTAGCTCTCATTTTCCAGCTCTTCCTCTTCTACGCCTGTGTTGTGTCCTTTGCAGTACAGAGCGAGAATCTTGTAGAGCAACAGAGCAATGAGAGGCAAAGCCAAAGCACAAGCAATCCCGCTTATGATGACGAGCAGCTGGTTCTGCCCACCATTGTCTTCATCGTCCAATGTGTAGAAGTCAATGCAAGGATCTTTCCCTGCAGCGTTCCCTGTCGCTATGAGGCAAACCGAGTATCTAATCCCGGACGATAATCCCTCGAGGAGAACTTTTCCACTGCCAGCATTCGTCTCCAACGTCCCCTTGATATCATCCTCACCGTAGGGGGAGTACACCACAGTGAGCGGGGCAACATTCGGTAGTTCATCTGCTCTCCAGATCAAAACTGCACTGTCCGATGTTTCCTCTACGATTTTCAGGTCTTTAACAGACTTTGATGCGTCTCTTTTCTTGCTTTTTTCATCGGCGGCCAGCTTTCTTCCATTTTCTCCTTGCTGGTTTTTCCCTTGTTTGGGCGAGGCCTTCTGTGTGCTGCTACTGGGGGTCGTTTTCGGCTTCTTGGGGACCGCCGATAGCATTGTTGTTGTAGGAAGGACTGTGGTTGTGACCGCCGACGATCTGGGGATATCAGTCGGAGGAGGAGTTAGAGTTATGTCTGGGCTGGCTGGGCCCGATCCAAGGGTAAGGCTCAATGGAACCATAGTTGTACTTATGGTACCAGCAACAAAGACGGACATTGTGGCTTCTGCTTTGCCTGCAACATTCTTGGCTTTGCAGCTGTAGTTGCCAGCATCTTTGTGCAATATTCCATGCAAGCTCATGATGGACCATCTGATTCCATCCCCTGGTGACTCCTGGACTATAGGGTGGAATGAGAAAACAAATTTTTCATGCATAAAGTCCAACAAATACGAACATTCTTGCTTTCTGCATCAGTTGAAGTTATAGAAACCTGTATTTCATACCTGTGTTGTTGACTGATGAGCCGTCCGACTTTTCCCAGTAAAGTGTTGGTGTTGGAAACCCTGTGGCGTCACATCTTAGGAGAACGTTACTGCCCAGAGAGGACGTGGTCTTAGTTGCCGAAGTCTTCACTGACGGTTTCACACAATTGTCCAGTTCAGCTCGTTGAAAAGGGACACCTGCCAGATTTTCTGGTCCACTGCAGGCCAGTAATAGGTCCATCAAAACCACTGATGTGTCGGACATCTTGGAAAGGGCGATCAGTTTGGAGATTTTACAGTTACAGAACCAGGGATTGTCCTGGAGGCCTGCAGAGGAAAATATAAATGATGATAGTTCATTGCTGTTTTTTTGTCTGTTAACCACCACATGTTATAATGTTGTTCTCTCAGCCACTGCAGTCAGAGAGGATAAATAACACTATACAGGGCGTTAAATACATCATTAGGTCAGATTTAACATGCCAATATATGGTTTATTGTTTCAGTACATCACCTTTATCATCTCATAAAGATGTATTTTTCCACTTCAATGAACCCAAGACTCCAAAGTTTGTTGTTTTTTAATATTGGAAATAGTACACCGTAACATGCATGAAAGCTTTACATAAAAAAATGTTTTAAAAATAATAGTCTTGAAACATAAAGTAGGTTGATAAATTTGAGTTGTTAAAATTAATTGAAGTTTTTTCCATTTTAACAGCATAAATTTAATTAGCCTCAAAATTAGTAAATGGATATCTGTTTCCTGAGTTTCTTTTTGTTTTTAAAGTAAAGCAAACGTATTAAAGTTTACAGAGTAGAAGGTACAGATATTCTATGGAGATGGAATGTCAATGTACAGCCATCCTCCATATCATTAAAACCTCCTGACCAACAAGCTGCTTGTTGGGTCGCTCTGATCCTCACGCTTGCACATTTTTCCAAAGTCCAACACATTAACTTAAATCCAAATTTTCACTTGCTGCCTAATGTGTCCCATTGACTGACAGGTGCCATGGCAACCAGTTCATCGATGTTTATCCGTCGGCTAATGTTATTCCATTGTGTATGTATTATGTACTATGAAACTCCAGAGCAGTGATGGTGAATGTTCTCGTTTACAAGTGGCTTTAAATACCCGTTGCACACAATGAGTAAGTACGTGTACTCGTGCACATTAAAGCCTTTTAACCAGATTAGTTTGACTTAACAGTGGCCAAGCACCTAAGCTGCTTCTGGCCTCCCTTTGGTTTGTGGCTGCACACTTTTTCCATTCACCTCCCCGTTAGCCTCATTAGCCCTGAAACAGTTTTACCTTCCATGTGTTGAGTTTGATCATACAGGAAGCATCTGCATGGATTCGTGTAATTTCTGTTGGAATAGAAATGTATCTATGTGTTTGTATGTGTCTTTTGCTCTCAGGCTTTATAATGTTCAATACACGTATGGATATTTGAGTTATGCTAGTCAACAAAACAGCTGAAAGCGGTAAAAGTGACTCCCTCATTTGGTATTAACAGGATGTGGTTCTGGGGTATTCTATAGAGGCTGCGGTCTGTTTGTGCACGGAGTGTTTTTTTTCCAACAGCCTAATCCTGTTTATCCTTCAGGTGGACTGCACACGCATCCAGCTCTCTCAACACAGATAAGATATCTTATACAGCCTATTAACTATATCCCTCCCACCGTCCATGCAGCACACACCCCGACTGATAAAATCAATAAGACACTCTCTGCTACACCACCATACAGCCATAACAATGAATTCTCCAGTAACATTATGAATGAAAACACTAGAATGTGATTGAAATGCTAGATATACACTTATAAAAAAGAAGCATTAATAATAATAATAATAATAATACATTTAATTTATAATGCACTTTATATTTGGATCAAATCTCAAAGTGCTAAAAGTGCTAGAAGTGTGTCATTGACATTAAAATACCGGCCTATATCCTGCATTCGTGTTAGCGCGATAACTCAAAAACTATATAATGGATCCGTGTCAAATTTTATGCCCACCTTGGTGCATATAAATCGACACAAGGAAATCTATCTTGTAAATATCCTATTTTAATCGAGAATTTGGTATTTTACTCACTAGGGTGAGCTGTTTTTACCAAAAACACTGTTTTTCGGGACAAATCTCAAAAATTAAATGATTCATTTTACATTTTTTTGAACCGGGTCAATTTTGAGAAAGGTTGTTTGTTTATTTCAGACATTAGGAGGAGATTTATGTGAATATTTTCGTGCCATAATTTCTCAACCGTTGGTCCATCTAGTCCAAATTTGGTGCAAATGAACCAACTAGAGGAGCCCTGTCTTTTACTTTTAATCTATTTAAGTGTAATAGTTTAGATTTAACTCACTAGGGGTGCTTTTTTATGAATAACACTGTATTTCAGCCATTTATTCCAACTTGTTTGTCTGATTTATTCAAACTTTGGTGAATACTATCCAACTCAAGGACATCTACCTTCTGCATATCACATTTTCATCTAAAAGTTTGTATTTTAATCACTAGTAGGAGCTATCTTTACAGAAAACATTGTTTTTCAGATATGACGTCATATTAAATTTGAGGAGTTCAATCAAAGAGTTTGCTTGTCCAACGCAGTGGATTGGGGACTTTTCGGGGGATATACCTTTGCTGTCGGGGTGACAGTATAGGTCTAGGTCTTTTACTGCCTTGTAAAGAAGTTTTTCTTTAAAATGTTTAATCTACTCTTGGAGGAAAAACTTGTGATAATTGTTGTTGTTCCGTCTGCGTCTGGATATTCTGAAACAGTGATGACTATGTGCTCACATAATGTATAATGTCGTTTTCACAAAAAGGCTTTTTGTCATGGAAACGGTTAAGGTGTTTTCTTGCACTATTTAGGCCACTCTTTTTTTTTTTTAAATATCATCCAGCTGTTGTCGTGTGATCAAAAGGCCAAACCGCAACTGAATGTTAGCATATAATGTAAACAATAAAAAGTTGGATACATGGCCAATTAGCGTGGTTCATTTAATGAAGTTTAAACACTGACTTCTGAACCTTGGTGCAGACCAAACATTCTAAACACACGTTTAGAGTCTCAGTCCACTTCCAGACGAACTCTGCGGTTGTTCTATGGAAATACGAACGCAGCATAAATTGGTTAATCTTGTAATCTGAGCTAAATTGTCCTTTACACTTAAGCACAGGTGTAAGAACATACCTGCATCTGTGTATGCATGAAGGAAATCCTGGTTCTGTTGGGACTCCTTTATTTATTTTAGAGTTATTTGGCCGTTCTCAGTTGGTAAAAACATCCCCATACGTATGTCATGAACAGAGCAGTCCAGTCATGTTGTGACCTCGTCCACTGCTCTTTGTTTCATGTATGTTGGATCATTGTTTAAAATGCCAGTGTGAACTCTGACGGATCAGGACTCCGTCAGAGTTCGTCAGAGAATGTATTTCTGCCAAACATCTGAGGAATTTCTGCTTTGGTCCGGACCAAGAGACCCAAACTATTATTGTGAGGAATATTCTATCTTCAACATGTCCTTGCACTCAAGGTCAGGTCAGGTTTGGGTCACAAACAGACAGCAAAGATTAAAGAGGTTCCTGGGGGTGCTGACCTGCTGGTGCCCCTAATATCCCGTAAACCCCATCCAGAAACAGCAGCGGATCCTTACCTAGCACTATTTTCTGTGAGGCATTAGTAGAGGTGGACGCTCCATTGAAGGGCGGCCAGATATCCATAAGATCAGAGGGAAGTGTGGTTAATTTGTTACTGGATAGATCCAAGTAGGTGATGTTGAAGAGGTACGGGATCGCCTCAGTGGGGACATTAGCGATTCTGTTGTTGTGAAGGTCCAGCGTCCTCAGCTTGGGCATTTCTTTCAGAGACTCCCACGGGAACATGGAGATCATATTTCCATCCAGCCTCAGCTCGTGGAGCGCTTTGAGGTTGTAGAAACTCCCCGTGTCCACAGAGTTGATGGAGTTATAGGTAATCCACAGGTAGCGCAGCTCCACCAGGTAGTAAAAAGCCTCTGTGGGGATCCGCCGTGTTGCCGTCTTCTCGATTCGAAGTTTGACGGTGTCCACGGGGACGTTGAGAGGGATCTCAGACATATCTGGATCATTGCAGAGAACTGACCTGACAACAGTAACAGCCATACACACATTAATTAGTTCCACACATAGTGACAAAGGTCGAGTAACAGGCTGACCCATTTTCCAGTTAAACTGCAGATGGGAATTTGAAAGAATTATAAGAGACCAGTCTACAACTTACAGTTAAGGTATGTGTATATTCTTTATTTTTTATCCCACTCTTATTCACATACAGTATGACACCATGGCATTTATTCTCTGCGCTTGACCTGTCAGTGAGGGAGCAGTGGGCGGGACCAGTGCAGCGCTCCACAGTAGATTGATGCTCCTTCAACACACCGTAGATTGGTGATCCCATTACTGTGCTCGATATATTTTAATATTCTGATAACTTTGTGACACTGACATTGAAAATGTGCACTGCCCCTAATGGTCAGACATGCGTACTACAGCACATTCAGCTATTATGGTGAATCTGGGAGCACTTTTAAAAAGCTAAGGAAGAGATACTTTAATTATAACGGTGTTATGTAAACAGGATCTTTGACTTGCCAGCTTTATTGGATTTGTTTGTCACTCTGATGTAGAATAGAGAGAGGCGTATTCTCTCTATTCTCTATTATTCTCACTAATAAGATCAACACCAATAAGACTCATTATACAGGAGGCAATTAGATTTCAAGCTGAGATAAATGGATTGGTATAAAGCCAGGAAAGTCCATACAGGTCAGTCACGTGGCAAATTTTTCCACTTTTACAATTTACAGGAAGAGTTACCAAATTCAAAGCTGAATTTATTGATTGATTCTGCTGGTATTACTGTGGCTTTTGCGTCTTTAAATATTTTGCAGTGCAATGAATCTTGAATTTTTCGGAATTGCAACTAATTGAACAACACTGTTAATTAAAACCCGATCCTCGTTGAGTTGTATAATTGAACATAAATGATGCACCAAGTCAGGTGAATTACGTAGTCGTGGTTATTTCAAACAGGTCGGATTTCCTTCTAAAAATTTGTCGCACTACTTCACAAACTTGGTTCCAGAATTCATATCTTAGTTGGGTTTTTTTTTAGCTTTTATTTAACCAGGAAAGTCTAGTTGAGATTAAAAACCTCTTTTTGGCAGCAGCAGAATAATTATGCAGACATGACGTCCCCTGTGAAGCTGGGTTTTCAGGGGTCTGAGCTGAAACAACGCGATTATCCATCGATACACCTTGACTCTGTTGGCGAGGTCCGACCAAATAACTTTCACCATAGATGCTGATTAATCATGAGGATATCTGGATTTGATTATAATTAAATACAAGGCTTTGGAGGAGGAAATGATTTAGTCTCAATCAAAGATTAATCAATCGGACCGGATTAATGGAATGCTTTTAGCTGGTTACAGCTCTGATGATGGTGTCTAAAGGCCTGGATCAGAACATGTGTCATAATGTCTGTCTGGTATCACTGCGGCCACCTCACACTTTTCTCTCTGAAGTATGCATGAAAACATAGTCAGTCTTATTCTGTTTTTGTAACATCTTTCCAACTTGTCATGACTTTAACATAGAGTCATGTTTTGGTTAATTTTGTATCAATAATCCCATTTTACTTTGAAGGTTTAACGTCACTATTCTGACTGTTTCCTATCTTATTTTGAAAGTTTGTCTTTCAAAGTTGTTTTTGTCTTCATGATCCGGGTGTACTCCTCCACTGCCTGGTCCATATTTGTTCATCTGTCCTTTTCTATTCTCCGTGTTTGTGTGTCTGCCTTCAGCTGTGTTCTCGTTGTCTCCTTACTCTGTGTATGTAGTCTGGACTCCAGAGTTTCTACCTGTTCTGATTGTACGTCTTGTGTAAGTTTAGTCTGGATTCTGACTTTGTCCGTTAGTTGGATTTTTCACCCTTGCCTTTTATTTCTGGATTTTTTTGCCGGTTTGGACTGATCAGGGATTTGGCCACTGCCTGCTCTACACACATTGATTTTTGGATCCTGGATTATTAAATATTGAACTGTGGCCTCTCTGTCGCCACCTTGTGTCGGATCGTCTCCCAATGCTGTTAATGTTAAATTCATTCTTTGTTCCCTCTGTCTTTTCTTAGCACTTGCCTATTAATTCTTTGTAAAGCACTTTTCGCCATATTTGTAACATGAAAGCTGCTCTACAAATAGTTTTTGTGGTCAGTTCTCCAATGTAGATTAAAATGTGCCCAACATATTTGGAGTAGCATTTGTTTATTCATAGATATTCAGTAGATCTTTGACTCAATGCGATAATTAAAAGTTTTTTTTCCTTTTGTTTACAACATAAAGAGAGATTTGAAGGCCTGTAAAAATGAGTACCGATTAGAATCTTTTGAAAACTACCATTTCCATCTCAGTGTAAATGATCCAATCCAACTGTTGATGCGTGTCTGTTACAATTTCATGCACATGCAGACAGAACAACAACACAATGCTGGACTATCAGGATTGGTTTTTGCCGCAGACTCTGCAGAGTTTATTGATGCTCCTTCAACCAAAGTGTAGATTTGCGATTCCATTGCTCTGCTCTATTTATTTAGAATACTTTGTGATACTGACATTGAAAATGTGCATACTACAGCAGATTCAGTCACATTTTTTTGAAGCTGTGAGCATTTTTAAATAGCTGAAGACGAGCTTCTTTATTTAAAACGGTGTCTTGTAAACAAGATTCTTGACTTGCCAGCCTAATTGAATTTTCCCTTTGATTTAGAATAGACATAAATACAGTCAACAGTAATCAGACTCATTATGCAGGTGGCCATGAGTTTTCAAGCGGAGTTAAATGGATTGTGGTCAAGCCTGGAAAGTCAATGGAGGTCAGTCACATGGAACATTTTAAGCATTTTTTTTTTTTTTTACAGTGTACATGAAGAGTTACCAAATAAAGCCGGCATTTATGAGTATTGATTGATTCTGCTGGTTAAATGTGGCTTTTCCGTCATTCTTTTTTTTAGTAGTGTAATGAATCTTGTTGGATAGTTTCTTGGATCAGAACTGCAACTTAATGAACATGCACAGTAAATAAAGACCCGATACTTTCTACCCCGTATTGATTGGACAAGAATGATGCATCAGGTGAGTTGCACTACTTAGTTGTGCTTATTTCAAACAGGTCTGAATACCTTCTAAAAATATGTTGCACTTTTCCACAAGCTTGTTTCTGATTACAAATATTAGCATCTTTTTCTTAATTAGCCTTAGCATACTTTTTACTTTATTTTACTAAGAAAAAGACGTCATGGAGATTAAAAACCCCTTTTAGGCAGCAGCAAAATAATTATACAGTACAGCAGATTCAAATATTACATTTTATGAATGTGATGAAGTTTAATTTATTTGTTTGTATTTCTGAGCGAGAGGATTGTTTAAATTACCTGGTTGCGGTTCCTTCGGTGCGTCCGTGTAAAACACAGCTGCACCGAGATGGGCAGAAGGAGCGAGTCATACCCAGGCAGCATAGGAAAACATGCACATAGAGAAATTGACGCATGATTTCACCTCACGCACCCACAAGTCTTACATCGAGAAGAGATCGGAAAAAGAGTCATTGAGGGCCGGAAGAATTATTCAGCACCACCCAAAACAAAAATAAAAGAAATTGAGGGGAATGAAAAGAGCCGTCAAAGTCCATAGGAAGACGGGCTGAGGATCTTATTACAGTCCAGGTGACCTGCTGGATTGACTGGTGTAAGTGTGTGTGTGTGTGAGTGTGTGTGTGTGGGGGGGGGGATTAGGGGAGGATTTCTTGGGTGTGACAGGATCGCACAGGGCAGGACTAGTCTTTTGGACATGGCACTAATCAGATAATACTGGAGAGGTTTCCCCCATGTGATCCAGCCACGCCCCGGTTAATCCAGTGACACACTAATAAACATTTTTAATGATAATCTACCACAGCATACACGGAGGACCAGACCTTTAGTCAAATCTTAACACCGTCGTCAACCTGCCTCTGACACAAGTCGGATCAGAAGCGGCGCCTTTATATTCTGATGTAAGACCCTCGGGATATTCCTGAAATGTAAGGGTGGGATTGAGCTGGAAGCCATCTGTAAGATGTGTGCGCGAATTCTGTCTGGCACTCGGGTGCAAAGTGTAATCCTGGATGTGATTTATTACTGGTTGGGTTGACCGGTGGCTCACGATTGCGGGCCAACATCTCGCTGCCCGCCGGTGTCTGGCTTTCTATTCTCTACTGCTAATATGAGCCCGAGATTCCCTCGGCCGCTCGAACATCGAGGCGAGGATGAAGGTAAAATATAAATATCAGGAATGTCACAAAAGAGGAAAGAACAGATGAAAAAGTCTAGTTCCTCGGGGTGCGGATAGAAAGGAGTATTCAAGAAGAACGCTAAAGCAGCAGATCCTACATTATATATATAATATAGTTATAACTATCATTTTAATCCTATCAACAATGATCAGAATAAAGTACACAGAATAAAAGAGAAAAGTACACAGAATAAAAGAGAAAAGTACACAGAATAACAGAGAAAAGTACACAGAATAACAGAGAAAAGTACACAGAATAAAAGAGAAAAGTACACAGAATAAAAGAGAAAAGTACACAGAATAACAGAGAAAAGTACACAGAATAAAAGAGAAAAGTACACAGAATAAAAGAGAAAAGTACACAGAATAACAGAGAAAAGTACACAGAATAAAAGAGAAAAGTACACAGAATAAAAGAGAAAAGTACACAGAATAACAGAGAAAAGTACACAGAATAACAGAGAAAAGTACACAGAATAAAAGAGAAAAGTACACAGAATAACAGAGAAAAGTACACAGAATAACAGAGAAAAGTACACAGAATAAAAGAGAAAAGTACACAGAATAAAAGAGAAAAGTACACAGAATAACAGAGAAAAGTACACAGAATAACAGAGAAAAGTACACAGAATAAAAGAGAAAAGTACACAGAATAAAAGAGAAAAGTACACAGAATAAAAGAGAAAAGTACACAGAATAAAACAGAAGATTGAGGATGAAATAGTAAGATATAACAGGAGATATAAAAACATAGATTCAAAGTTTAAGAGAAATCCAATTAGACAAAATAAAGTACAATAAAGTAAAACCAGGACAATAACAATAAAATAAATAGCTAAAAAGGCTAAGCTGTGGCTACCTACTCCATAACTGGAACCCCTAAAGGCAGAAAGAGACATCTAGTGGTGGGAGGTTGCTACTCTGAATATTATCAAACTATCTAATCCTGACTGACCATACACCGATCAGCCATAACATTATGACCACTTTTAGTCAGATGGACATTCTTTATATCGTTACAATGGCACCTGTCAGTGGAATATGATCGGCAGCCAGTGACAATTGATGTGCTGGAAGCTGGAAAAATGGGCAAGCGTACATAATCTGAGCGACTTTGATATGAGCCAACTGACGGCTGACATGTGTCAGAAAGCCTCCATAAATGTGGATCTGGTTGGATGTTGATGGACTGCAGTAGTTAATATCTACCTATCTATAAGGTTTTGATTTGGCCTCCAAATTATCTAAATCTCAGTCCAGTCTGGCATCTATGGGATGTTCTCGACAAAAAGGCCCGATCCATGGAGGCACCACCTCACAACCTCCAGGATCTGCTTCCAGATCCACCAACATACCTTCAGAGGTCTGGTAGAGTCTGTGACTCCACGGTTCAGACCCTCACAATATCAGGCAGGTGGTGATAATATTATCTGCTCATATGGCTGTTATGGAAAATCCTACATATTACCAGTGGACTGCTAAACCGTTGAAACTGAAACTTCAAAATAAAGGGACACGAGATATCCATGTATTTAATAACAAGTACACAAGTGAGTTTTATTAATGCAAGCAAATTTGATCGTACAGGTCAAATAAGCCACTTCAAGCTGTTGGCACATGAATGTACAAAACAGATTCAGTTTAAAGCCCGCTACTAAGCATTCGTAGTGAAAATACAAAAGACTAATACGAGGAGAAAGCTGAAAGCGTCTTTTTTTTCTTTTCCGATCGGTACAGAGAAAGCAATGTTGGTACAAGTATTAGTTTTAAGACACGGTTGAGCGCTCATCACAAACTAAACAGACACAACTCAAAGACTACAGCCTCTAATATCAGTAGCATAACGTGGCCGGCGTGGAAGGTTCAGTACTGCACATATAAACAAAGGGTCGATCCAACAAGACAGTCAGAGGTGTTCAAAGTAAACGTAAGTGGAATAAAACAACTTTTCTGAGTCGATAAGACTTTATTAATGCATGTCCATGCCACGAAAAACATCTAAATTCACAGTCGTTACTAACAGTACAGTTATCCAACCAGGAGTTGAACGCCAATGCGCTTACATCTAGAGAGAGAGAGAGAGAGAGAGAGAGCACAGAAATGGTCAAATAAGTGCATGAAACGAGCTTCTGGAAATGATGAGATCATGTCAGAGTGGCATCAGGATGTCTCGTAGAATACAAATACTGTGACGCAGAAGAACCTCCAACACCTTCTTATCGTCAGGGTTTCTTTCTACGTAGAAGCCGAGAGCGGTCATGACGGGGATCATTTATTTATTCTGAGATTTTTCCATGAGGAAGACTTAATGATCCCATTGACAAGTAGAAAAGGTTGATTTCTTGAGCTCATGAGAAGAGCTGCATTCTTGCTATTCTTCTTCATAAATGGGTTCGGGTTCGGGACCAGGACTTATCTGAATGACATACCTAATAAGAAAGACACAATGTCATTCCTGCCAATGTCGGACCGTTGGTCCCAATCTGGGACAGAAAAAGGTCCGGAACTTTGACGTTCCAATACTTAAATGGTATTTTTATTATTATTATTATTATTATTACTTAACCAAAAACTCTCTTAAGCAGACTCAGTTCACACTAAAATGTAAAACATCTGCGTCAAACAATAAAACCAAGCTGGTCAAATCAAGAAACTGAGTTCATTGCTGGGCATCTGCTAGGATCCCCTCAGTCAGCACAATTTACTGCTTTTTCTGCACAATCTCAGTCCCTCCCTCCACCTGTCAATCCCCCTACTGGCTGTAGCTGGTATTTTCTTAGTCTTAGATGCCTCCCATTTAGGGGCGTGTCCTGAATATTCAGGCCACCTCCCTAGCACGTGACCACGAGGATCAGAGTTTCCAGCAAGAGAAATAAAACAAAATTTAATTCGATTTTTCACAAATTTAAGAGGATATTAACTAATTTGAATACAGAGGTCCCTTTCATTTTGCAACAAGGTCTTGATTGGAGTAAAGTCTGATATATTGACCAATAATGGAATAGTGCTCCTTAAGCGACGATTTTCATCTTAAATCAGTTATTACTGTTGTTCAATGCCATAGCCTTATCTCTCTTAAAATTTAAATTTAAAACCTTTTTCTTTAAAGACCTAATCCAAACCAACAGGACTTCTTTTGTAAGAACTTCAAGGATTACCATCATCTTCATGAGTGACAATCCACCCAAACTAAATTAACTTTTGTTTTTGCATTAATGAGATCATTAAGTCGGTTTTATCTCATGAAAACGTTCTTTCGTTAAATGGAGATTTTTTTTAAATTCACGGTCAAGATATGATTAAGTTGATCGAAAGATCACAGCATTAAATAAATAATTGCAACCGTGGCAGCTCTTGGCTTCCATACTTTCGGGACTGACCCACACTGATGTCTTTAACATCACAAGAATTGCATTTAAATGAGGGTGCTAAAAACATATTCCGCATGTATGCTTTGATATATTGATATATACAGTGCAGATTTCTGCAAAAACAGAAGTTTTGTATTTATAAAGTTTCACTTCTTAAGAAATTAAAAAAGGGGTAATGAGAGCATGTTTTCATGTGCTTCTGTGGCTCGTGGTTCTGAGACAATGGAAACCGTTCACAGTCCTAGAATACATTTGATTGGCAAGATTATCACAAAATATCCCATAATTTTACTCTTCTAATCACGACTTCGATCGTCCATCAAAGTCGTTGGTTCCTGTTTAACAGGCTTGGCACGTCTAGCAAATATTTGTGTCGCGTTAACGATCTGGTTTCATCGTTTGTGTCGTCTGGCTGTGGTTTAAGAGCCGACTGGGAATCCCTGGAGATTTAAAATGTGTTTCAAAGTGACCAGCGGTTCACATACAGTGAGAAGTTATTGAACGTGAAACCTCCACACATTCACTCACTCACTCACTCACTCACTCACTCACTCACTCACTCACTCACTCACTCACTCACTCACTCACAGTCACACATACACACACACACACACACACACACACACACTCACTCACTCACTCACTCACTCACTCACTCACTCACTCACTCACTCACTCACTCACTCACTCACTCACTCACTCACTCACTCACTCACTCACTCACTCACTCACTCACTCACAGTCAGACACACACACACACGCACACATGAGAAATGTGCTTGAAAACCCTTTTAAGCCCCCGTTGACCCCCTCATGACTCAGCAAAACAAATTATTTACAGACCGGAGCAAAAATAAAACGTCAAAAATGGAAATTCAAGAAAAATAAAGTAAATTATTCAGAGGTTTAAAAAAGAGCTGTGTCTGATTCTACTAACTAGACTAAAACTATTGAACTCTAATAATAATCATAATAATAATTTATTATTAATAATAATAATAATAATAATAATTATAATCATAATCATAATAACGACGGCCGTGAAGGAGGGAACGGGGCATTTTTTTTTTTTTTTCATCTGAAATGCTGTTTGTGACTGAGGAGGTTTGTGTGACGCCCCCCCAACCCCAGACCACATTGTCATATATCGCACCAGTGACATCAGTGGTGGCGAGGGCCCTAGGCGCCATCTGCCCCCCCTCTGGAGGGGATGTTAGAGAGAGAGACAGACGGAAAGACAGAGGAGGAAGAAAGAGGGAGAGAGGCCGGAGCGGCGGGGCCGGGCCTCACGCTGCTCTTTATGTGTAAGCGTTGAGGCGCTCCTTGGAGCGGGTGGAGTGGATGTCGTGGAGCTCCTGCTCCTCCTTCGACTTGATGTCCTCGTACTTCTGCATTCGGCAGGCGTCCTTCACGTAGGCCCAGTTGGCAGACAGCACCATCAAGTAGTGGATCTGTGAGACACCGACAGGAAGCCAATGTTAGTAAACGCATGAGGCTGACCCTGGTGGATTCAGGTTCTAAACTTTGATTCTGTCAAATGTAAAAATGTGAGAAAACACTGGGAATCACATGGAGGGATAATATTCCATAGAGTCACCATCAAATGTGATTCATATTTGTAACGTCTCAGGTGTTTTGTCTTTTGTGGAGGTTTATTAAAGGTGTCTGAGGGACTCAACCTCTTTTTGATGGAACCCTGACATGTTTTTATGGATTTGATTTGACAAAAAATACTGAATTCTGCACTGAATTTGTCAAACAATCATGTTTAAGGTCATTTCTGTGACTGAAGCCCACTGTGATCTTTACAGTGTCATATCTTAGAGTTCACTTTCAGCAGCTAGTGATTTTATTTTATGGAGATTATAATAGAAACACTAGACTAACACTATCATGTTGGCTAATGCCAGAATTTTACTGTAATTTTACAGGAAAATCAATTATGTCCATGTGAAATGTGTGCCTCAACTCTCACATTCATCCCTGCAACTTTGACGTGGAAACGTCCAGAAGATGGCAGTAAAGAGTCAGATTTGACAAAGGTGGAGGAGATGATGATGATCTATGAGGCCATTGGACAACTTTATTAATCCTATATATATATATATATATATATATATATATATATATATATATATATATATATATATATATATATATATATATATATATGTGTGTGTGTGTGTTTGTGCATGTATAGACAGAGAAAAATAATGTGCCGTAAAAATATAATACATAAGAATATATTTATATAGTCTACGGATTATCAATATTAAATATAATGTAATATAATATATGATACAATGAGTGAAAACATCACGACATTTGGATGGAGGCTTTAATTTCTCACTTCACTGTTCTCTCCTTCCTCCTGTCTGTGGACATTATTACGGTAAAATTTCATTTAAAATCCCTCCATTCATTTATAAACTTATTTAAGTTTATAGCAAGAAACCTTTATTATGACGTCATTTCGTGAGGTCACGACTTAACGTCAACAGAATTAACTCATCTTTGGGATATGTTAAAACGTAAGATAAAATTAAAATTCCTTGCAAATCTGTTCATTAGTTTTTTCCCTAATCTTTCCAACAAACAAGCCAAGGTAAAAGCCAAACCTTCTCGGCGGAGGAAATGAACACAGAATACGTCTGACTTTAACGTTGAGCATAAATGCTGCGTCACGCTGAACAGAACCCGAGGTTTCATGTCACTGGTCTTTACTCACACAAATGTCATCAATCTCATGAGCGTTCACGTCATCGCTCTTCCATAATAAGATTCCTGTAGGTTCGACATCAAAGCCCGTCATTTGGACATGACATTGATTTTTCATACGTATATCTGCAACCTTACGGAGACTTTACTGCGTCTGGGATCCAGTGTCTCCAGAACTCTTTAAATGTGTCAGAGGACGGTTACGGACGTAAGAATGAGAGGAAACATTCTATCAACCTTCTTCTGTCATTCTGGGGCAAACAGCTGACTGTGACATCACTGCTCATATTCATTACAGCTGATTTAGAGGATTATTTCTGTATGAGCTCATAACCTGTTTTTGAGTAGAATGGCCTTTTAGATCAAGTTGGACCTTTCCTTCCGTCCAGCAGGTGGCAGCGCGATGCCAGGTGTAGGTTTGGAGCTGTGTTGCCATGGCGGCTGAGATTACATGACTGAAGTTGTGACATGTCTTCTGCTCTTAAAGGAATCTCGCTGGTGTGTCAAACTAATCAGAGGAGAGTCCCTCACTGAAAACACATCAACGGCACCTGATGGCTTTTCAAGTCCGGTTCATTTCATTATGGGGAAGAATCTTTGGTCTGCTGTCATCAGTGTCTTTTCCACATTTACAGCCTTGAGCCTGACGAGCAAACGGCGCCTGTTTCTCAGACAACGGCGCCTCACAAATTACTGAATGATGTGTTTGCAACAATCTCCCAGCCTTTCTTCTCGCTGTTTCCTTGACGACGAGCATGACATGCCCGCCGCCTCCAAAAGAGGGGAGGGAGACGAGCCCCGTCTTTTTCACTGCGCCAAAATGCCTTCTCTCCCCTCCGCAGCGATTCTCTCTCAAACGAACGCGGCGCCGCTACATTTCCAAAAAACAGCTGCCTCCTAATTCTGCAGAAAACATTTCTCTTAAAATCAAACTGCTGAGAGAAATCTGTCCCTTTAGAACATTCTGTACATGCATAGCACAGAATCGCCACTGATGCACCCGGCAGCGTTGAGTTCAGTCTGTTTTCAGGTTCATGTTAAAGGTTTGTGGCCTTGATGGGATTCTGCATCCGTGTGACTCACCATGGCGATCACTGCTGCTCCTGCTCCCGCCAGGGCGCAGATGAACAGGTGGAAAGTCATGTCCAGCTGCAGCAAACACACACACACACACACACACAACCACACACACGTTAATCTTCTAACATCAGCGGCTTCTGCTGCACGTCTATAAATCCATGTGACAATCTCAATAAATCTCAATATTGTCGGTCAGTATTCATGAAAAATAGGAATTCACTGTTGGTTGTAGAGGATTCAATGCCATTCAATGAATGTTGCATCCAGGACGATTCCGACAAATTGTAAATGTAACACAGACGTTTTAATCTGGATGAACTGTAATTGATTTTAATGTGTCATTAAGGACCACTTATCTAAATTAACTCTAAAAGCTCCGCCCCCGATTCAAACCAGTTAATTTCACTCAATTAAATGTAATCAGGGAAAATTATGTCCAATTTCATTTCCACAGACTGTCCCGTCTGCACGTGTGCCTATCCGGATAGTTATAAACATGATCAGCCATAACATTATAACCACCGACAGGAGAAGTCAGGACCTCATCGATTACCTCGTCACAAAGGTGTCACTACAAGCATGTGTGTTTTTGGGATTTTGAAGTTGATGTGTTGCAGTAGAAAAATGGGGCAGAGCAAGTTCTGAACGATTTTTAATAGGGCTGAATTGTGATGTTAAGTTGGCTGGGTCAGAACACCTCAATAACTTGGTGCTGATTTATGTCCACAGACATGTAGCAGCGGTGACTCTAGATTTGAACCCATATCATTAATATCGTTTAAACCAACAGTAATAAACACAACAAACTCACCTCATTGGATTCACACATCTTGTAGAATTTCTCCGACCCGGCACAAACTGTTTTGGCTTCAGCGATCGCCACGATACCTGTAACACAGCGTTTTGTTCATGAGGCATGCGTGAAGACGAGGATGAAGAGCATCCCGGTTCATCTGGACAAATGCATGATTGTTGAGAGAACACATTTAATGTGCACCCGGTCGCACACAGACTAATTATTGGCCCATAATGTGGCGGTGGCGTCTGACACGGAGGGTGACACGGAGGCGGAGGAAGTGACTGCCGGTGGCTAATGGACTGAAAGTGGTGGCATTAATTAGGAATAAAGAGTCGTCCATGTGAGCCGCTTCTGTGATGGACCTTTACCCCAGTTTTACGTGGTGTTGTTCTGAACCATCAAAGTAACAAGCATAGACGTCGGCGGGGGAAATACATCTGAAATGGTAATAAAGGAATCGGCAGCCTTGGATTAGACGGTAGTGGCAGACGGGGGTGGGGGTGAAGAAATGAAGACCACTCTCACCATACTGGCGTGGGTCCAGGCAGAGCGTGGCGCCCTCCAGCACAGTCGCGTTTTGGCAAATATTCCAGATGTTGAAGTAGATGAAGACTGGAATGGAGGTGAAGGCCGTCACGCCGAGCCAGGCCAGCATGAAGATGTACGTCAGCATGATGAACTGTGGGGGGAATCACACATTTATTAACGTTTCCATTTATCTCTGAACGGTAAATGTTTAACATTAATCTAAATTTTAAGTGATGAACCTAAATCAAAGTAATCCAAACGGCGCCGTTTTTGACCACGGATGGATCTGATTCTCAAGCTCAATCATTCTTCTGATTGAGCTTTTATTTTGTTACTTGCACTGACCAGCAGTGTGATAAAGTACACTAAAAAAATATTTGCATAGTTTTAAGTACTTGCATCTTTTTGATTTTATTTAAATCATCTTATTTGGAAAATGTAAGAACACAAAAATTACATGAATATTGTTTTTACTGTATATTCATACCTTTATTTCTAACGATAAATATGCATGACATTCATTTTATTGGTTGTTTCACTTGAAATTAAATTATGAATACATGGAAAATTTACAAGTAAATAAAATACACACGTTTATCTTAAATATTAGCCACAAACCTTTTTAGAGTGTAAACATTCAATAAGTTTTAATATTTGAAGTAGATTTAACATTTATTTTTCAGTCCTAACATTAAAGTATTTTACATAATTTATTTTAAAATAAACTTGAGATTATTTCACGAATACTGTTTGGACTTAAATCTGGAAGAATGTCTGTTTTTTTTCTACTTTTCTATTCAATCTGCCGCTAATTGCCCATTTCTGCCGACCCGTCTCACTCTAGATGTCGGTTCCGTCCGTGGACACATTAGAGCCCGCTAACATGGTGGACCACGGATACCACCGCTTAGCTAATTTCCTCTTCCTCCCTGTGGCGATGAAGATGCCAAACAATTATGTCCCAGATATAATCTCGTTAGAGCTGCTGCAGGATCTCCTCCAGCTGACGGAGAGTCGTAGGTTTTATTCTTGTGGCAGTAATAGAATCATATTGATTGATGGTTTTAAACGTAGTCTGGAAGCTCTTCATTTGTAGAACACTGAGGCCTCGGCCTTTTATTTTCTGTACATCATCTACACAAACTAATCAATCCTTCATTGAGTGCACTACAAAATATTAAGCCCAATTTTTTTACATATTCTACATGTGAAGATGACTTTTAAATGACCAATTTCATTTATCACCATTTGACATAATCCAATAAAAGAAAAAAAAGCATTATATCCATTCTTTATAATTTGATATATGTTTCTGTACTTATTGGTAAAACTTAGTTAGTCATAATTCTGTTTAATATAGGAGGTGAAAGGTTTTTTGAAAAAGAAATCAGCGTGAAAAGTATTCAACCTCTAAACGTAATAATAATAAATAATAATAATACATTTATGTCATAGACTCTATGACATCACTGTTGAGGAATTTTAGTTCAATATTCTCTGCAGAACTAGTTTAGTGCAAGAACTTATCTTCTCGGGTCCAACAACAACATCTCAGTGGGGTTCAGGTCCAGACTTTGACACAGACTGGACCTTTTGATCCATTCAGAGGTGGACTTACTCTTACTCATCACCCTGCTGCAGGTTCAACTCAGAAGGATGACCTGATATTCTCCTCAGAATTTTCTGGCGGGGGCAGAATCCATGTTTATCTCAATCATGTGAAGTCATCCTGGTCCTGAAGCAGCAGATCATCGCCACAGCATCACACCGCCAACTCCACCGCCACCTCCACGTTTGACTGTAGGTCTGATGTTCTTCTAGTGGAATGTTGGGTTTGGGTTACACCAGATGGAACGAGACCCCCGTCTTCCCGGTGTGTCTCAATCTTGAATTCAGATGTTTTTCTGGGTGGTCTCGAGAACATTGACCTTTATTGAGGGCAGACAGGTCCGTGTTCCATGGATGGTTTTTTCATCTTTGGTGACTTCCTGAATCAGACTTCATCTTCCTCTCTGAGGAATATTGAAAAGTGGTTCTGTGAAGGTTCGCTGTTGTTCCACGTCTTGCCCTGGTGTAAATAAAGAGTCTCACTGTGGATCTGTGGAGTCCCAGAACCTTCGAAAGGGCTCTAGAACCCCTCCATGACAGATGTTTTTCAACCACCTTCTTCCTCATCTCTTCTGGAATTTCTTTTGATGTGCTGCTGGTGAGACGTAGGAGCCAACTTCTTGCTTCTGGAGATGGTTTACCTTCAGGGATGATGTGACTGAACAGAGCTGGTAGTGATCAGGTCTGGGTGGGTCCAGTCCAGCTGGACTCTGTTAGTTTCTAAGAGGGCAACTAGTCTTTTACACGGACATAGTTGGTGTCGGACAACGTGAGGATCCAGGCGGGGTCTAACTTATTCACAGCACCGTAGATAACCCAAACCTTTTGTAAGTATCAGGAATATAATACTCAGAATCAGAACCTGACTGCTGTCCTACCCAAGCGCTGACGCAGCGTCCGCAGGTGGTGATCTTAAAGTCTCCATAGAGGTCTTTGATGGCCCCACTGGTGAAGAAGCCCTCCACCATCAGCAGGATGCCGTAGACGAAGAAAGCCGACGCGATGCCGTAGATCACGTACTTAATGATGTCAATCCTGCAGAATAAAAGAACCACTGAAAACATCCAAAAGACACATTTGTAGTATTTCATCTTTTTCTCGAGTACCATAAATGTACCAGAAGTAACATAGAACTCTAAACGATCCTTCATCTCAGCGGGACTCTCTCTACTCACATGGTGAAGACGTCCAGCGAGTCCACCGGGCTCCTCACAACCTCAAAGTAGTTTTGGAGGATGGTGACGGTGCCGGAGAGGGCCTCGTGTCCGCAACCGCAGAACAGAGCCACGCCCGCGTACAGCAAGATGGTGGCTATGAGAGACGGGTATGGAATCCCACCCAGACATTTGATGCAGCACTCCAGGCATCCTGAAGACACAGATCAGCAAGAACGCAGGAGGACAGTTAAACTTCCCCAGAACACTGGAGACATGCCCCATCTAACATAAGTACACAAGTCACTATGGAGCTGGGCTACGGTTCTCCTTGTTGCTCCTTGTTCTTTACACATCAAGTATTAGATCATCCGAATCTACAAATTGGCGCACAATATATGACGTCCACTCCGATTTGATCCACGTCGCGGTCTGCCCTCACATCTTCCCTCAGGCTCCCTGCCCAAACCATCAGACATGGCTTCACATCGCTATCCTGACCCATGACCCCTTTCTTCTTATCCGGGCCCTCAAGGTGACTAATGACCGCCAGGCTCCTGCTCTACTCTCCGGCCGCACAGATTGCTCTGAGAGAGGCCGTTGGTAGGAGGCGTTAGATTAATGAGTCCCGCCCCGTTGTGCTTGTGTACGTACAGAGTCGGTAATCCATCAGAGACACAGCGGCTGAACCTGAACGTGTTTCCTACGGACAGATGGAGACGAATCCAAGTCTACAGGGACCGTCAGTACATCGCATCAGAGTCTGAATCCATGTTTCCCATACGTCCTAGACTCTGAGGGAAGAAGCCCATCCATCATATTTTGACAAACTGTCAAATGACCTCACAGAAACATCTGATTACAAAGCAAAAGAGTTTCAACAAGGGGGGCTTTGGGGTCCTGAGGTGAGATGTAATTGGTGGCCAATGCGCCAAATCCAGACTGCAAGGGTCTTTCCTCTTCACTGCATCGTCAGGAAAAAGGTTCCCGACTATTGTTAACGTCTGATGTCAAAGCGATTGGCGAGTTTCTCTCTTCATTGAACCAGGAAGTGGGACATTGAGCCGGTTATGTCAGCTGACTCTCGTCAGACGATCCTTGTTTGGATTCTGAGTGATCATGACTCTGACCTGGGAGGAGCTCACGGAGGAGGCAAACCATAGAAAACCCGCCAAATACCTGCAGAGGAGAAATACAAAAGCCAAGAGGGTTTTCCAGGGCTTCAGAAGGTGCCCACTCTGAGAATCTCAGTCTGTGCTCGGTATCAGTGGACCAGTAAACTGAAGCGCCCTGAAGTCCTTAATGTTATCCTTCCAGAGAGCCACCAGGTAGCCTTGGGTTAGGAGGGCAGCTTGTTATCTGGGACATGTGCATGTTTAATGTTGCAAAACCAACACTACTTTATGTCCAAGTCAGATAATAAACTAATCCTAACTAGTAGTCAGGGCTTACGGTTCGAGATGGAGGTTGAAATGGCTTCATGGACCTCGTGGAATTTTAGTTGAATATTGCTGATATAGTGTTGTCTTCAAAGATTTAAGAGGGTTCATTTGTTTAAATCAATACTTATTTAATAATAAGCCTCGCCTCAATTACATACGCAGAATAAACTTAAAATATCTCCACAACTATCAGGTGTGTGTGCATAACCTCGGTGTCTAAAAAAAACATTCATCAGTTGATTAATTGGATTTTGCAGTCCATCTCTATATTTACCTCACATACGTGTTTTTTCTGAAGCCCCGCCTCTTCTGAATCAATGTTTACCTCAGCTTGTATTTATTCAGAGAGCTGCTCGTATATAAACTTAACGTCTGAGGTCAGGATCGATATATGTGAAACATTTCCTGCCTGGCATATAAGACAGGAAACCCCCTCTTGATCAGCTGCTTCACCATCATGACCCGTGATTGAATTCATCTTCATCACGCCACGGCACCCTCAGATTTTATAGTCCGGTCCAGAGATGATAAAAGATTTTACAATCTTACATTAGGCATGTTTCCAGAACCATCTCGTTTTCTTTAGTATCTCATTATTACAAAGAAAGAGCCACAGCGATATCCCTTCTCCTCTTCCTCCTCAGCTCAGGAGTGGAATACCAAGTAGCTGGTCCGTCTGGTGAACCGAGAGCTCAGACGCTCGGTGCAGTTCGACCCAAACCCAGGGTGGCCTTCATTATCTGCATCCTCACGGACGTAAAGTTAGTTCATGGCTCCAGGATGTTTACTAAACATTTATCTTAAATGTTTGTGGGCTGATTATGTACGAGACCTGTTCATGCCTAGAATCCGACCAGGTCAGCCGCAGGTTTAAGAGGACGCAAAGCCCAACTGAAACAACGAGGGGTGAGGTTAACAGTTCTTGACGGGCGTGGATGTGGTTCTGCTCCCGGGCTCATATGTGTAAAATGTGCGTCTGGATAGGCGGGTCTTCTGTAGGTTTTCGTCTAAAGCTGGACTCTGACAGAAACAACCTTCTTTTGGTGCATGAATGGAGCATAAACGAGCCTTAAGGGACCGTTGACACAACAACGGTCGTTACGTGGTGGGTCCGCCTTTGTTCAGATGTCAACCAGATTTTTGAAGCCTGAAAATGGGATTGTGGAGAGAACTGTGAGAAACCGGCCGTGGTTTGCACAAGTCTACCAAGTGTTCAGCCTGATGCACTTCTACAAAAGAAAAATGTGGACAATTTTATCTGTACGAAGGCCTCTGTTGTTACTCTTACAAGTCATGCTGCTGCAGCATTTTCCAATGGTTTTGAGGTTCGTTGAGGACTGTTTAGATGGTGGGGGGAAAATTGGAACCTAATCAAAGTAAGACATTTTTTAAAATGTTTTTTACATTTCTTAACTTAGATTTGAGTGTAATTGCTCCAGATTCAATCAACCGTTGAGTTTTAACATGACCCGGCTGAATGAGAAGCTGCACAAAATGGATCACCTGATTTCGCAGCAGGATCCGGATTCTGTAATGGTTTGGTTTTGAGGCAGAACGCAGCGATGCTGAGAGCGAGAGGGAGATATATACGCTAGGGAGAAAGGACACAGTTGTGAAGAAAATGAGGTTTGAGCCAACAGACGGTTAAACTGTGCAGAGACGTTCTTATTGTGTGTCTGTGTTGATGCAACCACACAGTGGACTGCGTTCACTCAGCACAGAATCCATGCTTGGTTGCTCGTCTATGTGCAGAAATATTTGTCTCTCCAACAACAACATGCATTCATTGCATTTAAACTGAACGTCGAGGTGGAATAAAGACGGAGCAGCAGATGGATGTGGGTTTGTCGGTTTATGTTCCTGTTAAACTGCTGAGACTCTGAGCCTCAGAGGTGGAACGTCTCTTTAAAAAGAAAAAATCAACCATAATGCGGCGCAAGCGTCTAACCAGCACGGATTTGGCCGTACTCAGACTGCTCCGCCGCTCGACGATCAAATTAAAATAAGCCGATCGTCATACGTCTAATTTTGACTTAAATTATTGTACGTGTTCGACCTACATCCCGTTTACCGCCTGATCTCTCCAGTTGATAACTTGATTATACGACAGTTTTACTTTTCATAATTTCACACAGCGGTTGGTGAAAAACGCTGCTAACATACGATATCATGGATAACTTCACAAAGTTTGAGTGAAATCACGTGAGAAGATGTGTAAACACAGGGTTCTGATCCAGTAGGTGTCAGCAAACTGATTCAACAAAACAAAAACAAATTCCTCGTCTTCTCCTCTGTAGATGTTTAAGATGGCGAAAGAGATCTGCTGGCAGGATTAAAAAAAGAAAATGTCTTTCTGCTGTTACTAGTAGTTCTGTCACAGCTGGTACCTACAGGTCCAGAGTGAGAGGATTTAGAGGCTTTTTAGTGATGAAGTTCCAGATTACAACCATTTTAATGTAACTCAGCTTAACCTTCCTCATCTATGAGGCTACGGTGGCCTTGAGGTGTCAAGATGATGTCATTGTATTGAGCATCCTGTCAGGTGGTGAGGTTCCTTTTAGTTAGGTGGTATATCTACTTTTCTATTCCGTAGGTCAAAGCTTAAGCGTAAGATAACAAATATTACTTGCTCTGCATTGTAGTGGCGTTTTGTTGCTAATGGTAGCTAGCTGCTTAGCATGCTACTACAGAGTTTGTCCGACTGTAAAAACCACAGCCTCCATGGAGGAGGGTCCGCTCCACACGCAGATTAAAAGAGCTTATTCTGAGCAAACATTAACTCAACAATTCTTAGTTTCAGCTGAATATCGACTTAAAAGAAGAAGAAATTAAAACGTAATCAAAATTTGAAAAAATAATTAGGAATATCATATTCCATTTATTCCTAGAGATCTCCCTAAATCACCCCACACACACACACACACACACACACACACACACACACACACACACACACACACACACACACACACCCCTTTAAGACAGCAAAACTTCGTCAGATGTAAGTCTTTAGTAATAATACATCGGCCAAAAAATGCACATTACAGTCCAAGTAGTAGTCGATTAGGTGATTGGACGCCTTTCCTTGAGTTGTCTCATCACTTCAGGATGGATTTATTGATTTAATGGTGTTTTGTGACGAGGAGAGGGACATCAGTCACAGTTACTCTCCACTCTCAGGGTAAATAAAATCAAATAGTGACAGATTAAAACTCTACTCATAAAATATGTAGCAGAAGAGACGAGCAGCTGATGATAACAAATGCTTTTCTGAAGACCTTTGATGGATATTAGAGAACACGATCTCGTTTGTTCAAGAAATAAAGCGTTTATTTTTCTTTTAGAAGAGACCTTTTCTGAGAAGCTTTAAGGACGTACATGAGTAGAAAACTGTTTTCAATAATATATATTTTCTCTTTCTCTAGCTGGGAGTCATGTGAGGGGATCTTTCTGCTGTAGATGTTTGCATGAAGGCAGATGAGCAATAACATAAATGATTTATGGCATTTTAAAGTCCTGAATTATTTATGTTTCTGCACACAGACGAAACCAGCTGGAACTGGAATCTTGTTTATCTTAATATTTGAATATGATTGACCTTTATTTAATGTTCAACAGCAACATTCATATCTCTGGTCGTGTGACATCACTGCTTGTGGCGGACGAGGCCGCCGTTTCCATTAAGGTAGTAAGCAAAGATAATATTGTCGACCTGACTTGACTGAAATTATTAGAGATATTGATCAAATTTGGCGAAACGGTTCAAAGAACATGGATTTTGGAGCGGGTCAGGATAAGGGGGCGCAGTCGGGAATTCAGCTTCACTGTTTTTCCATCACTGTGACTTGTATATATTTATATATATTTCATACTTCATGTTTTGAGAACTCACTGGATGTTTATGTGGGTCAGGATAAAGAGGCGGAGTCAGTGAATGTAGTTCACCTTCGTTAACATTGCAAGATATCGCCTTTTTGAGATTCCCGTCTGTCACACAGAAAGTGACAGATGTTGATGAGAACTTGATCTTCATCAGTTAAAGGGGCGGAGACATGAGTTCTACATCTTAGAACATTGCAAAGTAAGACTTTTTGGACCATTTTTTGTCAGTTACAAATAAAATACTTGACATATTACCATGAAAATGAATGAAGACGTGTGTGTCAACTGTCATGGACAAAACTGTCATAAAAAATATAAATATATGACATATATTCTTAATTTTAAAGGTAATTTTTATAAAATGAGGTCAAACTGTTATGGGGATTTTGCTTTTAGATGTGATGATGTCTTCTTCTCTTGGCTGTTCTCTTTTGAAGTCTCCACTGTGGATCGTCTGTGTCCACCTGTCCTCTGTATCGTCCTCTGTCATACAGACCAACTGCATGTCCTCTCACCACATCCTACCTCCTCCTTGGTTTTTTCCTCTTTCTCCTGCCTGCTAGAACCTTCTCCAGATGACATAATGGGAGAAAGTTGCTGCTTTGGTTTATTTGAGGGTTTTTTCCCCAGAAATGTGAAGGATAGTATTTTAACGGTGACTGGAGCGCTGATTTCTCTATCGCTGTTTTGTAACTATGTTTGATTACCAGTGGTTTATCACACTAGCACATCCTCTCTTCCCTGAAATATCCACTGATCTTAAGTGACTGCAGATGGAGCCGGTGAAAAGTGGCGAGCGATGGTGCAAACTCAGAAAGATGCCCGACGCTTGATCCATAATTTAGGAGCGGCACAGAGCAGCAGAGCTGGAGCCTCCAACGTTCATTATTCATGCTTTCTGCTTACCCCTGCATTACCTGCTATGGAAATAAAAGGCCTGATTGAAGAGGAGTCACAAGACCACAAATTACTCTTCCTCACAGATGTGGTTCTGGTGTGTGGCGAACTGAGCGACAGCAGGTCATACGGCTATCTGGATTCATATTCGTCACTCGGCGGAGTTTGGGATATTTGAAGCTCGTGTTTCTGGGGACGGAAGAGTTTGTGTGGTTAGAAATTGGAAAAAAGGGTTATCTAGTGAATCTCTCAGATTTTAGTCCGGTGTGTTACTCTAGGATGTTTACCCTATCGAGCGTTAATCAAATGAATGTCATTTAATTGAGCCGCATGGGGATTGGTTGGATGAAATTTGAATAAAGAGGGAGGATTTCAGGAGATGCAGGACTTTAGATATTTTATCCTTCACACAAAAAGCCTCTGTTCATACAAATAGACTACATGACCCCAAACACCGCCGTCCAATCAACAGAAGGCGGCCCCTCTAATACAAAGAGGAGGGATGACCCCCCTCCCTCGGCCCCTCCCACCTCCTACTTCTCCTCCATCTGTCAGTGTCATGTCCGACGGGCAAAAGGACAGAAACACACACAAACACACTCTCACTGGGAGACGTTCTAATGAGGGATGAAGTTATCTTTAAATATGCTTACAGCCAAATGACGTCCTTCAATGAAAACTTGACGTAGAGAGAGAGAGAGAGAGAGAGAGAGAGAGAGAGAGAGAGAGAGAGAGAGAGAGAGAGAGAGAGAGAGAGAGAGAGAGAGAGAGAGAGAGAGAGAGAGAGAGAGAGAGAAAAAAAAGAGCTGTTTAAGGATTCAGGGGTTGTTAGCTTCTATTCACTTACAGTATCACAACATTCTTTTTAAAAAACTTCACCAGTTCACTTATGATTGGATCTTTCCTGTTTGAGGTCATATCTGGTTAAGTCTGGTGGCTGAAGCAGTCATTATTCTGAGTACTGTGATTATGGATTATTGTTTCCAGGACTTTATCAGACAAGTAAGATAATATACGTATTTAAATTGTGAGGAACAACCAAAACTTTGAAGTTATTCATCTGCCAAGGAGGTCATGTTTTCACTTCTGTGCGTTTGTCTGCTTGTTTGTGAACTAGATTATGGAAAAACTACAGGACAGGTTTACGTGAAATGTTACCCAGAGGTTAATATCTTACATATTACATTTGGGCAACGTTACGTGTTTCATATGATTTAAAATGAAATAATAAGCCGTTAAAAGTATTGACTTCCTACAGCGAAAATTGATGCTTTAGTTCCTTTGACGTTCCTTTTGGGGTGGAGCCGGGGGTTCAGTGTGCTGAACAGAGACGCAGAAGCGCAGGATACGAGCGGCTAAAGAGTATCTGAGAGATACTCAGACAGTTTGTTGAAGTGTTCATTAGATTTAGAGGCTGGTAATAACTCAGAAATTTACCGAAGAATCTGGAATTATTCCTTTAAACAACGCTTCTGTTCTGCATAGGTGGAGGTTTGTGGGTGGAGGTGGAGGTTTGTGCTCTCTGAATGCTGTTTCTACTTTCCAATATATTTTTGATTGTATCGTATCAACATATAAACAATTTGTCTGCATTAAGTCTTTTCTATCAGCTAAAAGTATGTATTTACATAAAGAGAGATAAATATATATATTTAAGTGAACAGAGGAGACTGTGTTATCCTGCAGAACTAAATCTGATACATGTCTATATCCCTGCATTAATGTGTGCTGGGATGTTGAGGACAGACGTTAGATACAAGTCACTGAAACAACGGACGAAACCGAATCTGATCTGAGAACAGAATTGAATAATATGGCTTTTAACTTTCCTTCATCAGCAGACCACTAGTTTTACAGTATTTTTGTGTCTTATTTACTCCTAGTGAAGTATTCAATGAATATATTGATGCAAAAACTGTGTGTGCTGGTGTTGAGGCCCTAATGGAACCAGGTAAAGTTTTCGGCTGGTTCTGGAGACGGCCTGGCATTGGCTCAACAAGTGAACCCTCTGAGAACCTGTTTGACTCCCCGCTAGCTGGAGCGTCTCAGAGCCTCGTCATCATGTGACAGACGCATCATTGCCTCGCCGTAACCTTTGACCCCACAATGAAGGAAACAAAGGTGGTGTTCAGATGAAAGACTGTCTTTTTTTTTCATCTCTGAGAATAAACCAGTCTTTACTCCTCATGTATGATGTTGTTGTCACCACTATCTGTTCGTCACCACTATCTGTATTTTATCTGAGAAATGGAAGCCTCAGACTTTTGGTCCGTTACGATGATCCAACCCCGGCTAACTGCTGCCGGGGTTTGGTTCTACTCAGGCACCAGTTCTCGTGACTGAGAGCCTGCTCTCCAACTCAGAACCAGCCCAGTAACTGCCCTTGTGGGGAAAAAGGTTATTGTCACTTTTTTCATCGCAGTTCTGATCAAATCCGGCGGAGACGTCTGACACTTAGACGTCTGTGTTCCTTTAGAAGAACTTCCCCCTCATTCAGCTGAATATTGGTCGTCAGAGTGATCCGGGCTGGTTCCACATTAGTTTTCTGTTAGATAATGGCTGCATTCCTCTGTTGGTGCATCTCTAAGATCCCCAACAGAGGAATGCAGTCATGATCAAACAGAAAACTAATGTGGAACCAACCAAGTAAGAAAAAAATGGAAATATTGTTTCTTTGCATATTTTATTCATCTGGGGCGTTTATTAATTAAATGTATCAGGAACTTAAATTGACCACAGAATGACAAATTGTCTAGTCAAGCATGTTTTCAAATAAATTGGATGAAATTTAATATTTGAAATAGGAAAATAGTCCATTTTAATTGTATAAGCTCAACCTTTTGGTAAAGCATGTTTTTAAAATACTATATGACCTTTATTAGACTTTTTGTTAGCATCAAGTCACACAATTCTGTTTTGTAAGTCCTCATATGCTTTAATATGCCAAGAAAATCCTGCTGATTGAAAAAATAGAAAAGAAATAAGAAGTATAAACCCAACCAAATATATGAGCAAGACGTTTAAGGGTCAGACTTAAGAGTGGAGCTTTCTCAGCTCCGCATCCACAGAGAAAAAGGAAAAGATGCTGCATCAGAGGAGGAGATCAACAGAACGTGATACAGGGGGTGAAGCAGGGGAGAACAGTAATCTCATTTTACGTCCACACTCCCAACCACTCAGCTGGATTCACTGAAAGATGGAGTCTATTAGTTGCTTGTTTCCAGTGGAGTTTTGAGTGGGGGTGGGGTGGCAGCGAGCCTGGTCCTAGAGAGAGAGGGAGACAGAGAGAGATAGAGAGACCTCGGGGGGGATGGTGCGTCTGTGTCAGTCTGAGAGTAATGGGCGAGTCTTGCTGCTTTCCTATATTTAATGTACAACCCCCACCCCCCCACCCCCTTCCCCTGAAGCGAGCAGGTTTTTTCAACTCCCGCACGCCCCCATCTCCTCTGCGCATGTTTAATCAACCAGTATGGTTGCCATGTCAACCGCAGCACTAAAATCTGAGAAGAGACCGGGTGCTTCAGAGCCGTGACCCACTTACTGTACGTCAACAAATTCAGTGGGACAATAGTGTATGAGACACATGACACGGATAACCCCTCAGGGCGAAGGGGACGGTACAAGCCAGGTCCGAAAGCCCGGCCTCTGATTTCCTATCTTTCCTTTTTCGCTGGGAGATGGAGGAGGCTGAAGACGAGGGTGTGACGAGGGAGCAGGGACGTGCGCTAAGTTCACTCCAGGAGACGAATGGCAGAAACATCAAAAACGAGAGGGCTGTTATTTCACTCTCAGCTCCAACATTCTGAGAGCGGGCTGAGTAAAAATAGTTTAAATGTTCTGACGGCCGACAGGATTGGCAACGAGCACCAAAGTGAGCCCGGATTTAAGTCCCAGCTTCTAAACAATAGAACCCATCCTCAGTATTCTGGCTGAATGGGACGGCGGTATCATAATAATTCTTATTCATGGCTTCCAAATTTACTCTCTATAGAAATATTTAAGCCTGTTCTGAATCTGAAATGTTCTCTGACTCTTCATCCAAAGGCTCCCTCTCTTATGAAAAGACACAATAACAACAACAACCTAAACAACAAAGAACTCCTTTATCAGTTTAACCATCAGGGAAATCTCTCATCAGAAAGGAATCATAAGAATATCTGAAATCAAAGTCATTCAAAAGCATTTAATGATTGTAAGATAAGATCAATGCCAGGACCGACTGAGGATCCACTGGACTTCTCCCAAACAGCATCATTGTGTTTTCAACCTGTAATCCTGGATCCAAAAATCTCTTTTACCAGTGAGTCCCTCCTGCCAGAACAATCAGAAAACCGTAACAAGTTCTCCACTAATCGCCACAACAAAAAGTTCTGAAGAACAATTGTAGGAACTCCCTGGACGACTTCTGGGCCAGAGCGGCTCAGGATTCAGAACAATGAGTCAGAGAGGGAGAGACATGAGGGCAGGAGAAGGGTTATTATGGTCTGCATACCGAGACCGGAGCTGAGGCTATTATGTCAGAAGCGGAATAGCCTCGGAAAAATTCATCCAGGCTCATCATGGGACACAAACTGCAAATTGGAAACTGAATTTTCACATTAAGCAACTCTTTAGAGTAAAGTTATCCAACCCAGCTGAATATATATATATATATATATATATATAAAATAACAGAAAGTTCTCATACCTGCTACCTCCAGAATATTCAAAGCAATAACAGGTGTAATAAAAATTAATGATATTTCCCCCAAATTCAATGAAACACTCATAAAGTTTAGCATGTTGAGTCTAGAGTCAAGTGTAGTTTTAAACTATGAGTCCATTTAGAACATTTGCATATATTCATATGGGAGGATCTAAGCACATCATTAAAAACACATTTAATTTCAAAGCGGGGCGACACCAGTCATTCCACTCGTGTCCCTCAGTTCTCTCCTCAGAGCGTTATGGTTGTGATCCATTGTTTAGTGAGAGAAAAATCTCATCTCCTTTGCAGTCGTGAAAGATGTCATTAAAATGTAGAGTTTAGATGTGTTCACGTAACCCAAACGTTCTTTAGTTACTGCATAAAAGATGAAGAAAAGAATCAAATCCTTCAATTCAAAAAGTGTAAAACCATTAAATGTTCAACAACCTCGACTTTACAAATGAGTGGTGATTGATTTTCAAAAAAAGTGCAAATGTTGGTCCATAAATCAACTCATCACGGCAGCAACGACTTTAAATAATCCCTTTTATGACTGTTGTGTTCAGGGTCTATTACCTGACGCAGAAATCCATGTATTATGTCCACTGACAGAAATAACCACGAGCGTTTCGTCATGTACAAACTCGCCACGTCATCGTCCTGATCCACCTGAACAACAGGAGGACAGACGCCGTCCTTGCAGGGAGGATTCTGGGCTCGGGAAATGTTAAAACGTGTCTTCTCAGGTTCTCTGTCCTGTGGAGAACCTGAGTCAAACAGAGTCGTCTCAGGAGTTTATGGTCATTTGTTTTCTCCCACTCAGAAACCCATCTGCAGAAGTTCATTGCATTTCTGCTCCCTTTATGTTAGTAAAAGCTGATTCTTCAATTAGGGGGTGTTGGTTTTGTGTTCTGGTTCGGCCCCACCTGGTGCTTCTGACTCATATCTGAGATGTGCAGCTTCAGAAGAGGAAGGTTAGCAGCCGTCAGTGGACTCTTCTTCACCTGCACCTCTTCAGTTAAAGTTCAAGTTAGCAGATTATTCGGTGAAGTTTGTTGGTGAACATTTCTCAGAGATGATCAGTGTGAAGCCCAGTTGGTAATAAAAGCTCTTGAAAAGCTCAAAGAGATGCTGCATTAATTCAGGGGCTTTTAAAGCCGTATTTTTCATACTTTCTCTGATAGTTTGCTTTTGAAAATCTCCTTTGATTCGTATTTATCATCCTTGAGTATTTACCTGGGATCCTGTGATTTTTTTCCCTAAAATGAGCAGTGATTCCTGCAGACAATAACAGAATCAAAGACTTAAAATCAAAGTGACAGAGGATGGAATCTGACAGCGTGGCTTCAGTTTTAACCGTGATTCACCACAGGAATCGTTTCTCATCGCATCCTCCGTCTTCAGTAATCAGAAATGGAGGAGAAATGTTTCCCACATGGTTTGATGATGTCGCATGGGAGCCTTTTTTGAACATCTTCCAGAACTAGGCCTATCCTGTTGTCTCTGAAGGCACAGGCACATCCCCGGAAAGTCCCCAATCTCCTGCGTTGTACCTGCAAGCAATCTCCGTAATTTAACTCCTAAAAATAATGTGACGTTACGTCCACAGTAAAAAGCAACTTCTTTCGGCTCTTTCCCTTTTTAAGGGGGTAGCCAAGGCGGATCATCGTGTTTGGCGTATTGATTCGGCGTAGGTTTCTAAGTCCTTCCTGACACAGCCCTCCGTTTTATCCGGGCTTGGGTCCGACACTAGATCTGGCTGGTTTGCAGCCCCAGAGCAGAGGGTTCTGATCGGTAATAGTGCTGGAATGGGAACAAGGAACAGAGCCTGGTATGCTAACAACTGTTTATAGCCTCATTAGCCTCTACTGACAACATGTCAGGAATGGAAAAGGCCTGTAGAGAGGAAGCTAAGGAAAACTAAGGAAACTAAGATGAACCTCTTACTGACTGTTCGGAAGTCTTAGCAGAGTTTTCAGTCCATTCAGCCTTTATTACAAGTAATTACGACAGAGGCACATAATCATGACAATGAGGTAAAAACAAATTGCTATTCCAAAATGAAGGAGCATCATAACTTAAATAATCTGCTTAAATTTAAAACCATCACCTCCGGTGTCAAAATCAACGGTAAGAGAAAATGCTGGTCTCTCGAACGGACGTCCTCAAATACGCGTAAGGATAAAAAAATTGTTCCAAACCCTGTCTGTTATCCTGCAGTCTGTTGCATTCACGTCAAAGAATAAACAACTGAAATTATATAAATGTATCCCATAAATAAATTAACTGTTTCCTGTTTATGAACCCAACGTTGAACGAATCTGAGTCCATTTATTTGAGAGTATCACGAAATCATGAATTTCGTGATGACTCATGACGGCCCGTCACCATGGTGACCGTCAGGATGTGAGGGGCGGCATACGTTTGTCGTGTGGCTGATTGGATTGAATGCAGGTTTCTGAGGAAGCAAGCTCCTCTTTCTACCTTATTAAGCATCAGCAATGCTTTAACTGTTATCTATGAACTATAAACATCGACCATAAACGCCACATACAGATCATGCCAACAGTTAGTGAACGCATCGTTCATTTTATCTCTCCATTTGCCACTATATTTTATTTTAAATAATCTTCTGAGTGTTCTGTTGTTGTGAACACTGCTACCAAAGTGTCCACTCATCAAACAAGTGGACCCCTCAAACAGAATGTCCCATTTGTTCGCAACTCAAACAAATGAGCGAAAAAAGGAAGTTCCATCAGAAAATGCAACACCAAATATGACCTGAGTGATTAAAAGAGTAAGACGTGGCGTATAATAACATATATTTAGTCCAGCATACAGCATTAAGGTCAGTCGCACAGTTTACGTCACAAATAAACCGTATTAATGTCTTTTCTTTGGCGTATTTCATTCATTATAACAACCGTCAGTGCGAACAGTAAATACACCAGGACTGAAACTTTTGGCTGTTGACTTCTGAAAAAGTGTCTGTTTTAGTGGAAAACACAAACAACAATAATGAACAAACCTTTAAACTCTTAGCATCCTTTCAAATATACCAAGTGACAAAAATACAGTTGAGTCATCTGCAAAAAGAAAAACTTTCAGACTGAGAGACCAACTCTGACTGCAAATTGAATAAAACTATATCCGTTGTTTGCACCGTTTGCAATATTTTATATATTCTAGAGCAAAGATTTGTTTTTATTTCATGTCTTGTTGTTCATTCTAGAATTGAGCACCAAGTAATTAGAGTTCAGTCTTCCTGTCCCAAATAAATGTACGTAGTACGGAGGGATGCGTTTGCTGCTCGCCTGGCTGCACCTTTCAGTTGGATGAACATTTGTGTCGGTCTCAAAGGCCGGCAGCTTTCTGTACGTGAACCGCCCGAGTACACACCTAGCAATAGCAACCGAGCTATTGCTAGGCTCAAGTCTGTAAGAATGGGGGCAAACACGAGACCCTTCAGGGGCGCGTTAATCGACAGGAAAGGCTCGTCTTTTGATACCGCCTGTCAAAACTAAGACACAAGCATCAATGTGTCTTTAGTAGAAGATGACCCTTTCTGTCCTCTCTCACTGTGAGGCTGCCTCTCTATTTCTGTGTGGTTTATCTCCACACTCTCAGACACGCTGAACTATCTCTGTGTTCCTGAAATGTCACCGGCAGGAGTGGCTGAAGAGAGAACAGATAAAGACAGCTGTTGGCCAGTGCCATGGCAACCGTTTCACCGCTCCTGTGTGTGCCTCTGAGGAGTGCTGGGGAAGGAGGAAGAACACCAACATGTGAAGCCATGCCTGACACATGAAGGGAAACTGAGAGAGATACGACCGCAGCATCCTGTCCGTCTTAACGCTCAAATGTCTTCTCAGGACCTCTATAGATGGAGCGCCTTCATTGGACTGTACTCTCTCGTGTTTCCCGGTGGTACAATGAATCATTCATGCAGAGAAAAGGTGGTCGTGGTTGGGGGCGGGAGGGAGGGGGGGGTTTATGTGTGTGAAGTATAAATAGCAAATCCACTTTGAACTAGCAAACAATGTCTGTCTTAGAGGAACCCAATGCTACAGCAAGACAGACGTCTTAGTCTCTGGACACAAAGGACAGCAAAGCAAAGCTGCTGCAGTCCTCTGAGCAGAACCTTGTCCTGGTTCTCCACACCCTGTGTTTCCCCTCTCAGCCATCGCGACAGGCATGAAAGCCTCGTCAGGCAAACAAAGACTCGCCGAGCGGTTCACACCCTCTGACGACCCAAACAGCACATCTTCAGCGAATTGCTGACACTCAGTGGACAAAGACATCACTCCAAACATCTGCTCGCCTATTCACCAAAGAAACGGGCAATATTTGTGCAAGTGTCTCTGCAGAGGCACAACAGAACCCCCCTGTCAGATAAATTTAGGTACATCTGACCAAACAATGCCAAAAAATTCTTCTGTACCTTTCTGGGTCTGCCCCTCGTCCATGTCTTCTTCCATTGTGCCGATTCTGGTTCAGAGCAACGAGAGAGATCGAAAACAAAAGATGCTTGGATTGCAAATTAAACCCTTGTTGGTTTTTAAGAGGGTGGGTCTGCTCAACTCTCTTCGGCCCACTCTCTCTAGAAGTTCCCTCTGGGGGCTGGGATCGCCTGTCAGCAGTGGTTCCCGTCAAGCGTCCGGGGCGACTGAAAGGATCACTGAGTCTTTGTGGTGCTGTCCATTCAGAGCAGCCGTGGCAAGTGCTTTAAACGTGCTTGGTCCTCAGTGGAGGAAGAGGAGGAGGAGGATGAGGAAGGGAGACGGGAGAAGGAGGGGGGTTGGATGGAGCAGAGGGTGGTCTCTGTGTTCGGCAGGAAAGCGCATGTGTGATGAGGGATGGTGCTGTGCAGTGGAAGTGGCAGCCGTGTGAGAAATGTGGAGAGACGCTCACCTTTCACAATGAATGTACCGCTAGAGACGAGACCGGACCCTAAATCTAGAACTCAAGACCCGTTCATGGTCGGACCGGGCTGTTCAGGAGGGGCTTTGGGTCAGCATTACTTACCCAGCCCACCCTAAACACCCCTGGCTCTCAGACTGAATGGTTAGGTCGCAGCCCCCCCCCAGCAGCATTGACTCTGCTGCATTAACTCAGCCTCTCCTTAAATGAGGGGGGGGGGGGGTTACATCTGATTCTGAAAGAGGATTCTCCTAATCTTGTTAGTCATACAGATTCAATTATAAGGAGGTGTCACTGGACTGGAGACAGAAGCTGTATGAGTTCTGCCCACATTTGCTTATTTTTGAGATTTGAAACTCAAGGATTTTGTGTGGTTCTGATCCATGAGGTTCCTGAGGGAGAAGTGTCTCAATGATTCAGATCCTGGAGGTTTCATCTTTTAACCGCCTGAGAGTGTTTACATACGGTACAAGAAGTGTTGAACTCCACATCATCACATATCCAGGATGGTTGGGCCAAAAGTTCCAAACAAACGATCAACCCCCCCATATGGAATAAGGTACTGTACATGCAGAGGTCAAAGGTTAAGCAACTCAGCTCTGAGGAAAGCGAGGGATAGAGTAATAACACGGGTTCATTCAACGGCTGTGGGGTAAAATATGTGCTGTGTAAATAAGATCATGACTCCATCTTTGGACCAATGGTTCGATAAATTGATGATCAGTCAGGTGGAGATGAAAACTTCCTCATCTCTGAGGAGGAATCGGACCTCTGCTGCAGCAGAGATCTGGAGAGAAGGCAATCTGGGGACAAAGCATTCTGAGAATCGTATTTGACTTGACTAGATTGTGAAGGAGTTTATGATCTCAGGCTCTTGTAAATGGACCTTGAGATGGACGGGGATTTGATCGGGCCTCAGCAGGACTGCAGGAGTTTTTCAGTTCTCGCTGATGTCAGTCCATCGACCCTCCTGTTTGCTCATGAGCTCCGGGCAGTGACACAAAGTGATGAAGATCTCAGAGTCCATGACGCCCTCGGGTCAAATGGACCAGACTGGTTCTGGTTCTGGTTCTGGTTCTGGTGTCTGATTAGGATTCCTCTGAGGCTCCTCAGTTTGAGGTTGGAGGAGACCCCAGACGGTGGACCCAGAACTGGCTGGACCGATTACATAATTCATCTGGCATGGGAACTCCGTGGGTTCCCCCGGCATGAGCCGGAGAGTGTTACTGGAGAGAAAGACGGTTACTGGAGAATACCCCCGCTTGGCCAGCTGTCGACCCGACCCGACCCAAGAGGGAGAGGACGGATGGATGGATAACCTGTAGCCTAATGATTTATTATTATTTCATAGACCTGGAAGAACCTGACTATAACCGTCATCACTATCGTTGGTAATTATGCCAATGTTTCAAAAAGCATGTAATGAATTATTAATGTTAACAAGTGATGTTTTATTAACCTTAAATTAACGCTTAGTTCATCATCCTGAATAAATGTTCCATTAGTCTTCTGAACCCAAACAGTCAAACGTCCTGAGCTCAAGTCAGCCAGACTACGCTCACTTTACAAACCTCATTATTAGATTCAGACTTTGTATATATATATATATATATGCACTATTAGTATTTAAAGAATATGATGTAAAGTGTTTTCAGTCGTGAAAAGAGTAAATGCTGGTTAACTCTAGTTTCAGTCGTATTCTTACTTTAGTGTAACCTCCGGCTGTCGTTGCTGGTTTTTATCTGGAGTTTAACGTTGGACCCTTCTTCTTGTGGCGGTGTGTTTCACCAGATGTGAGGAGTATTGTGCTCGCCTTCTTCACTGTGTGGAAGTATTTATCTCCTGCTGCTGAGTAGAAGTCTGATGATGTCAGGCATGTAGAATATGTTGGACTCACCGATTCTCTGGTTTGTGTTTCCGTTGTCATTTATTGATACAACCCGTGTTAAAACCCTCTCTTCTCTGCAGGAACCCTGTTTCTCTTATCGGACATTTTTTATTCATCTCATCTGGTGAAAAACTTTTATATCGTTCAGGAAGCACTGAGAAAAAAGTTTCTGTCCGGATTATCAAACAGACTTTAACATAAAACATCGGGAAATTAAGTAGAACCAAACGTTTACTTAAAGGAAAGTCTGGTCATCGGTCTCTGGATTGTTTGCTGTTGTTTGAATGGAGGATATAAGAAAACTCATCTGCACTTTATTAGTTTAGTCCCCTGGGATTCTGTTTAGATGAACAACAACGATCCAGCAACTCGTTTGTCACAGATGCATTCTGGGGGGAATTAGAAATATGCAAATATGTAAAAGCTGTTCATTAGTGGCTACTGAATAAATACATGTTAATATTAGCGGCTGTCTTGCGGCCGACTGTCCTCGTGTGTGTGAGTGTGTTGTCTGTGTGTGTGTGTGTGGTTGACTGTGTGTGTGTGGGTGTGTTCGGTTGTCTGTGTGTGTGTGTGTGTGTGTGTGGTTGACTGTGTGTGTGTGTGGTTGTCTGTGTGTGTGTGAGGGTGTGTGTGGTTGTCTGTGTGTGTGTGAGGGTGTGTGTGGTTGTCTGTGTGTGTGTGTGTGTGTGTGGTTGTCTGTGTGTGTGTGAGGGTGTGTGTGGTTGTCTGTGTGCGTGAGTGTGTGTGTGGATGTGTCTGTGTCACACACACACAAACACACACACACAAACACACACACACACACACACACACACACACAGTGTGCCCCACCCTCGGCCGGAGGAAGGTGGTCACACATCGGCTTATCGTGGCTTTGTTATGGGGTGGGAGATTTACCGTTGGGGAATGAGAGAGGGGGGGGTCCTTATCTCAGAAAGACCCACAATCCCCCGGCGAGCCCACTTCCTGTCTGTGCTTCCAATAAGGTGCTGACCCCCCTTCCCCTCCTTTTGCCTTCACCACTTGAGCTTCCTTCACACTGGGGGGGTCCAGGACGCCGATAGGAAAAACAGGCAGATGGCGAAACACTTTCTTAGGGCTTCCTCAGTTTTTAACATCCGTTTTCTGACGTGTCCCATCATCATCATCATCATCATCACCTGATACTCCCCGTGTCCACATGACTGCAGACGCGCGTCTGTCATATCTGAGTCCTTTATTCTTATATTTGCCTGTATGACTGCGTCCATGTGCAGGTTGAAATCCTGCAGCCGCCGCCCGCCGCTCCGGACAGAAGGAGCCAAAGAAGCTCACAGTAAGCTTATTAATGTCTCCTGGTCGCTCGCCTGTACGGGCTTGCTTGTTGCCATAGCGACCAGGCCCTAGGTTTCGCTCACTGCGAGGTGAATGGGCGTAGAATAAATATAAACATCATCATCCGTTAGCCGTGGCGAGCGCCTTCTCTGCAAAGCGCCCTCTCTCGTAGCTCATTATTTACAGTGTCAGTTATCAGGCACTATTAGATCATCTGTGACAAATGATTCTTTTCCATTTCTAAGTGATGACTTTCATCGGAGTCAGGCAGGAGTTTATCTTCAGTGAAAAGTAAAGTGAGGCTCTACAGTATAAAAATCCAAATCCTCCAGGCGTGAAGAAAAATCAACCTGCGGCGGCGTTCCACCTCTCAAGCGCTGATGTTTGTTCACGCCCGGTCAGGCTGAGGGAGACGACACTGAAAGATTGAAGATCTCTCACAGAGGAAGGGAGGGGAAGCCGTCGTGGACCACCGATGGACCACTGCTGTCAAGGAGACGATGAGATGCATGATGGTAATAATGTGTGTAGACAGAGGCGAGGTCATGATGCACGGTGATTGACAGCTGACAAGGACCCATCATGAGAAAATGAAGCAGTTGATCGTATAACTGAACTACCAGCTGAAGGCCGATGATGATGATGATGATGATGATTGCAGACTTGGATACGATTACAAGTGCTGATGAAGACTCGTCGTTTTATCTGGGGAGTCCAAAAGTGACCCCACCCTCGATATCTGGAGCGTAGGATTCCTCCTGTTTTCATTTTACGGTATCGATAGATTTCAATATAACCCGATTAGCCATAACATTAAAACCACCAGCCTAATATTGATCCGGTCTCTTTATTGTCTATCAGGACCATCATCATTGACATTATTATTCTATCTTTCTGTGCCACAGATGCTCTTCTGAGGGTTCAGAGAACCATGGTTAGTCTTTCCAAAAATGTGAGTCGTCATCGAGTTCTGTTGACCCGATCCATTCTCAAACCTCTGACGATCACCAGGAGCTCATGGCTACGGAGTAGGAACCTCCAGGTGAATGTCAGGTAAACCAAAGACAAGTCACCTGCAGACAGAGGAAAGTCTGTGGGCTTCTAGATGAAACACTAACTCACTTGTCATCCAGTACCTTCTGTTGAGCGTCCGACGTCTCCTCTGAGATTCTTTTCTTTTCAGTATCCGATGGAATATGAGCCCGGATCCTGAATTTAATTGATCAGCATGAAGAGAATAGATCCATATTTTAATCTCTGCATGAATAATGTCCTCACCAAGAAAAGATGTCTTTGAACATCCCATTTCTTAAATTCACTTAAGACACTCAAAGTTTTGTTTGGAAATCACTATTGGTTCTGTCAAACACGTATTTAAACATGAAAGACTTCTTTGGTTGAGGAAATTTTAGATTTCATTGAAAATAGTCAATTTTATTAAGATTAGTTCAACCTTTTGGTAAAACTTTTTTAGTAAAAATTAAACCGTTATTAGGCTTATTTTATTATATTATTGTTTGTTGAGTCCTCACAGGCTCTAGGATAATGGAGATAATAGAGAAAATCCTGAACTTATGAAATAGGACTTTCTTAATATTCATGCTTAATAGCTCCTCCTCTGTGGTCCCTTTGACATGTGGTGTCCCCCAGGGCACCACCCTTGGCCCCTTACTCTTTAGCATGTACATGCTGCTACTGGGTCAGATAATAAACAGGTTTAGTTACATTTTGAATAAGACATAGACTCAAAATGAGCGTTTATTTCATATTTTACTCCTGTAGTTCATATTTTACTCTCTAGGGGGAGCTTCTTTATGAAAAAAAATGGTTTTGTGGCTTCACATTTAATTTGAGTTCAGAGGGATTGCTTGTACAACACAGGGGATTGGGGGGGTTTCGGGGTTGTACCCTCATTGAAGGAGACGAGAGCGTGGGCGTAGTTTTTCTATGCTCTGGGAATAAAGCAGCGTTTACTTTGAAACAACCCTTTAAAAGTCAGAAAGAAGAGCGTCACTATGATGACAGTTCTTCTCATGATCATGTGTGGCTGCTGGTTCACGGAGGCGCTGGAGATCAGATCAGCACAGCATCGACCCATCAGGCAGAAACACTCATCATCCTGTCATCCGTGTGTCACTGCTTCTCTACGCTGAGAATCCAGGAGTGCTTTTTTGGGAGGCGGCCAACAGAGCTGGAAAAATAAAAAAAACCTCCTTTAAATTCTCAGGAGTAATCCCATGAAGAGGACGATATCGTTTGTTCGTAAGGGTGCAGTCATTTATGTCGATGGGTATCCGGGGATTACAGGGGTTTAGCAGAAATTCAATGTGGATCAGATTAGGGAGAAAATATGAAGTTTAAGAGGAAGTCAATAACGTTTGTGAGTTTACTGCCTTAAATGAAACACCAGAACCGGAGAAAATGAATATTCCACGTTCAGAACAGTGTGAATGCTGAGTGACACCAGTATCAACCAAACACAGGAACAAATCTGCACTTTGGTTCTGGCAAAAGAGGATTTTTCTCTTCTCATATTTTCCAGACGACTTTAAAAGTTCTCCTTCAGACCCAGTGAGGAAAACAACAACAATCAATCAATCAATCATGTCAATCAATCATGTCAATCAGTCATGTCAATCAGTCATCGTCACAGGTTTACATTGATTTTGCCCTACAATCACAAGTATTTTGTATCTTCGGTTGCTTTAATTGGCTCATGATGTGAAGTACGAGTATGAGGACCAGCTATAAGAGAAAAAAAAGTTTTGGTTTTTTTCATATTTCATTTCAAGAAAAAAAGTCGAAATGTCAGAAGAAATTAAAAATGCCGAGAATAAAGTTGAATGTGGACGAGGGTTACTGTTAGGAATACGACTCAACTATTTTCTGAAATGAAATGTGAAAAAAGAACGTTCCTCCTCTCATTCTCTTGTCCTCCGTACAGATGAAAATGTCCTAGCACATTAAAAAGACACAACAACTTTATTGAAATGTTCGGAGAAAAACAACAAATAATCTGAACAACAACTTTTAAAGTGAAAACCAGTGATTCGTATCATAAAGTTCCTCGTTCCTGTCCATACAAGGGCGAGGAAATTTGAATCCTTAATGATTAAATGGAGGACGGAGCTTTCATGTCGCCGTGTCCCAGGAACTGGTTACACTGGTAATCACTGGTAATAAGTATCAAAGGAGAGGAGATCCTACAATAGAGAATGTAATGAGCTACAGCATCAGTCTGGCTCACGGGCTGATCAGAACTTATTAGAATAGAATAGAACTACTTCGTTATAATCCCCAGGGGGAAATGTAGATGTTACAGCAGCTCTGATATTTGTAAAATGACAGGAAGCAAATACCAAAATCAAGATGAACGAGAGAATATAATGATTGAGGACGATGTCTCTGTTGTTGTTGGGGGGCGATGATGTCCTCAGGTGCAGTGGAGAGCTGATGAGTAAACAGCACACCACAAATATGATGCATTGAAGGCCAGTCCGTTTGTTCCTGCATTGGTAGTTTTGTTCCTTCTTCACTACTCTATGCTGCCATCTAGTGGTAGAAACACCAATAATTCCTCAAATGGGCCTCCTCAAAACTGTCCTTTAAAATACTGGACATCATTTTGCGTGACATAACAATACAAACTAAAGGCTAAACTTTGAATAATAGCTTTTAAAAAAAAATCATTAATTACAAACAAATACTTTCATATTTATTCAGGGGGTGTCTGACAGGTTGTCGCACTTTTATCTCCTTGAAGGACGCAGCAGCTCCACTCCGTGTGGACGAGGAGCCCAGCTCTGATGAGGAGAATGGAACATTAAAACATTAGAACAGCAGAAATGTATATATAAACATTACGTGCCATGTTGTGAAGAATTGTTCTACCACTTCCTGATTTCTTCTATTTCTGTGTTTATCTCACACAAAATATGAAAGATCTTCAAACTAAATGTATCATGAAAGTAGAAAAAGCACTCAGAGGGTGAAAACCTCCCAACAAGACACAACAGAACCGTAGTTTTAGGACGCCCACCTGCAGATTCCCCCTTTAATGTCCGAGTTATTTCCAGCCCCTAAATCTACCGACAACTCCCACCCACTCCCTGAATATCTCTCCAGTACCCTGTAGCCGCTCATCACCTGTGCCTTCCACTTCAGCGTCTCTGTTCAGAATCTCACCCTGAGGTGACTCACCGGGGTGCAGGACCCTCTGAGCAGCTTTGTGCTCCAGGTGACGGCAGCCGCGGACCTTGTCTCCCTTTTTCTGGTTTGGGTTCAGGTCCGGCAGGGACACAGTCCTTGCTGTCTTCCAGCTGCACCTGATGATCTTAGAGGGGGGGGAGCAGGTCACTGTGGGCACCAGATCTTCATCACTGGAGTCTGAGTCTGGCCTCTGAGCATCTCTGACCAGAGAAAATGTTTCATTTTAGTTCAGAATAACCGCTCATTTTCATTAGTAATAGTTTATAACTATTATTATTATTATTATTATAATTAATAATAAATAATAATTACAACACTTTATAAATCATTCACAATCCTTTCAAAATCATTAGATCAAAAAGGCAGTCTGTTGCTTAAATAGTGAAATATAATAGTTTACTAATGAATTAATAAAGTGATGACAACCTAATTAATAATCTAATTAAGAGCCGTATAAAACCTTTATAAGAGTATTCTTGTTGTAAAGACTGTAAATCGAATTTGTAAAAAACATCCACAACAAATAGAGAATCAATCCTTCAAACCTTTGGATGAAAAGAAAAATCAGATTAAATGTTGTTTATTTCCTGCCCTGCTCCAAACCGACCCGTACCTCCTGTTGGTCAGAACCACATAAACCTCCAGCAGCAGCAGCTCAGCTGCTCCAGGTTTACAGTTTATGGTTCCCTCAATTAAATCTTTGGTCAGTCGCAGCTTCTGCCTCTTAAAAGCCTGGAAGAAGAAGAATCTGTTCAGAACCCTGATTAAACATGCGTCATATTTCATCCTTGTTCTGTATGTAAACAGTAATCAAATGTACCGGCATGAATGTCTCCTCTCACCCGATCTAATCGGCTCCAGTTCTTCTGCTTGACAGGAAGTGATGATTCTGGGACGTATGTGTGGGCCACAAAGTTTCGGGGAAAATAATGAGAAAATATCTCTGCCACGAGGCAACCGTTGGAAAAATCTCTGTGGAGAAAAGAGTGAGGAGAAAATTTGTATTTACTTCAAACAGTAACAGCAGTAGAAAGAATGAAGGTTTCTTTTATTATCCTTGAATATTCTATTCATATTTCATCCATAATGTTAAATTAGAAGTCTTTTTCCTGCCGTTTGTATTATTACCATCACTACCAACAAGAGTCAGATGACACTGTGTGACATTTATGTGTCAGTTTTGTCACTTTAATTTTTCCTCACAAAATGACCCTTACAAAATAAAAAGACTCATTATTAATCATTGTTGTTGGCCCACCACTATTTAAATATGTATTTGGAGGGAAGTGATATGTACTGTGTCCCAATAATAATAATAACAATTATTCATATAACAACTGTATTGAAGTCGAGAAATAAGTTTAAATGTTTTTACTGAATTTAGCATAACGTAAACGTGACGTCACGGTGACGACATGACTACCGTGTGTTCTTCACCATGGAGACATGAATGTCATCCAAACCCTGAGCTGAGGGGGGAAAGACGCCAACGAGCTCCTCCTTTCCCTCAGGTGTATGAGCGCGTGAGTCGTCAAATGCGCGCTTTAAGTGTCACGTGATCATTTATTCATTATGGTGTGGTTAGAAATAAAATAAAAATGATGTGTACGTAAATCATTTATTATACAATGAGCATTTAAGAAACTGTCTGAGTGTAAATGTTGCACATACCTGCGTATATTCTTGATATTGACCGACAGTCGGAGGCTCTGCAGCCATTTCTGGACCGCTCTGGGCAGAACCGTCTGTCTTGGAGGCATTCTGATCCCGACCGGATGGAGTTCAGTTCATCAATTCATGCGAACCTCACCGAAATACCGCGGGTCCGCAGCTTTAAATATACACTCCCGGTCCTTTGTTGATGTTTCCACGGTGACACGTCACGCCTGAGTGACACGTGCGTGAACGGATACGCGCGCGTGAAGGTGATCCGCTGCCACTCAGAGGATCAACATTCTGATGGGATTACAGTCAATTCATTTGAGTTAAGTCAGAAAAATATAGTCATAATAAATCTAATTATGACAGAATTGTTAGAATTCCGATTCATATAAAAGAAAGTGAGAATTCTTTTTACTTAAATCAGATTTCAAACAAAAGTCTGACTTTAACTAAGTGAGAAATCTGAAAAAAGAAGTCAGAATTCATTCAAAAAAAGAAAAAGGAAACCAGTAGGGGAAATATACCTTTAAATTTGGGAGGAAATCTGTTAAAACTCTTAAGTCTGACATTGATTTCAGAATCTTACTTTAAAGTCAGATACATTCAGAAATCTGACTTTCATCTGAAGTCGGAGCTATGCAGACTTTGAAGTCTGAATCTCAGCTCGGAATTCTGAGACTATAAATCCAAATTCCAAAAAAACAAAGTCGCACTTTAGTGACATTAAAGTCATTTTTCTGACTTTAATCTCAGATTTTCAGACCCTCCCCTGTAGAATACAAAGACAATGCCGGTGGAAGCGCTTTTTTTTTTATGTTCAGTTTTGGGTACTTTTAATTGGTCTTTTATTTGTTAGTTTTTCTACATTTCTCTGTGCATATATTGTATTTTTAACACTTTGTGGTAGTTGTGAGTGTAGCTCCTTAGACGCACACATTTATAAGAATTTCTGTTCATACATTCTGTCCTGCTGTGTTTGTATCCAACATTTATATTTCTTATAAACAAACAGAAAGGGATGACATGAATTTTAGATTAACCTCCGCCATTATTTGTGTGTTTAAACTCAAAATCTCCCTACAGGTCAAGGTTCAACCAAAGGTTTGGCGCCATCCAGTGGTGAAAGGAAAGAAAACACCTCATTGAAGCTTTCCTGAGAACATTGTGAGTTTCTCTCTCTCCTCTTATATTTGCATATCTAAGGCAGCTGTCATCTGTTTTTTTGTTGAAGGAAAACATATTTTGCAATAAAACAATTTTCAAAACAGTTTAATCTTCTCGTTAGTACGCGGTGCATTTTAATATATATCAAATTAAAATCTATAAAAGCTGCATTTATGACATCTTCAAAACTTTAAAGTGCATCAGCCACTCTTTTAAAAAACAGCAAACCAAAAACAAAATCCATAAGATATGTCATATATTATTTACAAACCACAGTGTGTCTGCTTGAACTAGGTCTTAAACTGGATTAAAGGTGCGGTGAGTTTATGCATTCCATGTGCTCCCTTGGGTCGAGTTGTCCTTCCTGCCGCGGCTCTCTGTGGGTCGGTCTGCCACCTCACTGGTACTGCAGGTAGTTCCGGAGCCGGTAGGGCAGAGGAAGGTGGGATAGAAGGTGGAGTCTGTCGCGGCCCACGCAGCTCCTGATGCACTGACGGCACAGCTGACTGAGCAGCCTCGGCGTGGCTATCGACAGAAGGAAGCAAACGTTATTGGATCTGCGGTTCCGTGCAGAGACCCGTTCGGAGCGATGCCGCACCTTCGTAGAGCAGCAGGAAACCTTCCGTCAGACCGCTGGGCGGAGCCACGTCCACCGGCCGCTGAAACTCTGTGTTCCTTGCGTTGATGTCGGCGCCGAAGTCCAGCAGCAGCTTCACCACAGCGGTGCAGTCTTTCTCCGCCGCTGCATGCAGAGGCGAGTCCAGGGATTTACCTTTCTGCACGTTTGCTCCTGCACACAGGAAGTGAAATCAGAACCAGCCCGCAGTCCGGTGGGAAAACCTCACTGTTTAATATTCATCATCTGTGTTGTTCCTTGCCCTCCAGGAGTTACCCAGGGATTTAATATTCTTATTAACCATACATTTATGTAAGCCGGACCCGGCCCGAGTCAGAACCTCCAAATCTGAGGCCATGGTGAAGGGTAGACTGTCCGATGTGGGTTGGACGTGAGCTGCTGCCTCAAGTGAAAGAGTGTTTTGTTCTCGAGTGATGAGAGAATGGACCATGAGATGGGCAGGTGGTGCGGGTCAGCATCAGCTGTGATGATGGTGTTGTACCGGTCCGTTTTAGTGAAGAAAGATCTGGGTCGTAAGGCAAAGCTCTCAATTTACCTGACCAGCTATGTCCCGACTCTCACATTCAGGAGCTCTGGTAAATGAGCTCCTGTCGATGGCTGGGCTCGGCCTTAGAGAAAAGGGGAGGAGCTTGAAGTCCATCATGTCAAAAGGAAACGTTGAGGTTCGGGCGTCTGATGGATGCCTCCAGGACTCCTCCCCTCTAGAGCAAGTCCAAAACTCATGGGAGGGGCTAGATCTCATCTGACCTGGGAACTGCTTGGGAATCCCTAGGATGAGCTGGAGAATGTTGCTGGGGAGATGGTCCCCTTCTTACCCCTCTACATATATATATATATATATATATATATATATATATATATATATATTATAAAAATATCTAATGATTCACATAAATAGCTCACATTATTATTACATTTGATATTTGAAAACTATATACAAAGTAATTCATAATATAATAATATTAATTTATATAGATGTACTATAACATTAAATAAAATGTTTAACACTTAAGAACACAAAACGAATGAATTATGATGGCTTAATATAAATCAATACATCTGTTTTTTCAGTAGAACATTTTAGACACCTGCAGACGTTTAGTAGTTTGGCAAAAAGCTGACAAATAATAATTTGTGTTTTCTCCAGCACAGATCGGATTATTCAGTTTTTTTCAGTGTCGGGGTCTAAATGTTTTCTGGGGGGTTTGCATTCACAGATGTTGTTTATTCCTCGTCTGAGCGTGTAATAAATGTGTTCTATGGCTATAAAGACGCACTCTGACCTTCCCTCAGGAGCTTCCTGGCGCACTCCAGCTCCTGACAGACGCAGGCCGCGTAGAGCGCCGTGCCCAGGTGAGGAATGTCCATGTCCACATCCGCCCCCCACGTCACCAGAGCCTCCACGCAGCCGTAGTGACCTGCAGGTAATCAGTGGGTGACCAAGGCGGGTTTTCAGAGATGTCTGCTGGGGTTAATGTTTGGATTCATTTACAAAACGGTTTTTCATGGTGGATGTTTGGGAGGAGAAGGAAGGACCCATTCATACAGCTTTAATTGTTCTTACCTCACATAACAGATACATAGTGTTATAATCACTGACATGTCTCGCTGAGTCCATACATGACCTTTAACCTGACCTTGAATCCGGATTCCACAAAGCTTCTACAAATCCACAGACAAGACATAATTTGTGGGTATTGAGACCATTGTGTCACCTTTGCTTGTGGCTTCATGGATGGGGGATGGTTGGTATATCTGGCTCTGGGGTTTTGCGCCGTTCTCCAGCAGAACCTCGGTGCACGCCACACTACCTACCGTGCAGGCGTTGAACAACGGCGTGACTCCGTCAATCGTCGAGGCGTTGACCTGCAACCACGTGTGTCAAATAGTTATTTTCAGGCCTTTTTTATAAAACTGTACTAGTTGATAATTTCAGTTTCATAGTTCTACTGTGGCTTGTAGAAGGTCGGATCTCCCCCGGCTGCTGAAATGATATTGACCCGTGTAGGATTGCAGCATGAAAGCCTCAAATACGTGACTTACATTCGCTCCTGCATCAATGAGAGCTCTAGCACAGGCCACATGGTCTCCAACACAGGCTTCGTGGAGCGGTGTCACGTGGTCTATGGTCAGAACGTTCACACTGTGACCCTGGAAACATCCACAGGAGATAAACACAGAGGGATGGAAGGTTCTCTGAACAATATGTGACCTTTGTCAGCCTCTGCTGGTCAACACGAGGAACTACAGGAGCGTCGTTGAAGCTCTCCTCAGTGATCGACAAACTGCAGTAAAGTCTAATTTGAACAATAAAGATTTACAACCTCATTAATTAACACATAGATGTCTGCTAACAAGCTGATAAATCTGCCTATTAAATACTGGAATGATGTCACTGCGTCGTCATGAGCTCATTAAGAAAGAAGGGACTGTAGGATTCATGATTAAACACGAGTCCCTCTTCTTCTTCTTCTTCCTCCACCACATCATCTTCCTCTGCCTCAACAGCTAATTACATGTCCTCTCTCACAACATCTAGTAACCTCCTCTTTGTTCCTCCCCTTCTTCTCCTGCCTGCAGCTCCATCTCCAGCATCCTTCTACCTGTAGATCCACTATCCCTCCTCTTCACGGGTCAGAACCATCTCAGTCTGTCCCTCTGATGTCTCCTTTCTAATCCTGTCCTTCCTCCTCACTCCCAGAGAACATCTGAACATCTTCATCTCTGCCTCCTGTCTTCTGGTCAGAACCACCGTCTCTGAACCGTCCAGCAGAACTTCTCTCACCTCCATCTTGGAAACCTTTCCCTTCACTCCTGCTGCTCCTCTTCTGTCACAGATAAACAAGCTCCACCTCAAACTGTCTGCGGCTGCAAGTACGAGGAGTCAGTCTCCCATTTATTACATCCCTGAAAAGTCTGGGATATCACGGAATCATCATCGCCGCGTCTGCCACTAACCTGAATGTTTATCACACTTTACTCTATAGTTCATAGTTTAGTCACCACAGGAGCTTCTTTTTGGAAACACTGTTTTTCGGACATAACTTTCTAACAGATGGTCCAACTTAGTGCAAATTTGGTGAATATGAATGGACCAAAGGAGATCTGTGTTTCTGTATGTATTTGTTGTGGACCCCCGCAGTATTAGGGAGGTGGTTTTATTGTTATGGCCGATCAGCGTATTACTTTTGATTGTAGATCATGGCTATAAATAGAGTAAATGGTTCATGAGAAGCAGGAAAAATACTGCATGACAGCAGAATTTGTCTCATGATGGACACAATTAACACATCATTACACGTTTGAGCATTTTGGGTTTGGATCATAGTCATATGTAAATGATCATAGTACCCAAACCCAGTTCTGTTCCATTCCCAACACAAACTGAAGCCTCGACCCGACTGTAATAATGTCAGAATTCACTGTTGAGAACAAAGTGAGGTGCAGACGGAGATTAGATCCCCTCAGATGATCCTATCGATGCCTTACTTTTCATCCAATACCATTTTTTATCTAACATCAGAACCAGGAGTCTAAAAGGCAATGATGCAGACAGAATTGCTGCGGGGAGAGGAACAGCTAACGCCGTGTGTATAGAGGGGGGGGGGAATGCAGATGCTCGCTGTGGGATTGCCTTTCCCTCACCTTTGAAATGAGGGTCCTGAGGGCCAGAAGGCGACCCTGACTGGCAGCATCATGGAGGGGGGATCGGTCCACCCAGGATCCTGCAGAGAGAACGGACATTCACTGCTTACACTTCCATCTATAGATACAATCGTTTTTTCAATCTTCTCATCCAGCTTTAAATCCTAAGTCACCGATACAAGTGGAGCATAAGTGAACGGTTCCAGCTGGGCTAGATCCACCCAGACCCGATCACCACCAGACCCGTTCAACCACATCATCATGTAAATAGACTACGTTAAGAAGCAGAAAACGGCTCCTGGGTCTCGTCAGTAGCAGAAAATACCAAAATCAAAAGGAATTCCACGAGATAGGAAATGATGATTGAAATCCATCAGTCTGAGAAGGGTTCCAAACCTTTTCTAGGGTTCTGGACCTCCAGAGATCCACACTGAGACCGATGAGATCTCTCCTCGTTCAAAGCAGAGAGGCTCAGTTACTGGAGCAGAGATGAAGGGGGGGCGGAATCACCGAAGAACCGTCATATTGAATGTGGAGGTGATTCTACTGTCCAGCAGATCCTAGTTCTGCAGTCAGACGTCGTGTCTAAATGAATCCGTGGGACAAATCTCATCTGATGATCTGGTCTATGACAAGGAGATCATCTCTGAGTGACAGCGTCAATGATCAGCTCTCATCAACGCCACACCTTAAAACACCCAGAGAACCCAGAGCAGCTGCTCCTGTCACCAAAGTCATGGATGTGAAATAAAACAAAGGGACGGCATTTATGATATTATCTTTGAAATGGTTCCTCTGATCAGAGATCTGAGAACCACAGAACCAGAGAACCACCTTCACAGTTTCTGTGTCTCAGACTTCCCTCTTCATTTACATTTATAGATATACCTAACTTTAACTTTCCCCAATCCCCCTGATAAACTCCTCCAATTAAATGTAAAGTTGTACATTTAATGTAAAAACTTTATTTGTTTTTAAACTCCCCGAAGTGAGTAAAATATAAACTATTAGAAGAAAATATGGGTAAAATATGAACTATTAGATAGAAATATTGGTAAATATGAACTAATAGATAGAAATATTGGTAAATATGAACTATTAGATAGAAATATTGGTAAATATGAACTAATAGATAGAAATATGGGTAAATATGAATTAATAGATAGAAATATTGGTAAATATGAACTATTAGATAGAAATATTGGTAAATATGAACTAATAGATAGAAATATTGGTAAATATGAACTAATAGATAGAAATATGGGTAAGATATGAACTAATAGATTAGTTGATCTCTGAACTAGAGATTTGACCTTTTGGAGATCTCATGGAGCGCACCTGAGCCAATGTCCAGAATAGCCATAGATGCATTCCACACGTTCTCCTCATCATTCTCATCTTCCTCCTCTGGGTTGATCATAACCCTGATGTGTTCTATTGTTATTCACGCAGCCTGTTCTTCCTTTGACTGACATGAATCCGAAATATACATATCTGACATAAAAGCCTTGGCTGCAGACATCAAACAGATTTCTAAGAACAAAGAAGAAGACTGCGCCTAAAATGCCAGACGCTCAGGCTGATTAGCGCTCCGTGGAGTGTGCCCACGTTAAATGTAACATCTCCTGGAGAGGTAGACACAGACGACTCTGTCGCCCAGAAAGTGTCTGCTGCTGTTCTGGTGGCTGTCTGAGCGTGAAGGGGTCCAACTGCAGCGCCGGGAATGGAAACTAGGGCATGTTTGAGGGGGTGAGGTAGGGTGGAGATGGGAGGGGGCGATCATGACTGTGTTCTATTAATACACTGAAGAAAAAGAGCCGTCGTAGTGTCGTATTGAATGTGCACATCAGGATTTATGAATTTAAAGAAAAAGCTGTTAAGCTAATGAGGGGATGGTATTGTGATTTATGTCCGCTCAGGCATCGCTGTGAATACGGCTAATGGCTCCCATATTCATTGGATTAACAGTGCAGTATTTATAGCTCATTTGTAAACATGGAAATTGTGTGTGTGCGTGTGTGTGTGTGTGTGTGTGTGTGTGTGTGTGTGTCAGTGTGGAGTACTTAAACCTGAACTTAGCATAAACAGACTGAGTGTTTTCAACCTGTGGGCTTCTACGCCTCAGGCGTTGCTCTGGGTTGGAGAATATTATGGTTTTAAATTACATCACATTTCTATAGAATAAACAGAAATGCATATTTTAAATGAAAAACACCTGATCAAAATGACAAATTATAGACTTTAAGTTCTCACTGCGTTGCTGGCCATAATCGTAGAACTCTGCTGATATCCTCGCCGCCTCTTTCCGGTTGCCACGGACGATGTAGAAGTATGCCAGCAGGTTGAGGGAAATCTTGACGAAGAGCTTGAAGCAGAACAGCGCCAAGATGCTGAAGTAAACCTTGGACAACTGGGCCGAGAAGGGCCTGTTGCCGAGGTCCCCTGTCGGCTCTGACATTTCCTCCAGCGGGTTAGAGACGGGGCTACGGTTACTGTGAAGGCAGGATCAGATGCCACTGCAAAAAGCAGCAGGGTAGATCACCTTTTCTCCCAGTGAACTGAGCGCTTGGCTGATCCTGACAAAAGTACAGGCAGGAAAAAATGTCCTGCAGCTGCTGCTGTGACTTAGACAACTATGTTAGTATGGGTGGGTGTGTACTCACAGGTTACACAAATTCACTTTCATACACAGGGTGACGAGTTCCAGGGCCATCAACTGTCTTTTGTGAACATATATATATATATATAATACCCCAACACAGATGTTTAATAGGTAAAGACTTTACATATTTATACATATACAATACATATTTTTCCCTTGCACACATCTGTAAATATTTAACTCTTTAATGTCCTGCTCAGCTGTTTGGTTGAGATTAATTTGAGATCTCTTGTTGAAAAATGAGACTGAACCTGTTTGTAATACAACGCAGAGATAACCTAAAAGGTCTAATAAGGGTCAAATAGTTTCTCCAAAAACAACATTTACTAAAAGGTTGAAGTTATTTAATCAAAATTAACTAGTTTACATGAATTACAACATTTTTCAAGCCAGTTTTCTTTTAACTGTTTACAAATATGCTTGACCAAATGATTTGTAGTTTTATCAAATTAATACATTTCACTAAAAGAATATGCAAAGTAATAGTTTTCCCTTATATTTTCTTTGTGAGGACATTAAAGGGTTAATAGATCAAATAATTACATGATCTAACTGAATAACACAAGAAACCGAAACTGGGTAATTAGGATCTCTGTTCATATAATTAATGTGATTTATTTAAATACTGGTGGAGAATCTAATTTTTACACATTATTACTGATATTGACCTACTTTCAACAAAAGGATATGAGCCTTTTTTCCATATTTGTACATATCTATGAATGGATTCCATCCATATGTGCAGTATGTCTTAAAACTAAACATATTATCTCAAAAACTTTTAAAAATAAGAAAAATGTATTTTATATAGAGCTTTATTATTCAATGTAGTTGATTAATTTTGAGGGTTGCTACTGATGGCCCTTAATTTAACAAGCAATGAAACAAAATCAATATTTGCTCTTGCTGCAGTTTTCAATAATGTGAAAAAAGACTTTATTTGTTGGAGCTGCTGTATCGACTAAATTCCCCCTTTGGGGATTAATAAAGTTTCGATCAATCTAAAACCCCAAAACCAAAAGATGCTGAATTTTGATTTTGTTGACAGCTTTGATTTCCCCTGCAGTCTGTGTAGCCTGGAGATTACCGCCAAAATGAATTTTTCAATGCGGTTATCGGTCTTAATTAGTGTTGAAAATCGAAGTAGTTTTCTCAAAACAAATAAATATGTGTGAATGAAATGAATGTGAGGGCTTTAATATACTGAAACCATTTTTAGTGGAGTTGTTCCCATTCATCTAAAGATTTACACTCGGCACATACTCAGTGTATTACATGCCTAAGATTTACTCTGATCAGCCATAACATTAAAACTATTAGCCAGCAAAACTACCTCAGAGATGCAACCGTGTGTTCTCACACCTTCATTTCATTAACTTATTTCTATCGGATCAGACACAAATGGCATATTAGTTGCCATAAATCAAATTTACAAAGATTCTGCGTATGTCTCCACAAATAAATGAATTAAAAACTCAAAGATCCAAATGAAACTTGTCAAACACAAAGCTCGTTCTCGTTGCGTTATTTGTGATGTCCTTCCTCAACAGTTGCAGCATTGCTTCCGTTCGTTGCGAGACTTGACAAGTTTACTTTCTGATTCCATGGAAACACCCTTTGATCAGTGCGCATGCGCTGTAGATTATCGTTCGCCCCCACGCACGTAATTGTTTTATTTACTTCCTCTTCGTATGAGTTGATATAAATCTAAATTTCCTCGTCAAATGAGGGTCGAACACTCGTATTTAGTTATAGCGGCTCTTTCCACAGCCGTTTCTCCGCTGTGTAGCCAAAATGTGACCCAGGAGGAGACTCGGGGACGGCTGAATATTACTGCAGTTGAATTCGTGTCGTTTATAAAGCTCTTCCAGCGCAATTATGAAGTCAAAGGTGAAGAATTCACACGTCGTCATCTCCATTTCCAGGTAAGAGCAGAGAAAGAGCGTGTCGTGTCTTTAAAACTGTGTTCAACAAGCAAAACGTTTCGAAGCGGAGTGACTGGATTTTTTAATGAGTGACGTAGTTGCGAGTGGTTTGACGACTCAGCTCAACAGGTAACTCGCGCAAGACAAAAAAGGCGGAAGCGACTCGACTACAACTTTGAACGGTCTCATGGGAAGTGTAGTCCTTGAACTGAGCCAAACGATTCTCAACACTGATTCTCAAAGTCTCGACGATTCCCGTACGCGGAGGAGCAAAATGACATACGGATAAATATGAACAGTGAATAATAATAAATAAATAAATGCAGAAACATGGAGGAGCAAAATGACATACGGATAAATATGAACAGAGAATAATAAATAAATAAATGCAGAAACATGGAGGAGCAAAATGACATACGAATAAATACATGCAGAAAATGACAAAAAATAAATAAATTAGGAAATAAATAAATACATTTAGTATATATAAATACATGTATTCATATTTCCCTGAATTAATTTGATAATTAATTTATTCCTTTATTCCTTTATTTATTTTAGATTAATCTATTTATTTATTGTTTTAATACTGTATTTCTACACTTTTTAATTCATTTATTTCTGACTGTATGATAATGAGGTGGGTGAGCCCACGCTTATGTATCAGCTGTTTGTCTACATTTTTAGCCAGATTAAAATTTCAGTTTGGTTAGTTGATTATTAATAATGATTATGTTTTGTTTGGAAAACTGTAGTGTAAATTTTGCATTGTAGTGGATGTAAGAAAGCTTATAAGATTGTGGAGATATAGTTTTAATTTGCATTACATGTAAAATACAACCACATTAATTATGGTACGTTTACAGTGTTCCTGTCCAGCACAGGCTCAGTTATGCTCCTCGTTAGAGACGTATGTGGTTAGAGGTGGAAGCCTTCATTGACTGATACACAGTCTGATGTAGTAAGAAGACAGTCAGATGTTGATCAGCTCCCGTTGTGTCTCAAGCATGTCATTTTTTATCTTCTTAGTACCATATTTCATATAAGACAATTTATTTTGTTGATTAGCGTTCCTCACATTTCTCCCCCCCTTCAACTAAATGTAGTTTCTTTGTTTTTTTGCAGGAAGCTCGGAGACGATATTCACGCCTGAATTCCCTCTCCTCCGCTCCACAGTCTGCCAAGTTTGGCGTCACCCAGTTCTCGGACCTCTCACAGAAGGAATTCAGAGGTACTTTAACTTTTTGTTAATTTTTCAGAGCGATTAAGCTGCAGTTTTACCTTTTTCACAACGGTGTCCCCTCATCAGGTGAAATATATTTATGTATTCTACATCTGAGCAGGGGGTTGTTTTAAACATCCCAGACTTCTCCCTCCCTCCCCGACTCGGCTGCATATAGCCCTGAAGATTTCCCTGTAATCTCCAACACGAATTACTTCAAACCGTGTCTGTTCTCCAAAGATCTCTACCTGCGAGCGAGCGCTGACGCAGCTCCTGTCTTCACTGGACCCAAGACGGAGAATCTCCCGGCCAAGTTTGACTGGAGGGACAAAGCAGTGGTGGTGCCAGTTCAGAACCAAAAATCGGTAAGTTTTACCCACATAAACAAACAAATACCCTGTATATGTACCAATCTACAGTTTGTAGGGCCGGACATGAGGACGGAAGTTGACACTCGTCCCAAATTTGCATAACAAAAGATAGACATTGGACCCCAAACAAACAAAGAGCTCTGTTGGGATATTATGGAGTTCAAAACACAGAAGGAACATTTTTAGTGTTATTATTGTCTGAGAAAGAGATTAGAAACCGTTTTTCGGCCGACAGCAGCAGAAATCCTCTGGGCTGATTTATGCTTTTGAAGTGACGGTCGGGAACATTGACCCATGCCCAAATTA
>JBBDHG010000468.1:177500-245000 GCA_037951165.1 Lophius americanus
ACTGGGTCCAGGGACTGTGAAAGCAGATTATACCCATCAGCCATAATATAACAAACACCTGCCTAATATTGGATAGCTCCACCCGTTCATAATGAGCAGTCTACTCCAGGTAATGGAGGCCCACCCACCCGTCTGTCCACAGCAAATCATCCATTTATCTCCCCAGTTGTCCTTCCTCACACCACTTTAGTGGGTACAAACTCCTGCAGACCAGGAACGCTAACAAGACCTGCAGTTTTGGAGATACTCAGTCGTGTAGCCATCAAAATTTAGGCCTCAGATCCTTAAGCCGTAAGAAGTTTTCTTGTTGCCTGATATATTCTCCCCTGTGTCAGCAGACAGGATATCAGAATGAGGTAATCAGCGTAATTTCATCAGTCAGGGGTTATAATGTTATGGCTGGTGGGTGTAAAGCTACAGTTTTAAAATTATTGCTGCAAAACAACATGGCGTCTAATCAACCACAATTATACTCTGAAATGAGATGGAGAGGAAACCATTAAAACGAGTTTATATGGTAAATCCTGATTATTGGACAGGACAGTGAAGCAGGCAGCCCAAATATGAAATACTCTTCATCCTCATCTCCTCAAAAGCAGCCGGACAGAATCTAATGATAATTCAGTTAGTGTTCGGGGCCCCTAAAGCCTAAATGTCATCATTACTTTCTTCTATCTGCTTGTTTCTTAGGTAACAGTCGATCCACGTCAGCACAGATTAAGACCGTCTGGCTGCTTTTCAAGATAACATTTAATCACAAAATAAAGACTCAAATAATTGTTATCCGCTCTAAAGAGGAAAAGATAACTTTCCTCGCCATACTATCATACGAGGAGTCGACCAATCACAGCGGCCCACGATGGTCACGAGCAGAGGTCGCTCAGTGACCCGGTGACCCGGTGAGAGGTCAGGCTGGTAATGAATAGCAAGTGTCGCAAGTAAACAGGAGATTTGATGTTTGCAGCGAGCGTGTGGAAGTTTAAGTGTAGAATTTTAAAAAGTGGCATAAATTAAGCTTTTTCAAGTCATGTCTGCCAGAAATAATCAAAGAACAACATTAAGTTTTTGAATAAAAGTTGAAATCCGTTGGAGGCTCCTTTTGTGCTCCGGAAGCACAAAATAAGTTTGAATAGATGTTTTTTTTATTGGTAAATGTGTGGATATTATTGTCAGAAGGAGAACAGATCTACCCACGTCTTCACCGTTTCTCCTGACATACTTCACCCACATCTATATTTCATACGTCTTAACATGAATTATTGAGCTTTTGGGAATTACAGGAGGATTATATAACGTTGTAAAGTGCTTGCACACACACACACACACACACACACACACACACACACACACACACACACACACACACACACACACACACACACACACACACACACACACACACACACACACACACACACACACACACACACACACACACACACACACACACACACACACACACACACACACACACACACACACACGGTGTTCTTTTTTGTCCTGAAACCTCGATGTTGTCTTTTTCAGGCGACATTCCATACTGGATTGTACAGAACTCGTGGGGCAGCAGGTGGGGGAAGGAGGGTTTTGTTTATATAAAAATAGGCGGTAACGTTTGTGGTGAGTATGAGTTTTCTCTCCTGTGACTTCCTGTTGGTATCACTCAGTGCGTCCCCCCTCCCCTCAGGGATTCATGAAACCATTCCCTCTGTCTTCTCTCTCTCCTCCCAGGTGTTGCAGATTCTGTCGTTGCAGTATTTCTCTGACCAGCTTTTGTGTGTATATATATTTTTATATATATTTTATGCCAACAGTCTTCTCTCCGCCCTCGAGGGTCACTTTAAACACATTTTCTTTTTTTTTCTTTCTTTTTTTTAATTGAAATGTCAAAAATGTTACATCACTGAGAACAAAAAAATAAATGACTTTATATGCTGATGAATGAACAATCAATAAAGGGAATATCTGCACACCACAAACAGACAGTAAGGTCTGCAGACGAGACCTTACTCATCACCGGCTCCATTTATCCATACAGCCATCACTGATTACTGCATAAATAAATAAATTAACTTACAACATCCTATACAAAACCTCATCCACAGCTGCATTATTCACATTATGTACAAATAGCATGGCTCAAACATTACAACTCCACGTACGTGGATGTTCTGTGATGATGATGATGATGATGATGATGATGTTGATTGTTCACGCGGAGGTTTGACATTTTTACGCCTCCCTCCAATCTGCTCCCTCTCCGTCACCTTCGCCACTCTGACACGAAAAATAATGCTTCAGTCAAAACTCATTAGCGCCGGCGGTTTGATCACCTTTCCGCCAATCCATCTGCTTTCAGGTCAGTCACGTCGCATTTGCATGATTTTTTTTATGTGAAAGCATCTGAGCAGGTTTTATCAAGGAGACATCTGCTTCAGCTTCACCCGTCAGGATTAGAGATTAGAGTCAAAATAGTCTAGTGTGGCTCCTTTGACTGATTCAGGGCGAGGCGCTGCGTCACAAGTCGCTGCTGCAGGCTTTAACGACATGATATGAAGACGTTGATTCTAGAGTTGCGTAGACATGAGCTAATCATATTTATGGTACCGGTTCTGTACGTGTGACCGTGTTAGCGTTCACATTTGTCACTAAGTAGTTTAATCTGTTGAAGGTATCGGCTCTACCGGCCCGATGAAATACTTATGTCCCCGAAAAGTGTCATGGAATATTCATCGCCGCCGCACATCCTTTATGTTCACGCGATAACTCCAAAACGAATACATACTTTTCAAATTTTATAACCGCATAGACTATATTGAGAGGAAGAACTGGTGTCAGTTTGGGAAAGGTTGAGTGTATATTTACAAGACAGGAGTGAACTTTATGTCCAAATGTTTTCAGCCATAATATCTCAACCATCCAAATTTGGTGCATTTGAATCGACTCGAGTTTTATCCTGTTTTTTTTCCTATTTATTTTAGTAGTTCATATTTTACTCTCTAGGGGGAGCTTCTTATGAATAATACTGTTTATTGTACTTAACTCAAAAACTATCTCATGCACCGTTTTCATACTTAATACATACTAAGACTTTAGTGAGAGGAAGGACTGGATTGATTTTGAGAAATATCAGATTAATGTTTCTGACACTAGGGGGAGCTTTATCCAAAAGTTTTCAGGCCATCATTTCTCAACCTTCATCTTGTATATATCTTTATATCTTACTTTACCGATATTTTAAACTAATAGCTCATATTCTACTCTCTTCAGGGAGCTATTTATTAAAAATACTGGCGATAGTAACTTCACATTCCATTTGAGGGGTTCAATCAGGGGGGACTGCTTGTATGACGCAGGGGATTGGGGTTATACCCTAGTTCTAGTCTCCTGTTGTGGTCTTTGCTGACGTGATAGGAAGACCTTAAATATGCTTTTAGAGTCGCATAGAGACGTGTTGTTGTCATTTTTCTGTACATGGTACGATGCTGGCTTCTGGGCTCCGGGCGGTACCGACGACTCCTCGGCAGGATCCGTCGAGAATAACGGATTCCCGAGGAGACGCCTCCTAGTCGGAGTCCTCGCTGCTGCAGTAGGAGCTGTCGCAGTATTCGGCCATGTAGAGGAAGGTGTGAACGTTGGGGTTGAGCTTGGGCACCCAGTGGCGAGGAACCAGGAAGGTGGCCAGGTTGAACAGATCCACAAACACCTTGTAGCGGTCACTGAAGGTAACAAGAAGCCTTTATTAAAATGCTGAACCCTCCCAAAGATCATTTGGGGGTATATGGTTCGTCCTGAAGGACGACACGTTTAATATCTGATAAACTTAAACTGATACAGAACAAAAAAACACCTTTAAAATGATCTTATACGTGTAGTTTGTCCTAACAGGCTAATTTATGTAAGCAGCGACGGCTTCACAGAACCAAGCCGTTTCATGAGTGGGTTCACACTGGAGAAAATGTCCAGTCCAAAATGAGTGGAAAAATAATGAATACAAAGTGTTTAAGCTTGTAATAAGTTCAAATAAAACAAGAGAATATTAGCTTTTCCACGTTTTCTCTTTCTTTTTTTTAAATCCTATCTTCCCCTGTGTGAATTTATAAAGTTTTGTTGTATTTAGTGGTGACACTGTTCTAGATTTAAGTCCATTAGGAGTTTGAAATAAGATTATACAGTGGTAGTTAAACATTTTGAGTTGAAATTTCCATTTAAGAGATATTTTCAAAATTCTCTGACCAAACAAGACGTTCAACTGTCTAAAAATAAGTGCATACATCTCTTTTAAAATGTTACTTGTTCAGTGATTGTGTCTTAAATAAAGTGCATTAAGATATCTTCACTAGAAATGAGAGAAATACTCTTGGTGAGATTGAAGTTCTTGCAGTGCAGAACTTACCTGACTGTGGATCTCAGGTAGTGGTAACCAGACGAGCCGCCTGTTCCGTTTTTGTTGCCGATCATACGATGCACCATGCAGACATGATTGTCTGAAGGGAAAAATCTTGTTTATACACCATATACTATAAATGCTTTAGCTCATAATGCTGTCCAGAAGTGAGTGAGATACAAAAAAAATGTATTTGATGGGAGTCGAATGTCGAGGGTCTTAGAATATGGAATATTTTTCTGCCTGGGAGGTTGTGAACGAAGTGAAACTGTGAATTGCCGTTAGTCCTTCTTCGCCATGGGCAATTTTTAAAAATTATTCTTCTCCTCCTCCTCCATATTTTTCTGTTCTGGTCAGTATGAAGGGGGGGGGGGGGCGGGATTCAATACTCACATCTCCACTTTGTCATGAGGGTGTCGATGTCCATGAGGGACGTGAGCAGCTGGAAGGGAACCTGGAACCGGGGCTCTTCTCTGAAAATGGTCAGAATAAAGAGGTCAGTATTTGAGAATATGTTTTATAGTTGTGTGAAAATATGTCAAGGTTGTGTAATAATAGTTGTAGAATGAGAGCTGATCCTAAAAAATCAAAAAATGTTTTGTGTCATTTACGGTAAAATACTGGGAGCTTTTGTTGCCCTTATTTACAGTGATAAAGAAAAAGTACAGAAGCAAAATAGATTTTCACTGTTCAGAACTATTGTTTACAGAAATAATTTTTTTTACTGTAATCTGTCATATAATTACAGTGGTAGCCATCTAGAGACACTTACACAAAACACAAAAAATCCTCAGATGAGACCCACAAGGACATTCCATAAAATGAGAGTAAAACTCTGTATATTTACAGATGTGAACATGTTGTGTTTTTGTGCTCATCTTTTAGGCATCATGTGACCTGGATGGCGCTTCAGAAGGCTTCGTCGCAAGTTACATGGAATATTTTAAGGTGGGAGGAATAAATAAGAAACTGTTCTTGTGAGTTTCCTTCATACCGGATGTGAAAACCTCAGTTGGTCTGTAGGAGTGACGCGTTTACTTCACCTTTACTCAGGTGAAGACGTGTTTAAGTGTACGATAGGATTGTGAAACAAAAATCAACACGGCACAACTGAAGGCAACACCGTGAATAGCACAAACCTGTAGAAGAAGATCATCAGGGCTCCTTGGAGAGCCTTGTAGGAGAGCCGTCTCTCACCTGGGGAGCAGAACGGAAAATGTTTGTGGAAATTACAGTAAGAAACTGTCAAATGCCAACTTCAAAAGAAAAATGAAATCCCAAATATTATAGAACCATAGCAGATACACGGAAATACTCTCAGTTAAGAAAGGGTCCATCATTTCTCATCTTTACAGTCATGATATGTGGATCATGAGTAATTTGTTATGTCATACTGTAATCTGACGTCTGATGTGCTGCAATGGAGACTAAAAGTTAACCAGAACGATGGACAAAGTCCAGTTTGTTGCGTATTTAAGGCAAATTACCGTTTCTTTTAGTCATTCCCCGTGAATAAAAAGCAGCTGTCAACTGTAAAATGAATTGTTAGATAGTGAAATGAGTTACTGTTAATCTTTTCTTCCTTCGCTGATGTATTTTAGCTGCACTATAAAATGAAAGGATGAAATAAACAACCTTGTTGTTGATGTTACACTGAACTACCGTAAATCAAAAAACAGTACTTAACCTTAATTGTTACTGTCATAACGTGGAAACTGCACAATATTGCCGTACAAATACACACTTTTGAAACGTACACTATAAAACAGATACTTTGTTTACCTCTTATTAAGCCAACTTTAGTTTCCTTTCTTTCCATCAAATTATTCTAAAAATGACATCGATAAAAACCTTTTTACCGTAATAATTCTCAACCTAATAACCCTTAACTTTTTTCCAGAAATGAATCTTTCTCTTTATGTTTTTGAAAAGCATGGGTGTTATATACAATTACAGTTCAGACGACCCTGAACAACCTTTACGGATAATGAAGGAATGAATTAAAATAAAAGTTGCTTGTCACAAACAAACAAGTAATTATCTTATAAATAAATAATAATATAATAATCATAATAATAAATACTATTCTGTCTAATTTACTATACAGGAAAGTTCTTCTTTTAAGGTTCCCAGAAAAAAGGAGAAAAAATAATGTCTTGTAATTTGCCAGAATTGTTTTTATGGTAAACTGCTGGTAACATATCTGCAAGTATTTTACACAGAGTGTTTTTATAGGTGTTTTTAACAGTGTAGAAAGGGCTCACCTTTGCTGAGGAGATGGTCATGACGTTTCTCATCAAACAGAGACGAGAACAACTCTTTCTGTTTGACCAGCTCCACCATCAGCTCCTCCTTCTCCTCCAAATCTTCCATTTTCTTTGTTTTTAATGAATGAAACAACACAGAGAAATAAAAACAAAGTGTCCGTCAATCATCCGTACACTCCAGGGGGGCAGCATAGAAAGTTTACTTTGACAGGTGAAGTCATCTCATACCTCAATTTTCTCCTTCTCCTGATTCAAACCATCAAATATATTGATTTCCAGCCTTTCCCAGAAATTGAATCCGTCCAGCTCCAGGCCAGGAGTTCTCTCCAGCCATTCCTGGGAAACATAGCCTGAGGTTTAGACCCCGTTCAGTCGCAGACGGCCCCACCAGAGCATGATACCCCAAACTCAAAAAATATAGTAGAATAAAATGTCTTCTTTAGTTAAAGGTACAGTGTGTAAAAATTTAGTACACCTCTTAAATGCTAGTATTGAATTTGTAGCTTGGGACCTCAGCTCACCCCCCACCTTGTCTAAGAGTCTATGGTGGCTCTCAAGGGTCAGAATTATGTCACAATCTACAACCGCATCAAGAAGCTCGTCCACTGATGTCCTTCCTTTATAGAAGATATATTTCCAAATTGTATTTATGTGGATGTTTTGTAAACCTGTAGTTGAATGCGTTATTATGCGCTACATAAAAGTTATCAAACATTATTTGTGTCGCCTGGGGCGGCGGCTTATTTCCGAGAAGTGGGCCCCGAATTTTTGACAAATGGAGGAATCATACTTTCTTTAGCACGAGGAAAAGCACCCAAAGGTCCAGCCACACCGTCAAAAAAAGGAAGCATGAAGACCCAACTCGTGAAACTGTCAAGAGTTCGATGGTGTGGTCCGCGCACGTTGCCCATGGATTCAGCTCCACAGCAGATGCATGGTGGCTCGGGTCTGGAGAACTCGCCTAAACAGGGGTGTGAGCGGTCACAGCAAGAACTCTGTCCTCGGCCCCGGAAGGCGGCAAGGTCCGGATGGTGGACACCATCAAGAAAGTATAAACCATCCCCTCTCCTCTTCCACCCTCAAACCTTTTCTAAGTGGACCCAGAACCTGTCGCATCACTGGAAATCACCCCGGCTCTGCTGGACCGGAACCAGGGAGCTGTCCCTTGGGATCCACTAGAGGCCACTAAGTCCTACACACTGGACCTTTTTAAATAGATTACCATGAGATGGGTTATAAGATGTACCTCAACTAGTTTCAGGAGCGTCGGCTCCTGTTCAGTGGCGAGCAGCATCTCACTCTCCCGCCCCTTGAAATTGTCCCTGTAGTGACGTTTGTTGTACGGAACCCTCATGTTGTCCGGAACCCCGATTTTGTTCTCCAGGATCCGAAACTGCAGGCTTTGGAATCCGGAGGCCGGGGCCAGATAATCCCTGCAGACAAACAAGTGAACGTAGGAACACAACACAGAAGGTACCAGAGATGCGGTCCTTGGAGCCCGAACGTGTTTCTTACCTGAAGTCAAAGAAATCCAAGGCTGTCATTGTTTCCAGAACTGAGAACTGCTCCACCAGCAGTCGGAAGATCATGACAATCCTGTGGATGCGATTGTTGACTTTGAGCATATTACGTTCGTCTCTGACCTGCAGGATAAGGAACATATTTCACATATTTACTGATCATAGGAGAGCTTTGATGTTCTGACAATAAAACATGAAAGCTGATGGAATAATTAGGGGGGTTTCCATCATTTTTTTCTTTCACCACAAAGGGGGAAAAAAGCCAAATTGTTGACAGAACATCAACGTACACTATAAAACACAAATTTTATCTACATCTAACTAGTCTAACTGTAATTTCCTCAAACCAAACCTGATTATCACTTTCACCAAATGACTATAAAAAAAACAACAACATTGATATTTACCTTTTAGGGCGATTTGCCTTTAAAATATTCTAGATGCTTCCCACAAACACTTAAATCTCTTACAGAAATGCAGCTTTCTATTTATACCCCAGACTTTTTAACGATATATATAGATATATCCCCAAAACCCCCCAAACCTTTTGTACAGTTTGCATAAAAGCTGCATTAAAGGCTTTAGTAATCCCTCTCTAATCCGACACTATGGAATCCTCTTATTTTGACCAGTTATCTCAGTCTTTGAGCGGCGCCCCCTCCTGAACATCAACAGTTTTCTGGTGTCAACAGTTTGCCCTCAAGTAGAAAAAACAAACAAACAAACAAACAAAAAGTCACGCCCAGGAACAAGACTTACGTGTCCGCTGATGAAGATCTCTCGCACGGAGTCCAGTTCAAACAGGACCTGCTTGAACCAAAGCTCATAGGCTGGAATCAGACACAAGTGTTAACTTTAGTTCATCCAACACCTTATATACTCCTATACCTATTATATACTCTTATACCTATTATATACTCCTATACCTATTATATACTCCTATACCTATTATATACTCCTATACCTATTATATACTCCTATTCCTATTATATAAATACTCCTATACCTATTATATACTCCTATACCTATTATATACTCCTATACCTATTATATACTCCTATTCCTATTATATAAATACTCCTATACCTATTATATACTCCTATACCTATTATATACTCTTATACCTATTATATACTCCTATACCTATTATATACTCCTATACCTATTATATACTCCTATACCTATTATATACTCCTATTCCTATTATATAAATACTCCTATACCTATTATATACTCCTATACCTATTATATACTCCAATACCTAATATATACTCCTATACCTATTATATACTCCTATACCTATTATATACTCCTATTCCTATTATATACTCCTATACCTATTATATACTCCTATACCTATTATATACTCCTATACCTATTATATACTCCTATACCTATTATATACTCCTATTCCTATTATATAAATACTCCTATACCTATTATATACTCCTATACCTATTATATACTCCAATACCTAATATATACTCCTATACCTATTATATACTCCTATACCTATTATATACTCCTATTCCTATTATATACTCCTATACCTATTATATACTCCTATACCTATTATATACTCCTATACCTATTATATACTCCTATACCTATTATATACTCCTATTCCTATTATATAAATACTCCTATACCTATTATATACTCCTATACCTATTATATACTCCAATACCTAATATATACTCCTATACCTATTATATACTCCTATACCTATTATATACTCCTATTCCTATTATATACTCCTATACCTATTATATACTCCTATACCTATTATATACTCCTATTCCTATTATATACTCCTATACCTATTATATACTCCTATACCTATTATATACTCCTATTCCTATTATATACTCCTATTCCTATTATATACTCTTATACCTGTTATATACTCTTATACCTGTTATATACTCCTATACCTATTATATACTCCTATACCTATTATATACTCCTATACCTATTATATACTCCTATACCTATTATATACTCCTATACCTATTATATACTCCTATACCTATTATATACTCCTATACCTATTATATACTCCTATACCTATTATATACTCCTATACCTATTATATACTCCTATACCTATTATATACTCCTATACCTATTATATACTCCTATACCTATTATATACTCCTATACCTATTATATACTCCTATTCCTATTATATAAATACTCCTATACCTATTATATACTCCTATACCTATTATATACTCCAATACCTAATATATACTCCTATACCTATTATATACTCCTATACCTATTATATACTCCTATACCTATTATATACTCCTATACCTATTATATACTCCTATTCCTATTATATACTCCTATACCTATTATATACTCCTATACCTATTATATACTCCTATTCCTATTATATACTCCTATACCTATTATATACTCCTATACCTATTATATACTCCTATACCTATTATATACTCCTATTCCTATTATATACTCCTATACCTATTATATACTCCTATACCTATTATATACTCCTATACCTATTATATACTCCTATTCCTATTATATACTCCTATACCTATTATATACTCCTATACCTATTATATACTCCTATTCCTATTATATACTCCTATACCTATTATATACTCCTATTCCTATTATATACTCCTAACTGACATACTCGTATACATTTGTATGTACTTGTACACATACTGACATACTCGTATACATTTGTATGTACTTGTACACATACTGACATACTCGTATACATTTGTATGTACTTGTACACATACTGACATACTCGTATACATTTGTATGTACTTGTACACATATCTTTTCTCTGGGGTTATGACTGAGATGAAAGACTTTTACCTTGGTGGGTGACGATGAAGAGATGCTCATCGTGGATCTTATTCCCCTTCACTTCGCTCTGCAGCACCTGGGCGGAGACGATCTTGTCCAGCTGTTTGATGGAAGGAAGCCCAGCACATTTAAAAACAGCTCCCTGTACTTTCTTTCAAACAAGAAGAAGTATCCGGTGTGAAGAGTGTTTTCTACCTGCAGGTAGTCTCCATAGATGATTCCTCCCTTACTGGCTTTGTTAACTCCTGCCTGAGAAGCATCCTCCTCTTCCTCAGGGGCTGGAGGCTTGTTTTTGAATAACCTGCGGTGTGAAGAGAGACGGCCTTTTGTTATTTGGTGTTTCCTCCTTCTGTCAGACATGTAATAAGTTGAAAACAAATGGAATGCATTTTACTTTATGTACAATAACAAAATCTGAACGCACAAATGCCTCTTCTCAAAGTACGGACATCCACTCATGGCTTGTCCCAGTCAGCTGCGAGAATAGATGCGGTCTCCGGTTCCCTATAATAGTATTTGCTGTGAATGCAGGCGAGGCCCACTTTTAAAGACTCCCAGCATCCAATCACTCATGAGGATATAATCACCGTTTGGACCCGCCACTGTTTACAACTTATTGATCTGTTGTTCAACTCTCTGGACTTTGCTTGAGCCTAAAAGAACAGTCACGGGACCTTTCACCAATGGTGAGGTGGAGAAACGGATGTTGAATGCATATTCATTATTCTATGTAAATCAACGGGAATCTATTCAACACAGAGAAAAAGTCTGGGTGTTTGGAGAATGTGATTATCAGCATTGATCTGAATGCGAGTAGAAAAGGTGTATCCGGGAAAGGTTCTGTGGGCGTCGCTGTCTGGGTTAGAGGGCCTCTTCAGTGTTTATATCTGTATTTATCATCTGGTACAAATAGTGGTTGGTGATAGGAGTTGGATTCTTTTGTAAAACCAGGACTGGATTCTTGTGTGCTAACGCAACTTCCTGTTTGGAAACGATGATAACCAGTCCTACTTCATTATGCAGTGAAAGTTTAATATTGCAACAAGGATGACGGTTTAATATGTGCTTAGTTCATGTCAGAGATGGAAAATGTACACATCCTTTACACTGTAAAAAATCCTCTTCAAGAATAAGTCAAACAAATAATGAATAAAATGTCTGCAAAAGGAACAAGTGAAAATTAGCTTGGTAAGATTACTTAAAAAAAGACGTGATATCTAGAATAAAAATATAAAGGACGTCTTGAAATTAAATGTTAAATCAAATTTTTAATGACATTTTACTAATTTCAGGAAGTGTGTGTCTCAGCATCACCTTATAAAACGTACGTCTTAATTTTTTATCTCCCTTTTTCTGTACAAGATCACGCCTTATCACTTTTCTCTGTTTTGTTTTATTATAATATGTGCATTTTTGCTTGTTTTTACTTCTTTTTTTTAAAATCCTATCTCTGTAACCACTTCATAAATTTCCCCTGTTGAAAAGTTTCTTTCAATTTATTAGGAACACTGTTCTAGATTTAAGTCCATTATGAGTTTGAAATAAGATCATAGAATAATATTTAAACATTTTAAGATGAAATTTACTGGAAATACTATTCTTAAAGATTTAAAGATTCTCTGACCAAACAAGATGTTAAACTGTCTAACAATAACTCCCTAGATCTCGTTGAAATGTGATTTTTTTTTTCGCTGATTGTGTCTTAAATCAGGTGCAATAAAATTATTTTGACCACAAATTAGACAAATAGTCTTTGGTAAGATTTTGAGTTTTTGAAATGGTCTCAAGTAAAAAAAAATATAACTAGTAGATTAATTGATTCTGAAATAAAGTTAATTTGAAAAGGCTCAGCCTTCTGAAATGTCATCAAAGTATATATATAATTCTCAAGTACTGTTTTTTCGGTCAGCAGGCCGCGTCCTTCTCGTGTCAGTCATTAAATAAACATTTTTAAAAATTCTCCATCAAGCCAAGACCAAATATAAAAGTGGATTTAACTAAACTCTTGGCAGCAGAATGGTGGAGTGTGAAGCAGGAGGGCTCAAGGTTCTGATCCAGAAAGGCAGGGTTTCTCTCTGCTCAGCTAACGTCTTTCCTCCGGGTTCCTTTCCAAAGTCCAAAAACATGCAGAGGTGGTGAGAATGAACCGCCTGCTGGTGTGAATAGTTGTTGGTCCCTTTGTCGGCGCTGTGACCAAATGACCATCAAGGGGGCAAATAAACTGGGATAGGCTCCGGCTCCAGCCCCCCCACCCCCCCGACCCTGAGCAGCATAAGCAATTACAGGAAAAGTGGGTTAACTTTAAACTTATCAAAGATCAAGGCTGTTACTTCCAGTTAACAACCTAAGTATGACTAAAACAATATTGTCTCAAATTAAGGTTCCAAACTGCAAAGTGCCCAAAGTATAGAAGTATATACTATTTATTAAGAGGCTTTATTCCAGCTTCTACTATTTAAAGTCACAGGGAGGTTTGTATCGATGATGAAGGCCGTTAGGTAGGAAGTTAAACTCACAACCTTGTCTTGGCGGTGAAGTACCTGACATACGTTTCATGTCCGTTTCATCACCTGAGCGGTTTTACCTTCTTGTTTCTTCTGTCGTGATTCCAGTGTTTGTTTTCTCTTATTCTCCCTCCTGCTTATGTGAAATCAGTCTGAGGCTGGAATTGACTCGGTGATGCAACCTTGTAGCGTTTCGGCGCGATTTCGGCGCTTGGTCGTCTTCAGAACTCGACATCGTCGACGCTCCTTCGATGCGCTGACTCAGCACTCTTTCCTGGCCAAATAGGTTCGATATGGAGGTATATTTGTGGATTGTGACAAAAATAGAACTCCATATCTCGGGCCGGACCCTGGCGAACACGTTGGACTCCTTGGTCCCTGGTTCAAGACGGGTCGGGTTAGTTGTCAACAATGCCGCAGACCCCTTTGATGTGAGACCGCATTGGCGCGCAATGTCCACTCCAACCTCTCCAGTACCATTAATGATCCGGTAAAAACCGGTATTGACCTGCCAGTTGACCGTCCGAGGTCCATTAGGCTCTTCCCAGCAGTAAAGGGCCCGCCTCCTCCCCCGCACCATCACAACAAGCAACATTTGGCTCCATACGATGGTTCTTCTTCTTTTTTTTGATTGTTCCCTTTTAGGGCCGCCACAGCGGATCATATGTTTCCATCCCTAGTTACTGCCGGTACCCTGCTGGCCAACAGTACCATTGATGGTCTTTGTTTACCCGAGTCCAAACCGATCCAGTTCAGTTTTGTGTTCCGCATACTGATTTGGCCCAGGTTTAATGCCGGTTGCCATCCAGACTTGGCACCGGCACTAGAAATCCACTGATTTGTGACCCATTGGTATCTGGGTCATGATTGTTTATTTTATAGTTTATCCATATCATGCTTAGTTTCAGATTTGGGTTTCCCATCTTTTCCGACAGTGTAATGTTTTTATTTGGGGTTTTTGGGTTCGTCAGGAACCAAAGTTTGTTTGCTGCGTTGCTTCATAGTCAAGACTAGACAGGGAACCCAACTGTACTCCAGTAAAGAACCTGTTATAGACAGAAGAACAACTTTATCTCTCCGGGGGGAAATTTTCAATGTTGTTTTGACAATGTAAAGAGAAAAAAAACGTTTTCAGGAAATTAAATACAAAATAAATATAAAGCTGATTCCTAAATATACAGCATTAATATATTTTTATTTCAATAACAGTAAACAGTGAAATGGGCCGTCTCAATAAAACATTACAAAAAAAACTTCCCTTTCAAAGAAACTCTTAGAAGTTTGTCTTTTAAAGGCCTGAAATGATCATACCAAGACAATAAATGTAATTTAATTGTTCCAAAAGGAGAGTACTTTGGGGTTTTCTAGAGATTTTCGGAACACAATTTGAGATCAGGACGCATTTCTGTCCTTCTTTTTACATATATCTGGAATCGTGTTGATGTTTACCTTGACCTTTGACAACAGCATAAACACTTAGCAACTTTAAGGGGACAGAAGGTTTGCCAAAGCCTCCTGAGCATCATGGCTGCCACTCTGTGGGTCCTTGAACTCCTCTGTAAATATTATGCAATTTGGTTAATATTTTATTCCTGCCCAGTCATGGGAGATCTCTGGTTCTGATTGTTGACGGACAGTATTGACTGTACATTACGTGTTCTGGAGGCTCTGAGAGAGTTGTACTGATTGTGGACTAACGCAGTATTCAGTATTAAAATATTGGTTTTATCCACAGTTTAATTAATGAGTTTAACAATCTCAGCCTTATTACTCCATAGACATATACATATATATATATATATATATATATATAGATATGTATATATATATATGTATATATATATATAGATGTATATATATATATATATATATATATGTATATATATATATGTATATATATATATAGATGTATATATATATATATATATATATATGTATATATATATATAGATATATATATATATATATATATATATATATATATATATATATATATATATATACATCTATATATATATATACATATATATATATACATATATATATATATATATATATATATATATATATATATATATATATATATATATATATATATATATATATATATATATATACGTAGAAGGATTTATTGATGCTGATATCGCTGTCTATGTTAGTATTTTACTGTATCATTATTATCATCACGTTTTGTTAAATTGTGTAATATTATAGTATATTAGAATTATACATTGTTTATGTTTTACTATATATATTTTCTATATTTCACACACATACAGGGCGGTTATGAAACATATCTGCATGCTGATCAGCAGATCTACTGATCATCAAACCGACACCTTCAGTCACTGATGTTTGCATAAAAACACTTTATTATTCTTCCTTATTTGTTGTTTACACTGCTGTGTCTTCACCCTGTATGTACTCGCTGCTGTGACTCCCTCATTTCCCCACAGGGATTCATAAAGAAGTCTATCTATCCCGGCTGAAAGGCAGTTAACCTAGTTCCTCCGCCGTAACCAGTCCCCCTGAATCCCTCTGAGATCTTCATCGTCCTCGTTCTTCATGCCTCCAGCGCCTCCTAACAGCCTGTGCAGCTGTCCTCAGAAGATCAGAGGGACGATAACAGGCATCAACATTGTTCCAGTACAAGCCCCGTAAACCTGCAGCCTGAACAAGAGGAGCATCAGCAGCTCCAGAATCTTTAGTTCTGAGGATAAATGGGCTGAAGCCCGGCCGCCGTAGAGAACGGGTGATCCGACAACGCTGCGTGCGGCTGATAGTCGGCACGTGCTGTTCTGTTTTCCATTATCTCCAAGGTCCGACTTAGTGATTGATTAACCAAACGTGGCCCGCTATTCCTGGGTTGCGATGTGAATCTCTCCGTTGGAAAAAACGTATGTTCTATGGTTCTGCGGTCGGCCCGGTTTGTTCAGGTGTCGACCCGCCTGCCTCAGACGTCACCTCCACCTCAATCTAAGTTGTAATCTAGGACCTTTGAAGAGCGTCAGAAACCCACTCAGAAGTAAAAACTGGGCGTCTGCTCTTGTCCCTGACAGCAAAGTTATACCCCCGGGGAAAAGTCTCCAATCCCCTGCGTTGTGTAAACCCGCCCCCCCCCCCCCCCCCCGATTGAAGCCCTGAAATTAAATGTGAAGTTATGTCCTCAGTGAAGTCAGATATGAACAATTAGAGGAAAAATATGATAAAAGATAAAATAAGAATAATCTCCTCAAGTCCAGTCAAATCTACCACATTTGGAGAAATTATAGCCCGAAAAACCTTTGGAGATAAATCTCCCCCTATCGTCAGAAATATGCTTCTGATCCTTCCCAAAATCAATCCACTTCTTCCTCACACTGAGATCCGTGAAGGTACATAATTAGAAAAATGATCCATAAATGATTTCTTAGTTATCAAGCTAACGCGGCGGATCTGTGAGACGGATGCGGCGATGAAGATTCCGTGATGGTGCCGCTTCCTTGGGACTATAATAAAGTAAACACTGACCTGAAGGAGAGTCCAGGGTTGGTTTAGTGCTCGGATATACACAGATCAGCCGTAACATTATAACTACTGACAGGTGAAGGCAGAATAACAATGATTATGTCTTCACAATGGCACCTGTCAGTGGGCTGGATATATTTGGCAGAAGGTGAACATCTAAATCTTTAGTTGATATGTTAGGTTTGACAAAAAAAACAAACCTTGTTTCTGGACGATGGGGTGAAGGAATATACAAAACTGCAGGGGGTATTGGTGCCTACCAGAGTCCTCTTTAGAAGGACAATTGGTGAACTGGCGAGATGGTGATAGGTGGCCAGGGCTTACCAATGCAAATGGGAATCAAAGCTAGGAGCTACTGTAGCACAGCTTTCTGAAAACCTTGGTATTTGTTCTAATAGATAAAAGGCAGAAGGAATAGTTATTCATTAAGCTGTTCTGGCAGCAAAAGGAGGACCCACACAGAATTAGACTGGTGGTTTTAATGTTATGGCTAATCATTGTATGCTATGGAGAAGATGACCAACTCTCAGAGTCACCTTGAAACCATCAATGATCAAGTTTGGTGAAGTTTCGGTACCAAATACGCTCCAGACAAGATGACCGCCCCACAGAGTCTGCATGGATCCACAGAGAACACAATTAGCATAAAATTCATTATTTTAAAAGCCGTTTCTATGTAATATGCTTAATGTATCTGTTTCGTTTGGTGAATTTAGTTCATATAGTTTGCTGATTATGCTCCAGACATGATGTCCTCCTGGCTTAAAACCGTGTCTCCATTGGAAACGACAGAAAACCGAATTTGTGGAATAAAAAAATGATCATTGATGGATATTAAAACATCTAATAAAGTTGTATGTTAAGTGTTAATCGTTTGATCTGCACGCCGGTATTTCTATTACAAATAATAATTATAGAGGAAATCCTTACATATTTAAGCCGCATTAATGTCTGATTTATTGTAATAATCTCAACATTTGACCAACACAGTTTTCTAGTGTTAGTTAGTGAAGTAGAAGTGTGTTAACCCTTTAATGTCCTGTGTGTGTTCGGTTGAGCATTTTCTGAGTCTCCTTCTTATTTACAGATGTGACTGAAACTGTTTATTATCCGACCCAGTGGCAGCATGTATGTGATTAAGAGTAGGGGGCCAAGGACGGAGCCCTGGGGGACACCACAGGTCAACGGGGCCACAGGAGGAGGAGCAGGAGGAGGAGGAGGAATTAACCACGGCTGATGAGTGAGTCCTATTCAATAAGTTGGATGTTATTATTATTTGCATTTTTAAGCATGTGAGGATGTTCTAAACAGAATTATGTAACTTTATACGACCCAAAAAGTCTCATAAGGGTGAAAAAGTTTTCAAAAAACAGGTTTTAACAAAAAGTGGACTATTTTCCATGAAACACAAAATGTCGTAAGTCTGATTCTTTTTTTTTACAATTTAAATCCATGTTAAAGTAAACTATTTGTCATTTTACGGTACATTTAGTGTGTCTAAGATAACGAATTAACAAATATCTCAACGCACAGAACACACAAAGAAACAATCGTAGATGATAATCAGATGATCGTAGATGGTTGTAGATTGTCGTAAAAGATTGTCAGATGATCGTAGATGATCGTAGATGATAATCAGGATAACTGGAGACGAGACAAGGAGATAAAACTCCCCCTGAACGACCCCCCTTTCTCTAAATCAATCTAGTTCTTCCTCACACTGAGGCCTATGAGGGTGTAAAGTTAAAAAAGGATCCATGAATGTTTTTTTCAGTTATCTCCTTTAAACAGTGTTTCTCACTTAAATTAGAATCGTCTTATGTTTGCAGGATAAACCTCACGGAGCTCTGGGACTCCACAGATCCACAGTGAGACTCTATCTACCAATGAAGAAGACTTGGAGTGATGGCGAGCCTTCACAGATGTGGCCGCAGAAGTGAAGGTCCGTTCTGGAAGTCACCGAAGATCCAAAGAAAACACCTCAAAGGTCAGTGTTGTAGACCCAATACTCCAGAGTCACCGGGCAAAAATGAAAACCATGTAGAGTTTGCGGCTCGAGGGTCAGGACTTGACGTAGGGAAACATGAATTCTGCTCTCTGAGGAGAATGTCAGGTCATCCAATGTGGCTCCACTGAGGCAGCTCTGCAAAGAAGAGCGGGCCAGAATTCCTCCGCAGTGGCTCCAGAATCTGATCTTCAGCCATCAGAGTCAGTTATATACTTCTGACATTAGGGGTAGAGCAGACGTCTGTAGCTCAGTGGGTAGAGCAGACGTCTGTAGCTCGGTGGGTAGAGCAGACGTCTGTAGCTGGGTGGGTAAAGCAGACGTCTGTAGCTCGGTGGGTAGAGCGGACGTCTGTAGCTCGGTGGGTAGAGCGGACGTCTGTAGCTCGGTGGGTAGAGCGGACGTCTGTAGCTCGGTGGGTAGAGCAGACGTCTGTAGCTCTGTGGGTAGAGCGGACGTCTGTAGCTCGGTGGGTAGAGCGGACGTCTGTAGCTCGGTGGGTAGAGCGGACGTCTCCCAATTGTAGCACCAGAAAGTTGCCGGATCGAGACCCGGCTAGTCTACATGTCGAAGGTTCCCTGAGCAGGACCCTGAACCCAATATGCTCCCCGGGCCCTTCAAAGGAGCCGCCCACTGCTCCTCAGGGAGGAGTCAAATGCAGAGAACATGAATTTCCCTCAGGAGAAATAAAATATCAATTATTTACAATTTATTTATTATTTATCCCCCAAAAAGTTTTAAGGCCATCACTTCTCGACCGTTTGGTCCGATTCAGTCCAAATGTGGAGGTTATGAGTCGACCCAACGAGATCTGTCTGGTGTTTGTCATATTTTATTAACGGCTCATGTTTTACTCACTAGGGGGCGCTTTGTTCAGGGGGATTTCTTGTACAACACAGGGGATCGGAGCCTTTTGGGGGGATAAACTGTTGCTGTGGTGGACGACGCCGTCGGCCTGCTTCATATTTCTATTTTCTTCTCACTCGTGTTGCCTCGGATTCTGCGGTTGATTTCAACTGAAGGTCCGACCCAGTTTGACCGTTTTTACATCTAATAAAAAGGAGGGAGGGGTCCAATACTTTTTCACAGAACCATTCCATGTGAAACAGAGCGGCGCTGAAGTCCCATCAGTGAGACGACAGTCAGGGACCTTGTGTCGGAAAGGTGCGATGGAGTGCATCAGCAGAGATGATTAGATAATTATGAGCCCACGGAACCAGCCGACAGTTTGAGGTCTCTGAAGATCCACCAGTGAACAGAACCGGGAGGAGACGATTGATTCTCCACGGCCGACACATACTGAAAAAAAAAAAAAACATTCCTCCCTCCGATGGTTCCGTCCGACAAATACTCTGTTTACTGTGGAAAGAATACTGCAAAATTACTCCAAGTATCTGATTATACTCGATATGAGACAAAATCACTTCACAGGTAACCTTTGAGTGAGACGGGACATTTATTACACTGTAAAAAAACAACTACTAACATTTACAGTAAAATTCAAGCAGCTGTGTTTGCCAGAATCACAAAATCGCTAAATAGTTTAAATGTCAACTGGTCAGTTTTTAACTGAATTCAAACAAACATTCAAGAATAATAGTTTTATAGTTAAAACTGGTTTGTGACCTTAACGGGAAATATCTGTTCATTTTACCAGAAGTTTGTATTTTCACTGTAAAATTCTGTTTTCCACAAACACTGACTGTAAAATAAATGAAGTGATTGAATGTTTCTTAGTTTAAGATGAGTCAACTTATGTAGTATGGTAAAGTATTATAAAGTACCGTCCAACAGAGTTTATATCATAAAACTTATCTCAGCGTAGATCACACACACACACACACACACACACACACACACACACACACACACACACACACACACACACACACACACACACACACACACACACAAGCTGCTAATGTTCATCATTGCTCTCCCTCACCTCCACCTGACCCCCTCATGGACTTTCTCTCTCATACAAATTCTTCAGAACCCGAGGTGGTAAAAGCGGAGCTACGTGACCCGAAAGCAGCCTGAGATCACTTTTGTTGTGATCCGGCGCCGTACAAATAAAACTGAATCTGACAGAAAACAAAAATTTCAATGTCAAACATTGTTTTTCTCTGCATCAGTTCAGAACAAACAGCATGAATTTATCAGCAGGAGAATTAAAGCTGGGATTTTACACTGCAAGAAAAACAAACAGGTAATTTTCTCTGAGACTTAAGTGATAATAAAACAGACGCCATTTATTAAAGATAGTGAATCTGTGATATCTGCTCGCAATAAATCAAACCAAGAAACTACTTTGTGAGCATGCACTGTAAAACATTCCCTTGGAAAAAATAATCAAGAAATAATGAGTAAAAAATTAACCGTCAGCAGAACTAATCTTATTTTGAAACTTAAACACTGAAAGGTTACCTGTTAGGTGATCGTGTCTTGAGGCGGTGAAGGAGATAGGATTTAAAACAAAAACAAGATAAAACATAAAAAAATGTACATATTCCAATAAAAACAAAACAAAGAAAAGTGATACGTTGTGATTCTGCAGAGAAAGAAGGGGGTAAAAACAAAAATGTAAGCATCATTAGGTGATTCTGAAAGACAAACCAATACTTTCTCACAGCCCGTAGACTCAGAAAACGTCATTCCTGAATATAAGCTGTGTAGCTTTATATTTAAAAAACAAAACAATCTTCTTTCTTAACTACAAACATCCACCAGTCTTCTTCTGCAGAATCAACCCTCGTTGCTCGCCGTCTCTGGATGTTGCGTGTGTTAAATGAGGCCGGTTGAATAATGGATTCTCTCTGGTATCTCCGCGTCTCTGATGTAGAAGTGGTGGCGTGATGTTTTTTGGGGGCTGTTTGATGTTCGCGCAAAGATGCGCCATCTCTTTCATGGCCGCCTTTGAAGTGGGCCTGGTTATGATGCCTGCTGGTGAGCCTCCCTGCTGCTCCGGCGGATCTGACCCGGGTCACAGTGTGAAACTGCAGAACATCTGAATACTACCGATTCATCCATTCCATTTGATGTCCCTTTAAATTAACCTGGAGAATCCTGAAGTGAATAGTTTTCTTTCACCCCCAAGATCTGGCGCTCTCTTCGCTAGAATTTGAAATATCTTCTTGAAGTATTTCCTGACCCCCTCGTGAGTTTCCACAGCGGCGGTTCTGATGTATGCGCCGCCACGTGATGCGTAGATAAACACATTTGGATGACTTCATGAACTTTGCTCTTTGCACCACTAGGGAGCATCAGAGGACCTTTAAGAAAAAGCTCATCTTAAATGCCTCATTCTGACTTATCTACTCAACAACTCTACTAAAGTACACATTTGAGGTACTTGATTATTTCCATCTATTACTGCTCCATACTTACTCTGTTGGAAATATTGTACTGGATTACTTTTTTCATTGCCTTTGCTGCCTGGTGAAAATCTCCAACTATTCTGATTTTGAATGTTTCTCTGTGGCTGACTGAAAAACGATTCCTTCTCGATATAATTAAACTAGTCTTACGCTGTCGTCTCTGACAGCAGGGTTATATATCCCTGAAAAAACCCCGATCCCATGCGTTGTACAAGCATCCCCCTGAAATGAAATGTGACTTATAAATAATGTAAAACTATATTGAGGTTAATACTGCTAACTAGCAAAATTACCCTGAAATAAAATCCTCTTTAGGTCCTAATGACGGAAATATGAGCCGGTACTGTAAAATACGACCATTACAAGTCAGAGGTCCTTGAGGCCTTTCATATGAGGAAACTTTGGACTGAGTCCGACCAACGGTTAAGAAGTTTTAAAGCGCTTTAAATGACAAAACTCCCCCTGCTGAGTAAACCTTGAACTATTAGAGTAATGCACCGAATTCAATTTAAATTGCACCAACGTTTGGGAAATTATGACTGAAATGTACAACTGACCTTTTCCCCCAAATCACTCCAGTTCTTCCTCTCACTAAGGTCTATGTGGGTATAGAATTTGAAAACGGTCCATGTAATAGTTTTTGAGCTGAAAACAGGCTGATTGGATGAAAAAGTTTAGTATATTTTTTCTAACATAAACAGAATCACACGACACCGATTCTATAAAAACATGTAACATTTTATTTTGTTTTTATAGATTTATTTTATAGATTTGTAGTTTTTTAAAGCCTCCAATCTTTCTACATTTTTGAAGATTTATGATCGTATTCCCTCCCTTCACTTTCTGTTTTTATAGTCCCATTCAGTAGGATGGTGACGAGATGAGTTGTTTTTTAAACAGTTTTTAATGAACGTCCTGTTTTTATAGTCCCATTCAGTAGGATGGTGACGGGATGAGTTGTTTTTTAAACAGTTTTTAATGAACGTCCTGTTTTTATAGCCCCATTCAGTAGGATGGTGACGGGATGAGTTGTTTTTTAAACAGTTTTTAATGAACGTCCTGTTTTTATAGCCCCATTCAGTAGGATGGTGACGGGATGAGTTGTTTTTTCCAATAGTTTTTAATGAACGTCCTGTTTTTATAGCGCCTTTGCCTCGTGTGTGGTGAGAAGTATTTTTTTGACGGATTGATTGTAGAGTCAAATCAACATTTAATATTAACAGTGTTAACATAGGTTTACACATTAATGTAGTATAGTAATCCAAAAACATCAGGTAATAGTAAAAAACTATGACGTAACATTCTACCGCACGGTGATTACTTCAACTTCAATACTTAAAAGTACGTTTTGCTGATAATACTCTCATATTTTTACTTAGGTAAGGTTTTAAAAGCTGGTGGTTACTCGCAGTGGAGTATTCTTTTTTTACAGTGTATTAGTACTTTCCCCCACCGCCTGGTTTGTTTTTGAAGTTTTCGTTATTCTTACTGTAGAGCTCAAAACTCTTTTTTATGGATATATCAAAACAAATTGCTTAAGATTCCAGAGCGATGGAACGATAGAAAAGGGCTCACAGGGGAAATTAAATAAGCCATTTCATTACAGCAGCGGGGGGGTGGAGGAGGGTGGGGTTGAGATACTCTGAGGGGTTCTGATGAGAACTTTGAAGGTTTATGTTTCAGATGTTTCCGCAGCGTTCTCAGAGAGATGTGAGCTCTGTGCTAGAATATACGTCATCCATTCTTCCCACTTCTGCAGCGGCGGAGGTCAAAGACAAACAACATTAAACAACCTCTGAGTGAGGAAGACGCCGCCTCACACGCTCTTTGAAGTTCCCTCTAGAAAAAGGCATCGCTTTCAAACCGAGGGATTGTTTTGGTTTTTATTAGAACTCCTCCACGCTTTGATAAATAAAGCCTCTTCCTGAGCGCGGAGAAGAAGGAGAAGGAGAAGGCGATGTGATTTAAAGAAAGGAGCCGTCGAATGTTCAAACACTAAATCCATTCTTGAGTGAGAGGCTGATTGTGTTTAGACGCCGACGCAGGTCCGAGACAACCTGGATGTGATGCTGCGCTTGTTTCTCTTTGGCTCTGATGTTTGTAGAGTTTCAATTGGAGGCTGTAAATAAGGCATTTTATGACCGTAATGGATAAAATGTCATTCAGGATCCACACTGGCAAAAATCATGCAGAATGTGAGGATAAGGTCAATTAAACGTATTTAATCACAGGGGCGACAGAGTCTCAGTTGGTAGAGCGGTTGTCCACTTATCTGTAGGTCGATGGTTCGGTCCACATGTCCTACAGCAAGATACTGAACCAGCAGTTGGTGTTTGAGTGATGGTGTGAATGGTCCTGATGAGGCGGTGTCGCCTCCATGGCAGCTTCTAGCATCACTGCAGGAATGTTTGTGTCTTTATCCAGAGGGTGTTACAACATATCTAAGACCTCGCCAAAAAAATGTTTTTCCTTTGGATCATTTATTCATTTAATATCTTGGACACTGGAAATGTACCATATAATGACAAATCGTTTGGTCACGCATGTTAACAGTAAAAACAGAAAATTAGTTTAGCTCAACGTCATGCTTTAAAATACCAAAGACTTTTTCCATCCCGTCTGAATTGTCCACCTGTGAATGACTGTAACACAAAAAGTTATACATTTAATTAATATGACATCATATTGGACTTTTAGATTTTTGCATTGATCAGTTTTTCTTTATTTGAGCCTATACAGGTTTCTACCTCACCTTTATTTCTTATGGAAAGTGTGTGAAATCCTACGGAAGAGGATTAGGGCCAAAATTCTTAGACCTTTTTTTTTTCAGTTTTCCAAAAATGTACAGTTTCGCAATAAGAATGAAAATCCCCAGCCATAAGTAGCTCTTATCCTTTTTCATAGTGAAGAAGAAAATTGTACTCCACATTACAAAATCTCACCATCGTCTTAAAATGCAGAATGTAAACGAAATTTCGTATGGAAAAGAAAAAACAAGACGCCAAAAAAAATAACCCCAATATCATTTTAATCCATGAGTGCATTGAACATTCAAAAAATATATACCTACCGAGAACATGGATGCGATCTATATTTGGATCCACCGTAACCTTGTTTATGTGAGATGGGTTCATGAAATATTTGTGTGGATGAAATATTCATTGGACAGAAAGCCGGGTCAAAAGGCATTATGCCCAACAAACGTTAAATTTAGTGGAAATAATAGCTGACTGCATGTTATAGATACATCACCACTTGTAAATACTTATCACTACATGCACAGGTTTCTGGTAATTACTAAAAACAGTTTGAAGAAGCCTCACATTCGCCGTATTAGGAGTGTAACTTAAAAAAAAAAAAAATCAAACTCAACTGGACTTTATTCGTCATGTCTAAAACACAACATGAATTACTGTTAAATGACAAGTACAGACATTTACTGGTTTTCTCTTTTTTTTCCAAAAAGTAACATAAAACTCTTGCATAATTTACAAAACATGGCGTCCCTGTGTAATCCAAGACAAGGCTGTGCCCCCCCCCCCCCCCCCCCCCCCCCCCCCCCCACACCTTTATGGTCCTTTATTTGATTCCACGGGGAACCTAAACATGGAACCGATCTTTTTTTTCTCCTGCTTAAAAACGTCTCTACGAGAATCAGACGTTTTGAATGTTTACAGTGATAAATCTGGGATACATGGTGGCTGTAGGGTGAGGAGGTCTCACATCAGAAGTCTCTGAGTCAAGAAAAAAAAACATTTGCTCTAGGATGCTGCCCGGCATAATGTAAACATTTACTGACAACTTTTGTCCAGTCAGACTTCATGAAAATGAAACCAAAAGAAAAAAAAACGCCTAAAATTTCCGAGACGCCGTTATTCCTCTGCTTCGAGAGTCCAAAAGGCTTGTGCAACAGAGGAGCTGACCTGTAATCGCCATGTTAAGGCTGGGTGTAGTTAGACATGTACTCTGTAGTCCCATGGCCGCGATGCACAGCATCGCTTCTCACGCCCTTGGATTTTACTTTTTCATTTCATTGTGTGTTTTTCCTTTTTCTTACAAAAACACAGACGATCAGCCGTTAATTACGGCTGCTTTTCCATTCTGTCTCCAGCGAAACCGAGTCTCTTTGGCAGCAAATGCACCTCGTATCGTTACCTTTTCCCGATTTCACTTTGCCGCAGGAAGTGGATGTTGTTAGAGCTGTCCGCTAGTTCTGGGTACTGCTCGATGGAGAGAACGTAGTACCCGTCATACCCGAGAACCTTCCCGCTGCTTAGCAGCTGCCTCTTTTCCCCCTCTGTCCACGGGCGGATCCCTTCCTCGCCGTCCCGCACTCGCTGCTGTTCTCTGGCCCAGGCGCCCGCGAGAGCGCGCTGGCGAGCGAGCTCCACCACCCGCGCTTTCTCCTCGTCCACCGTGGATCCGTAGCGGATGTGAAGAGCTAAAGCGCCAGCGCGGACCTCCACATCCGCAAAACGCCGAGTCCGACTATCCATGACCGTGGTGGACTGAGAAACCGTCACGTTGACGCCGTTCTCCAGAGTCTTGTGCCCACTAGTGAGGTGCAACGGGGCGAGGTCGGAATCCGGAAGGCCCGACTTGACGAAGTAGTGCGTGTCCCACCCTTCGATGGTGAAGTGGAGGTCCTCCAAGTAGAAGGCGTTGTTGAGGACGGTGGCAACCTTGACGCAGTCCTCGCTGGCCACGTTGAGAGTGTGCGTGTGAACGCTGCCCTTGTAGATGGCGAACATGACGGCTCTTCCGATGAGAGAGACGGCGGCGGAGAACCAGAGCCAGGACTTCTCACCTCTGCGACCTCGACTGAGATGGACCTCCGGCAGCCGCTCGAACGACAAGAGGGAATGCGCCTGTCTGGTTACTTCCTGCTGGACCCCAGAGATGGACTGTAGGGAAAGTGCAGTGAAACGTTAACGCTTGAACATGGCAGAACCCGACTCTCCAGGCTCTTCAGAACGAGCTCCTGCAGCGCTTCAGAGAGTTTCTCATCGCCCGTCGGAGATAATGGTGTTTTCCAGCCCAGAGTAGATGAATCCCTCATGACAACTTTACAGCAACACTGTCTGTGTTCAGGCCCCAGAATAAGATTCGTAAACAGCGACAGAAGATTAGACCCAAATGTTACTCATGAAGTTACCACGGCTAACTAGGCATGACAGATTAAAGTGTGAGTTGTGCTTATGGTGCATATTATTATGCAAATAAAGCCCAATTAAAAACTGAGGTTCTTTGAAATACGAAGCATCCTTAAAATACTAATGTAAGAGAGGAACAACAACTTTTTTGGCTGTTTGATCCACTGCAGTTCCAAAAGGACTCTTTCTTTTGGGTTAGAGTGCATATATTTATATATACATATATATATTTTTGTTTTGCATTCAGCGTGCATGAGAGATTACTTTTACCCACCGGCAGGTCGTCCCAGCGCTGACTCTTCCTCAGCTCGTAGGACGGCATGCTTAAATCAAACTTTGGCACAGGAAATCCAGGAATGGTGTTATGAAGGTGAAAGCCGAAGGTCACGAGCCAGCTGTTCACATCTGTGCAGGACAAACACGTGAGAACAGGAAGTTCAGGATTATGACAAGCAGAGATTCACAAATACCAGTGTTGTTGCCAATTCTGGGCTTGTGTTCCCGTAAGTGTACACACCTCATAGCTCTTCATGGCAACAAAACTATTTTATGGTATGTTTCCACTTTACAGTAGAAGTAACCCGGTACAGCTGTAACTCCATGTGTTATTCCAGCTATCTCTATTCTTTCATTCCTCCAATTACTTTCCTCCAGTCATCCATCGCCAGATTATTCAGCAACCAAGTGGTATCTATGTCAGCCGCTCTAATTATTGACTGTATACTTTTTTAGTGAGTTCCCCCAATCCCAACACCTGAACCGATCAGACTCCAGCTGACCCTCCTCTCAAGTTTATTCAAGAAACTTTTGTTGACTGGCCGTCTGTGAGTCCACCTCTGCGTACTAAGTTAATAATCCAATACTTAACTAAATGTTAATGATACCTATGTACCACAACAAAACCAGTTTACGGCAATCGAGCTGCGACTTCTGTCGAGTGATGACAGCAGTTTGGAAGTATTCCAGTTAAGGCAGCGATGTTCTCCCTAAACTTTTGAGAGGAAGTGTGAAAAACTTCCAAGCAATTTGTTCAAACACCTGAAGAAGAAGCAGCACAAGGGGTTTGTTAGCGCTAGCAGCTACAACCAATTTGCAGCAAACACCAGCGGAGCGGGAGGGAACATCTGGAGACAAGCCCGGCTCTGTGAAAATACTCTCACCATATATATGCTCTTGATGTTAATTATATATATTTAGTGGTTGTCAATAATATTCTGGCTCAAATATGAGATTTCCAGCTATCAACTTAATGGTATTATTCATTTGTATTGTAAGTACTCGTACTTGATCTGGCAAAAAAAACCCAGAAGGATTTTTATAGAAATATGCAAAATAACTGCTTAGTACAACATAAAAGAATAAGTTAAGAGAATTTTCATATTTTCCAAACATGTAACATTAACTTTACCAGAAGTTTCATCTGTGGGACGTCTTACCTGCCACATATTCTCTGACTTCATGGACTTTGCTGATGGGGTTGTTATTTCTGAACATGTATAAATTAAACGGAGCCGGCTCTTTGCCGACTGTCTTCCATGTAGAGACATCGGGGATGGTCCAGCGTCCAGACATTATGTCGTAATCCTGCTCCCCGAAGTGCAGCAGTTTGGTCAGGGGATCATAGAGTCCTCCGTGAAACCCCAGAACCAGCTGGAAGTCTGGGTTTGAGTCGAAGTAGACCTCGCCGTAGGCTGTGTACTGAAGCTGTTTGACCAGGAGGCCGTTGCTGGTGAAGACAGCCAGGGGTGTACCGGTGTTGTCACAGGCGATGTAGAACTCCTCCCCGCTGCTGATCTCCATAGCAAACAGGTGTCCTTGAAGGTCGTAGTAGAGGGAGGTGATTTCTGAGCTGGAGTGGTTGTAGACATGCGTGATCCTTGCCGGGTAACTCAAGTCCGCGTAGAAATATTGCAAGTGTTGGCCCAAGCTCGTCTTGGTGGAGACCCTACGGCCGAGTCCATCGTAGCGGTACTGAATGGTCCAACCGCTGCTCTTGCTGTAGACCCGCACCAGGAGTCCTTTGGAGTTGTACTCAAAGATCTCTGCTCCCCTCTGACGAAGGAAACCATCTTCATCCATTCTGTACTGTATATCCCCGAGGCGAGTGATGCGGTCTCTCAAGTCGTAGCGCAGAGGGAGGAGTCTGGCACTGCTTCCCGCGTTGAGCAGGTGCAGGTTTCCGTTGAGGTCATACGTGTAGCGCCACATCACCTTCTCGTTTAAGTAGACGGTCTGGAGCTGGCCGTCTACATCGTACTCATAGCTGTACTTGGTGGTATTTGCAAAAGGGCCAATCTTGATCTCTCTCTTGGTGACTCTGCCCACATCGTCATACTGGAAGGTGATCCAGTACATGAGTGAGCGGAATATCTCGTACTGGATCTCCTTGATGCGTCCATGGGCATCAAAGTGTTTGGTGTAGGTCATGACTGCAGTGGATATGATCTGGTTTATGTCATAGTAGATCACACCGAACTTCCCAAACTGTTCAACCTTCCCTGAGATGTCGTCAAACTGGTAAAGATCTATGGGTAGGGGCGTTTCATTGATGACGCCCTGCACACTGGTGACACGCAGGCTGCTGTCATAAGTGTAATCGAACCGTGCGTTGACCATTCCGTCCTCGCTGAAGCGGAAAATCTGCCGGTCGATCAGCGGACCCACTTGGCGATATCGGATGGAGCAGATGAAACCTTCATTTTGCAGGTTGACGGTCTTCAGCACGCCCGCCGTCTCGTCGTAGGTGAAACTGACCCTCGTGCTATCGTACAGGATCTCTGAGAGTTTGTTCTGCCGGCGGTACCGGTACAGAACCCTACGTCCTGTGCCCAGGTGAGCCACTCTCAGCAGGAGGCCATCCTCGCTGTAGTCCACAGCCACTGAGGCGTTGCTCTCCGGGGGGTGATAGAGGTTCCTGTAGTAGCCCACAGAGCGGATGGACTGCATAGTGTAGCGGGCTACGCTTGGCATGGTGACCGCAGAGAGCCGGTCCAGGGAGTCAAAATCAAAAATGTACTGCCGTTGACTGTGGAGCAGGAGAACCATGGACTAGAAGGAAAAGAAGAAAATAATAACAGGACATTAACATTTGGTATTCATAATATCTGACGGGTTGAGTACCAGCAGACTTAGAACAACTTCCAGAAATGAAGAAAGGGAAGCTAAGAAAAGCTCTTGGTAGTAGAGGTTGTACTGGACCGTAGCTAGGGGGTCCTGTTTTAGCCAAGATCGCCCAGTATTGATGCTTGTTTGTCGTCCTTTTGAGATGATGAGGCTTATGTGGGTTATTTTAGCGACTCTGATGACGCTAGCGTGTGATCAACAAATAGAATCAAATAATGTTTACTGTTGACGTCGGCAGCAGAGCTCGCTAACGTAGCAGTCAGCAACTCGTCGCGTTGATTCGTTCAATGTCAGTTTTGGGCGAAACAGAATTGTTACTCATATCAAGTGATGTTGAAATGTAATCTTGTAAAATGTATCATTTTGCGAGAAACATTTTTCGAAAGAGCCAATCATGGATGTTTTCATGGCAATATCAAATCTATATTATGATATTTTGCCCCTGTACACATAATAATAATTAAAGCACAAAAGTTCTGTGCTTATTCCTTTTTTGGAAAATAATCTGGGTCATGGGTTTGTTACAGCCTCACTAGATTGTGTTAATGTTCCTGCAGGAAGAACAGATTTGAAATGATCCTGATAAGAACACTGAAGTCCATATAACGCTAACAATGTTTCCTCGCTCCTCCCATCAGCCACAGAGCGGAAGTAATTAACTTAAATTAGCTGCCGCTCTGACGGCGGCGCCGTCTCAAGAGAGCTTTACCACCCTTCCTGTTAGAATGTCATGCCCGGTCATCCGTCGCTGCATGGATGCTCCCTGAGCGCCGCGTGTTCCGTATGTCAGCGATGTTGACGTGGCCTCGCCGGGTCACGCAATGAACGGATGTGACAAGGAGTGGCTGAGCGGATCCCTCGTGTGTGTGTGTGTGTGTGTGTGTGTGTGTGTGTGTGTGTGTGTGTGTGTGTGTGTGTGTGTGAGAGACTGGGCTTCAGAATTATAATACAGCTGTGGAAAGGATTCTTTTTTCTTGATGGAGATGTCGGGAGATAAGATGTTTGAGATGACGCACTCACTGAAAGCAAAGATCAAAGACTCGTCCACGTCAGCTGTGTGTGATAAATGTTTTGTTAGGTACAGCCCGCGGTTCTGATTGTTGCTCGTCTGCCGCTCTGTTCCACCGTTTCCTATTTTTAGTCGTGACGGTCACATATAATGAACAATAAGGCTGAAACGATAAGGTTTCTTGAAGATGTGGCCCGTATTTTACGACAATCACAGCGTTGCCTCGTCTCCATTCTGTTTGTAAACCTCTCCGGTGAAAACAGTCGTTAAGTTTTAGTGATTTAAGTTCTTGTCAGGAATGATGGACAACATAAACATGATGGATTTTACTCGTCTTCGTCTACCTAGAGTAGTGCATATTGTTGATATTGATGAACGACCAGAACCTAAAACCCAAACACTACATTCTTGCACTTTTGCCCATCCACCAATCAGTCATAACATTATGACCACCGATCTCCTTGTTACACTGGAACCTGTCGCTGGTTGAGACACATTAGGCGGTTTGTGTCCTGAAGTTGATGTGGAAGCAGGAAAAACACGCAAGCTAAGGATCTGAATGACTTTGACAAGCACCAAACTGCAATGGCTAAAGGACTGCTTGAGAAAAGATTCTCCAGAACTGCAGTTCTCATTGGGTGTTCCTAGCCTGCAGTGGTAAGAACCTACATAAGTGGTCTTCAGGAAGGACAGCTGGCGACAGGGTGATTGGCGCCTAAGGCTGACTAATTTGCATGGAGATCGAAGCCAATGTTCCCACAGATGAGCTGCTGATTAGCTCCGGTGTGGGTTCGCGGTAAATTGCTGAAAACGCCGGTTCTGACAGCAGAGAGAATGAGGCCCGACACTATAATAGGGAAGTGGTTTTAATGTTATGGCTGATTGCTGCACAATGACTTCAGCATTATTATGGGCCTGCTGTACCGTACATCTCACATATGTCTTCTTCCGGTCGGGTCGGACTCTGCTCTCACCTGCTCCAGGTAGGTGTAGCTCCAGATCTTCCCATCAGCGAACACCCGGGACACCAGGCGGCCCTGTCCGTCGTACTCCAGCCTCTCGGTGGTGGGTCCTCGCTGCAGGGCGCTGATCTGCCCGCTGCTGGTGCGGCTCACGTTGACTGGCAGCAGCTTACTGCTGGGGACCCACAGAACCGGGTGACCCGCCGTGTCGTATATAATCTTTAGCAGGAACTTGCGGTGATCATCGTAGATCTTCTCCGTCCTCAGGGTCCGATCGTAATCGACGGAAAGGATGTTCCGTCCGTTCACCTGCGGGAGATTTAAGAGCGTTATAAGCCAAAAAGGGCCGCTGCTTATTCTACATTAAAAAAAGCTGTACAACAAATTTACACCCAAGGACACATTTTCAGTTCTGCGTCTCCATGGTCCTTAAAGGTGCATTCCGCCGGAGTTGTCACAGAGATTAACAGCCCCCCCCCTCCACGTGGCTCATTAACTTGAGAGACCGTCTGCCGATTTTTCAGGGACATTTAAATCACAACCCTTGAAATTTAGTGGAGAAGAAAATGACTGTGAGACATAAGTAACCACCCAAGTTAAGTTCATGAAGTACCGTCAATCATAAATCTCAGCGTGACATTCTACGGCGGAACAAAACGAGGTGGAGTCTGGAATAATGATAGTCCTCCGTGTCGGGAGCTAAATGTCGACGTGGCTCCTACATTTCACCGCAAGTGAAGAACTGCAGAAATGGTTTCTCGTCTTCATCATCCCGTCTCTGTCTTTGTTCCTAACAGAAGGAAAATGGGAATATTTCTTTCTTTTTCGCTGCTTATTTTCTGTTCTTAAGCAATTAATGCTATGAGTTTTTCTGCAACATGAATTCCAACGGATCAGAACCGCCTGTGTGCGACTGGCAAATAAAACTCTGAGTATTTGAATTCAGCTTATTTTTGGGTTGGCTCGCTGTGGCAGCAGGCTGAGCAGGTTTTTTCTGATGTCCCTCTCCCCTGAAACACTCCGGCCCGTCCTGGGGATCCTGTGGTGGCCCCAGACCAGATGAGATATAGAATCTCTCCAGTGAGTTCTGGGTTTGCCCTCATGAATATCCTAATCAGGCAAAACCACCTCAACTGGCTCCTCTGCATGTCTGTCCTCATTCTACCCAACCCCCCCAACAGAGGAACCTCATTTCAATGCTTGTATCCAGAACCTCATTCTTTGGGTCACAGCTCATGACCGTAGGTGAGGGCTGATATTGATTGACTGGTAAACTGAAGGCATTGCCTGATGGACCCGCACCAGGCCCACAGTACCGACCCCGTCCACCTCATGCTCTATTTTTCCTTCACTTGTGAAGGAAAAATACTGAGAATATTTTGGTAAGGCTCTAATAAGAACAGAGCAGTGGGTAGAACTAATGTCTCTGTCCGGCTTTTCTGTGAGGAGTTAACAAATGTTCTCACCCGTCTTCCTGTTAGGTCTCTTATGGTTCTAGTAAACCCCCCCCTCCCACGACAGTAGAAGAAAGGAATGGAACACACCCTGAGTTTGCGTCCAAACACGATGACCTTCCCTCGGTTTTGTTCTTTGCGGAAGCGCCACTCTACCAAGTTCTGCCCGCTCTCCCCCGGCAAGCTCATGTTGCGTCTGGCCACGGTTGGATTGGCGGCGCCCGCCAGGATGTGAGGCTCCGTCTGGTAGTGGGTGTCCATCCCGTTGGCGTAGGTAATCCTCAGGGAGTTGTCAAAGCCAACCTGATAGCTGCTCCGACACTGGTCTGTGGAGAGGAGACAAAGTCTAGAATAAAAGGAGGAAGGAGGGATGATTAAACGCCAGAACTTATCTCTAAGGTTTCGGTTGAAACAAATTCTGCTTTATAAGACTGTGAGCAGAAAGAGTCGGACCCTCCGGCACTGGTGGAGAGTAGGAAGCGATCCGGGCTGGACGCGACTCCCCGACACACTGAGGGAGTAATCATTTACGCTGTCATCTGTCGGACCCTCGCAGCCGTAATGATCCATGACTCCAGCTTACTCAACACGGCCCCGCCGACCCCAGAAACAATGACAAATAACGGCGCCGCCCCAGCCTGGAAAGACCGGCGCCGAAGTCTCACCCTGGGCCAGAGTGTAGAAGGCACGGATGGTTGAGGTGTTGGTGGTGATGCTGATCTCCTCCTCCGACACGGAGCTCTCGATGTCCACCGTCAGCGTGCCGTAGATGTCCGTGTACAGGTTGTTCACCATTCCGGTCGGGAACGTCACATTCATTAGCCGTCCTTCGCTGTCGTAGCTGTTTGGCAGAGGGAGCGTCAGATGACAAATGGCAGACGCCTAATAGATATCTATGCACTCAATTATCAGCTCTACCTCAGAAGTGACAGGACGTCTCATCAACCGCCAGCCGCAATCCAAATATTTGATTTGGGAGAATGACACCACTCAACATCCATCCTCCTCACCGGCGTTTTGTAAATTGATCATCATTGGGTCGATTGCTCCGTCGTTATTACCCAAAGTAAAAATGCTTCGCTTTCTTTTCTTTTTTTTAAGTAAGAGGGGCGATTGAAAAAGTATTGGACCCCTGTCATGGTTTTAATGTGTGTCTACATTAATGCCAAACAGTGTCAGAGCTTCACACAAACTCTAACATCCAGTACCTGTTAGTACACCTGAGGACCTGAACAGAGTCGTGCAGCCAACCGTGGTCCTAATGGAAATATAAGTCCACCTCTGAATGGTTTGAAATAGAAGACGGTGAGAGACGGACCTCCAACTATCAGAATCGTTTTTTTTTATCACCTCGAAATAAAATGATCATTAAAAACCCTGATCCTTCGTTTACTGATGTTGTTTGAAGAGCCGACGCGTGTTAGTTAACGAAATACACGAGATCAGGAGGGGTGAAATGGTTTTTTCTGAGGGACAAACATTCACTCACCAACTGAGCGAGTACAAACAAAGTGTCATTTTCTCCAACTTTACTTTTTCAGTGTTCTATTTCAACTATTTAACAGATGTAAAGCATATATTTAATTAGGTTTAAATTAAATCAGTACCCTGAAGGATTCTGGCGGTAAGTAGAGTCAGACTTACTTCAGAAGTTTAGGTTTAACTCAGGATACTTCACAATAAGACTCCTCTTGATTTATTCATGGCTCATATGTAGTTTACTTATTAAGCCCTAAGCACTTTATAAAGCATGAATAAGCTACGGGAAATCATTAGACGTAAAGACTGTCAGAGACCTGATTCTTGCCAAATAGTGAGCACACTCACCTGTACTCATAGTGTGATGTTGCCAAATAGTGACCCACATTTATAAACATTAACTAAGGACTTTTGATGTGTTTACATCAGCTAATTTATAACCTACTTTATAAACCTTTTATAAAGTTAGTCAAATTGGGTCAGAATTAAAGACGAGATATTTGTTGTTTTTCTGATTCTTCTGCTTCATCAATAAGAAAAATGTCCTTTTTTTTTTAAAATTCCCAATTGTGCCAGATTACAAGTTTCATCTGTTTCATGTTTTCACGGGCAAAGTAGCATTATTTAAATTTGTACTGTTGATAGATTCCAGATGCAGAGGCCCTACATGAATCACAACCCAAAGAAACCCGACCGCCGACCGATGTAAAGATTCCTACAGAATGATGATGACGACGATGATGAAGTGCTAATCTGCATCAAACTCACTCGTAGAAAGTTGTCCAGCCGATCTCTGAGGTCTTTGTCGCCAGCAGCCCGTTGTTTCCGTGGTAAGTCATGAGGACCAGCTCCTGGCCCTGAGCGGTGAGGGTTTTCAGCCCTCCGTTGGTGCTCATGGTCAACCAGATCACCTGGTTATCGGGCGCAACGATGCGCACCGGCGTGCGGTTCGGATCTCTACGGATCCTCAGAGTGTTGCCGCTGCTGTCCGTCACCGCTGTGATGTCATTCTCCGTGCTGTAGCTGAAAGTGTACTTCAGGTCGCCCGTGAGCAGGCTGGCGGTGTGCTGGTGGGTGCCATTCTTGTCAAACATGTAGAGCTCCTGGGCGTCAGGGGAAGCCACCTCATACGTACCGGCGGTGGACGTCAAAGTCGGCCCGTTTCTCGATATGGCTCTGATTCGGATGTTGCCCAGGTCGGCCACATAGAGCGTCCCGTCCGGGGCCGCCACTAAGGACGACGGAGCGTTGAGTCGCGCGTCTTTGGCGTAGCCGTCTCCCGATTGGTAGCAGTCGCAGTTGGCGTCGTTCTTGCAGTCGCAGTCGGAGGGAGACCCGGCCAGATGGATGATCTCGCCGTCCACGGTAACCTTTCGGATCCTGCTCATCTTCCTCTCGTCCGTCTCCGCCACGTAGATGGCCCCGTGGTAGGACACGCTAATGGACACGGCTGATTCTAGAGGAGTCAGCTGAGCCCTCTGCCCACCGGCCACACCGCGCTCCAGACCCGCCAGCGGGCAGTGGGTCGGTCGGCCCGCTGCGATGCTCACCTGACCGTTCTCGGTGATTCGCAGCACAATATTGTTGTCCAGGACGTAGAGGGAGTTGTCCATGGGGCTTATTGCGAGGTCAGTGGGCCACTCCAGAATCACCTTTAACACAGGAAACCAACAGGTTATGAAACACGTGAGATTAAAGGTTTTAACAGCCGACTCAGCATAATCCTGACTCATAAACCGATTTAACATCCCAAAGGTAATCTACGCTCTTTTTTTCTTTTTACCAGTTTCTATGTAAGATTCAAGTATTTAAAAAAAGAAAATCTGAATTGAGCATTAAGACTGATCGTAGCCTTATTTTAAAAAAATCTTATTGTTTAATTTCATTGTTTTATTTGTATCAGTAGGTCGATTGGGTTTGCAGTTTAAGAGTACAGGGTAACCTTTGACCTCACAAACACCATCAAATGAAACAGTGAAAACAATAAAAGTGCTCCAGTTCTAATTCAAATTGAATAAATACCAGTAAAAACAACTAAAACTTCATAACCAAACGCTCAAATAAGAAGAACTTAAAAACTATGAATAATAAAATAGAATACCAGATCAAATTTCCACTCCTTTGTTTTTTGTGTGTGTGTGTGGGTGGAGCTTAATGACATCTCTGTTGAGTTGGAACAACCCTCATGAGATCAACTCTGACAATTTACTCCAACACTGAACGCCGTTTGAATCTGACGGCGTTAAAAAAGAGAGAAAATCAGATCGGAAACGTCTCAACAAACACAAAGAGTTATTTTTTTTACAGTACTGTAAACTCAGTAACGTGGCATCACAGAGTGAAATAATATTATTCAATTTTTTAACAATTCCCAAAATATTAAACCACAGACCATGATTCCGATCAGGCCTCAAAGATGGTCCCTCAGACCCCCGGTACCCGTGTCCCATCCACGTGTGACGCCTCATGCATTCTGCTCCTCTGTGGATCAGCACAGACTCGACATGCTTCCCTCCGGCAGTAAATATTCAAACAGCACAGAATTCTACTTCCTTCCCGTCCGAGTGTCTGGATGCTCATGAACTCTGAGACCACCTCAGCCGGACCGGCTCTTAGAGGGGATGTGGTGATTGAAGAGTTTTCCGAACATTGGCCGGTAAGCATTATTTAATATGTTGTAAAAAAAAAGGCTTAGGTTAAGGATCTGGGCTGGTTTGACCTCTGACCCCTGTCCTCTCAGGGACGTGACAATGTGCAACATTCAGCATAACATTAAAACCACTTCAGTTATTTTTGAGAGTGTGGCTCCTCTGTGGAATCGGTCGACCCAGTCTAACCTTCGCACCTCATGCCCATCAGTGACCCTTGAACTGCCACGGCGCGGTTACCGCTTCGCCAGTTCTCCCGCCTTAGACCACTGTGGTGTGTACTAACACCGCAGACCAGAAACTCTCAACAAGACCTGGAGTTCTGCAGAATCTCTGACCCAGTCATCCAGCCATCACCATTTGTTCTGATTCCAGCACAATGACTTCAGGACAACATGTCACTTCTCAAGGTTATTCAAGGTTAATCTAACTTTACCCTACCCTGTCAGTGGTTATAATGTTACGGCTGATTGGTGTACATTACCAACATTCTAAAAGAGTAAAAGTGTAATAACAGTTATAAAAATAATTATTCATCGTTTATTAACGTTATTCTAGGTCCACCTGTCAGTGGTTATAATGTTACGGCTGATAATAGACGATTCCTTTCATCTGTAAGATAACTTCCTGTTGTGTCTTTATTCCTTCTTCACTTTCAACTTTCTTGATGTAACAGTGGGATTTTCAAAATAAGAGTCCGGGGTTGGTTTCCTGTGTGCTGCGACCTGGGAGGAGACCTCCCACTGACTGATCTATTAACCACCACACATTAAGTACCTCCTTCTACCCAGATATAGAAAAGAAAGCAACATTAATCACATCTTGCGGGACATAAGACGATATTTCAATCCAGAGCTTTAGACACGTCCGTCGGCTGCAGAAATGTGTCTCGCTAAAAAGCTTTTTTGTAGCGCCACAAACGACTGGCGTTGCTTTCAGACGCATAAATGTGTCATTTAAACTGTCAGACCTCTTTTGAGTGGTGCTTTTCCTCGGGGTAATTAATGATAATAATAAAAGAAGATGGCTTCAGAGGTTAGTTAGACGGCGCTGGGCCCATCCTGTCGCCGCGATGCCCGAGGATTAGAGCGTCTCGCCAACGCACACGTTTTCATCGGCTCGCGCCAAAACGACTCGGTTCATTAGCAATAAGTGACGAGCTTAGCTTTGATTTTAAGTTCTCTTATTTCCTTCCTCCGTCAAAGACGCACATCCTTCTGACTTAAAAACAGACGTCCAGCCGCCAAATAAACACCTTCTAATTCCTGTTACTTCTGCATTAATGTCATTATAGAACCTCTCAATAGGAGAGGAGGATTATGGGTAATATTAGCTGTCGGGGGTCGTTCCCTCCTGACGGGCCCTTCCGTCTCGGTTTGAAGTGTTGTGTTTGCCGTCTTGTTCTCTCTCTGCGAATGCTCATCTGCACTACAGCAGAACATCTCATTAAAATGTAAATTGGTTCGTTAAAAAACAAATAAAAAAAATGAGAAGAAACACTTCTGTCTGGTGATTCCAGCCGCCGCCGCCGCCGACACTTAAGAATTCACGTTCTGCAGCAGAAACAGGAAATAGAAGCTGTGAAAGCCTCTTTTTTTTCCTGTTACTTCTTCTTCATTATTCATCTGAAGTCTGGTCTCAGAGGAACCAGGAGGGAAATTAATGTTTGAACACAGGAAGCAGCACGTCTGCGTTTGATGAAGTCTCACCCGCTGGTTTTCAGTTTACCTGCTGCACAGGTATTTTGACCGGGATCAATTTAATGTGAGTTTTCTCCGATCTGAGCTGCAGCAGCATCAAAAATGGTAAGAACCCAAAGCTACAGTAAATAAATAATATGTTCCAGACATTTTCAAAATCACTCGTATCGAGTCAGAGTCAAATATTATACATATATATCAAATATAAGTATTGATAATTTTGATATTAATCTATAATCAATATATAATGTTATAAAATAGTTTCTTTTATCTCAGTTATTAGAAGAATTTGAAAAGAAAATGAGGTTTTGAGACTTTCTGTAATTTAAGATTCTTACTTCTTTCTAAAAACAAATTTGAGACTTTTTTTTTTTTTCCTGGTTATATAAAGTGAAACAAAATGGTATTAAGAAACAATAGATACAAAATAATAATCACAGACTTGTAATTAATATTTTTAAAAAATGTCATTCTTAAAAGTATAGATATAAATTCCAGTATTATTTTTTTAGCACTTTGAGATTTGATCCAAATGTAAAGTGAAATAATAATAAAAATAAATTAAATTCATTTCGCTGCTGAGACTTTTTTCCTGGTTAAATAAATAAATACAAATATTAAATAATTACAAAGAAAAAGATAATTTACTCAAAATCTTTAGCTTTTAAAAACTATACACACACTACGTATGTATTTGTTAAACGTTAATCAGTACGTCTGCATTTGTCGGATCTTGATGATAAATACATTTTTACCACAATGATCCTTTTTCCTGATTAATAAAAAATGATAGAAATAATAACTAATAAATAACTAATAAGAAAAAAGCATAAAATTCAATTAGAAGAGTAGATTAAAAGTTCAAAACATTGAAATATTCTGAAAAGACGTTTTTAAAGACATGGATGATTAACTATAAATCATTGAAATGCAAAAATTTACCCGATGCAACATTTTTGATGATTTTTAAAAAATATTTGTTTGTGTGTCTGTTTGTCTGCAGCAGGAAGCTGGAAAAAAAGGTTAATTAACAGAGGGGCTTCTAAGAAGATATGTTTTCACCAAAGAGATCCTTTTGTTACATAAAAGGTTGATTCAATCCTCAAACTGGAAAAAAACCCACCTTGAGTTGTTGTTTGTTAGAGGGGGAAAATGCAAAAATAGAATTAATTTGTTTTCACACTTCACTGTTAATTTTGATAAACTCAAGAAAATAGAAAATATATGGAAGAAAAAAGATGTACGAAAATTAAGTCTGGATAAAACACGGACAGGAAAAGACGGTTAGTAGCGGAGCGAAGACTCGGCTCAGTATGGTGGTTAGGGGGTGGAGCCATGAGGCAGCTCGTCATGATGGTAATGGGGAGGGGCCATGAGGCGTCTCAGTGAGTTGGTTAGGGGGCGGGGCCGTGAGAAAGCTCAGGATGATGGGTAGGGGGCCGGGCCATGAGGCTGCTCGGTATGAGGGTTAGGAGGCGGAGCAAAGAGGCAGCTCAGTATGATGGTTAGGGGGCGGGGCCATGAGGCTGCTCGGTATGAGGGTTAGGAGGCGGAGCAAAGAGGCAGCTCAGTATGATGGTTAGGGGGCGGGCCAGGAGGCGGCTCTGTGCGATCACAGTTACTTCTTTGGGTCACCTGATTGATATCCATGCTGTTGTCACAGGTCAGAGGGCGAGCAGACGTCAGGTCGTTGGAACCCAAGAAGGTGGAGATGATCCCGTTTTGGTCCACCTTCCTGATGGTGGTCCCGTCCACGAAATAAATCAGGCCGCTCTTGTCCACGGCGATGCCTTCAGGAGAAGAAGAAGAGAGGGAAGGGTTAAAAAGAAGTTGTGATGACAGGAGAGCGAGGAGGAGGTGAGGCGAGATCTCTGCTCGCATGACTCAGTGGCCGGAACACGACGGATACATGTGTCGAGCTTGAATCCCATTATTCAGGTCACTGCAAAAAGCACAGGGGTCAATAATTCATGGCTGCTTTCTGCTCTTCAATTATTCCTAAGGCAGAAGTGAAGAAGGCTGTATTCATACTGTATGTGTGCACTTGCTGCATCTTTAACCCCGCCCCCCCGCTGGAGGACCTCAGGAGGAGCGGGTGTCAATGAGTGGAGGGGAAGAAGGTCTTTTCTTTTCTTTTCTTTTCTTTTCTGCTGAGCAATCATCAACAATCAGCCGCCGTTTGAGAAAGTAAGGAGACAGAAGGAGTGGAAATGACAGCGCCGAGCAATTTCAGATAAAAGAGGTGAAAGACGGGCAGTCGCCATGGCGACAACTGTGGACTAAATTGTCTCAGTGATGGAGTGTCAGCTCTGAGTAGTGAGTTTCAGGCGAGCTCAGTGTGCACTCGCATAACCGTCCCTCCCAAACTGGGAAAATACATTATGGGACCCCCGCCAGCCCACCATTACCCATGATGCCCCGTCTCACTGTGCTGCTTAATAGAGACAAACACCTATAAGAGTTGAACCACGCCTCATGTGCAGACATAACTCTTCATGACACGCAGGGGGTGTGGCCTCAGTTCAAAAGACTGACGCCGCTGATCTCAGGGTCACGTATGCGAGGAAGATCGTTTGGAATGTTTTCACTCAACGTCACACATTATGGAAACAGTTTAAAAACCGTCCAATAAAGTCAGATTTGTAAGAAAAATGAGTTGTAGTCTGAATTTTGAAAGAATGAATTTGTTATATCAGAATAAAGTCGTTTTAAAGTCGAGAATTAAGTTTAAATATAATGAAGAAATAGTCAGAATTGGATTTATTGCCATTAACTTTGATTTTATGTAACGTCCTTTAAACACCGCATCAGTTTTACATTCAATTCTTGTCTTGGACAAAGTCGCTGTATTTTCTGGCAACCACAGCTCCCAGTATTTTAGCGTGAATTACGCAGAACATTCTTTTACAGTGTTGATCCACCGTTAACGTCAATCATGCCACAGCACTAGATTGTCTTTCCACGCTGAAGTTTTTCAAAGTCTCTGTGATAGCGGGGCGGTTTTGTTGCTTTCTGCTGAAACATTGACGAGCCGAGGGACGCGGTGGAGCGGTGGAAGTGACGGAGGGACATTCTCAGACCGATGAAACGTGTCACATACGAGCAGAGTTCACAGAATGTCTGGAAAAGAAAAAGCCATCTGGAGTTTATTCCCTGGTCTCGGCTTCCACCCACTCCGTCATTAGAGCCGCTCCCTCCGAGCGACCCGACCCACGCTGAGCGGCACCAATAGTTCATCTCAGCCTTTTATATCCACACGAACAAAGTCTACACACAAGTGGTAGAGAAGGAGGGACAGCTGCTGGTGGACCAACGGTGATGGTTTCTGTGAACTCTAGAAGACTGGAGGATGTCAGGATCCTCAGAAAAACACTAGTTACTGTTTTTATCTTCATCACTGAGTCACTGTGGGATCTGATCCTAGAACAGACTGATGACATCATAGAAACAGTTAGGTTGAGTCACTATGGGATCTGATCCTAGAACAGACTGATGACATCATAGAAACAGTTAGGTTGAGTCTCTATGGGATCTGATCCTAGAACAGACTGATGACATCATAGAAACAGTTAGATTGAGTCACTGTGGGATCTGATCCTAGAACAGACTGATGACATCATAGAAACAGTTAGGTGGAGTCACTGTGGGATCTGATCCTAGAACAGACTGATGACATCATAGAAACAGTTTGGTTGAGTCACTATGGGATCTGATCCTAGAACAGACTGATGACATCATAGAAACAGTTAGGAAGAGTCACTGTGGGATCTGATCCTAGAACAGACTGATGACATCATAGAAACAGTTTGGTTGAGTCACTGTGGGATCTGATCCTAGAACAGACTGATGACATCATAGAAACAGTTAGGTTGAGTCACTGTGGGATCTGATCCTAGAACAGACTGATGACATCATAGAAACAGTTAGGTTGAGTCACTATGAGATCTGATCCTAGAACAGACTGATGACATCATAGAAACAGTTAGGTGGAGTCACTGTGGGATCTGATCCTAGAACAGACTGATGACATCATAGACAAGCTCCTCCCCCTCTATGAAATCTCGTGAACAAACTTATGCATGGATGTTTAGGTTCCATTAAAGAAACGTCGTAGAAACATTTGCGTACGCTGTTAATGATTTGGTTTTCATAACTTTTAAATATAATAATTAATAAATAATGATCTAATGATTACAAGAATCGGTGCTGTTCTGGAGTTGGCACGGATCCAAACGGTGTCAAATTTAAATCCTAACTTATCTGCTGTCTCCTGACAGGAAACCGGTTCTGCCCTCATTTCCGCTGTAACGCGATGATCGGCTGCAGACGGTACCTTTGGGTCCGGTGAGGGACGCCTCCGGACCTTCGCCTCCGTCGCCGCAGTGGTTCTCATCAAAGGGCAGACAGTGCTCGCCGTTTCCTGCCACCACCTCCGTGTTGGCCTGCAGGTCCTTGGTCCCCGTTAAGGTCCTCGGCCGGTAGATCTTCCGGGAGTTGGTGTCCGACACGTACAGCTGGCCGGTCACCGGATCGGTGACCAGGTAATAGCGGTGAGCCGGGTTGTTGCTGCATTCAAGACAGTCACTCAGTTAGACATTATATGGAACCCCCCTCAGGCTGCAGACGCCGGGGGGACTCCTTCACCTTCACCTTCACCTTCAGCGAGGGTGGTTACACCTTAAAGGCGTCATTAATTAAAGACAAACTCTGACCTGACGCACTAATCTCTCTCCGATGACGCATTGTCCCTCCGACTAAACTATAACGGGACTGATGACATCATCGCTCCTCTCAGGGAAAGTTTCTGCAGCAGTCATTCTGTTCTTCTGACTGTGCAGACAGAAAACCCAGGAGAACAGATCTGCAGAACCTTGAACCGATGTATTAAGGGGTGTTGTTCAAACAGGAAACCATCCTGGGAGGAGGTGTTTGATTATATCCTGTCAGGTAATTAGTCAGGTGGCGCCGCTTAATCCCAAATGATGAATTCTAAAAAAAGAAAAAAAAGGTGCTTCGTAAAGTGGAAGGTTTTGTTTCTGGTTAATGAGTCTTATTTTTCATGTAAAAAGATTAATAATATTTCCCAGCATGCATTTCATTAGAAAAGTAATCCATAAAACAAAAAACATGTCCTAACATTCCAGATTGTGTTAAGTGAAACTAGACTTAATCAGTAGACTTAACCCTGAAGAGGAAGACGATTGTGTTCCCGTACTTTTATTTGAGATCACTTTTACAACTTCTCCTCCTAAGAATCCAAGCAGAGCTGCTGCTTCACATTATTACCATGACGACATCCTACACTGTAAAAACAGTCCAACTAAAAGATGCTAAAGGTAATAAATTTGTCTTACTGTTCAGGAAAAACATCTGCAAAAAGGATCTGGACAATTTCACTCGTCTACACTTCTTAAAACTAGCATAAATGGTGAATGAATGAATATCCTACCTCTTTTTTCTTTTTGAATTTATACGCTATTATTCATAACGACTCTTCATGAGTCAAGATTCTATCCCAATGAATCTATATCAATGAATCCATGAATGAAAGCATGAATCTATGAATGAATGCATGAATCTATGAATGAATGCATGAATCTATGAATGAAAGAATGAATCTATGAATGAATGCATGAATCTATGAATGAAAAGGAATGAATGCATGAATCTATGAATGAAAAGGAATGAATGCATGAATCTATGAATGAAAGGATGAATGAATGATGAGTGAATGAATGAATGGATGAGTCTATGAATGAAAGAATGAATCTATGAATGAATGCATGAATCTATGAATGAAAAGGAATGAATGCATGAATCTATGAATGAAAAGGAATGAATGCATGAATCTATGAATGAAAGGATGAATGAATGATGAGTGAATGAATGAATGGATGAGTCTATGAATGAAAGAATGAATCTATGAATGAAAGACTGAATCTATGAATGAAATTATGAATCTATGAATGAAAAGGAATGAATCCATGAATCTATGAATGAATGCATGAATGAATGGATGAATCTTTGAATGAAAGAATGAATCTTTGAATGAAAGAATGAATCTATGAATGAAAGAATGAATCTGGAACAGGAAATGTCTTCAGCTAGTAAACTAAAGGAAGTGTTTTTAGAAGTAGAACTTATGAATTTAAGTGTTGGTGTTACCAGCTGATGTAGTTTTTTTAGAGTTCATCTAACGATTCTCTTTTTACCGTGTAGTTCGGTCGATTTTCTTTAAGTTCATCAACAACAACATTTTTTACAGTGTAAGATTAAACCCCAAAAGCTTTAAAAAAAAAAAAAAAATTCTATTTTTCATAAATTGTTCAAATATTTAAAAAACAACTATTTTAACAGTTTTACATTAAAGAAAAATGAAAAGATGCAAAAGAATGAATATTTGTATTAATTCTGATTGAATAAAAGAGCCGGAGGTTGAGTTGTATTATCAGTACTTAGTCGTGTAAAGTGCATTATAAATTAAATGTATTATTATTATTATTATTATTATTATGGCGTGTTTTTCCCTCCAAACACAAACGTCTCGTTCAGAGCAGCACCTTGTCCAGTCGCACATTATCAATACAAGCATCGTCTTCTTCCATGTGGATAACAGACAATGAGATGAAGGTGGAGGAAAGCAGACAAAAAAAAAAGGATGGACAGCAGCAGCAAAAAAAAAAAAAAAAGTCAGAAAGAAGCAAAGAGCTTTTGTGAATGTAAAAAAATGAAAGACGGAGAAGGTTAAAGAGATGGAAGTCAAACAGGATTGAACTGGATACCACTGCGGTGGGCCTCGGGTCTCTCTCTCTCTCTCTCTCTCTCTCTCTCCCCTGAGGAGAAAGACCTTTTGGAAAAGGACAGGCTTATTCTGACAGTGTGAACATCTCTGTGAACACTATCCACCAAAGACGAAAGCTCTCCTTTAATCACAGAGAGCAAACGTGTCAAGGATTAGGAAATCAAAAGATTTCACGAGCGATAATTACATTTATAGAAATGAAATGATTTTCTCTCTCTCTCTCTTTTTAAAGCGGATTCAAAAACAAATAAATTTTGTGCCCAGGCATAATTAACGAACAGCAGGTTCTTAAGTTTCATTAAAGAGTTAAAAAAAGGAGGAAGTTCACATAAAAAAAATCTCCCACTTTTCCTGTGAGGTCATACACTGCAAAAAATTTCCCTCCCCCAAAAATAAAAAATTAGTTTGGTAAGATTTCTTAAAATACGACGTGATATTTGGATAAAGGATGTCTCTAAATGTCAAATTTTTTTTTCAGCAATATTTTACTAATATTAGGAATTTTGTATCTCAGAATCACTAATAATACTTACAATTAATCCCCCCCCATTTTTTTGCAACATATTACTTTTCTTTCTTCTGTTTGATTGTAATTTGTGCATTTTTATATGTTTTTTCTTGTTTAAAAAACAAATCCTGTCTCCTTAACCACCTCTATCTAATCTATAAAGTTTCTTTCTATTTATTAGTGACACTATTCTAGATTTAAGTCCATTATGAGTTTGAAATAAGATTATAGAATAATTTGAAGATTCTCTGACCGATCAAAGATGTTAAACTTTTTAAAAATAAGTCCTTATATCTCCTTAAAATGTTCCTTGTTCACTGACTGTGTCTTAAATCAAGTGTAATAAGATATTTGACAGAAATTAGACAGATATTCTTGGTCAGATTGTGAGTTTTTGCAGTGTAGAGAGCCTCCTCTGCTTGTCCTGCAGCTTAACGGCGTGTCGGTCGATACCGGTCAGCTTTAGAGGAGGGATCATGTGACGGCGGAATGAATGCGGCGATGAAACATCTCTGTAAAATGATGAAGACCTGAGTCATAAAACCTGACAGCCGTTATGAGTCAAAGTAAATGCCCAAAATAGGAGGCTGCTGCTGTCAAGTGTCTATAAAGAATTCTACAAGACGTACATTAGTAACCCTTTCTTTTACAGTCAGTCTCCTGGGGGTGGGGGGTGGGGAAGGGGGCGGGCTCAGTTAACGCCAATATAACATGCTGACTCACCTGCTACATCACAAAACGCATGGGTGTAGCTCTGACTCCTGCATTTGTTCACCACTCACACACCAGTTACCGCCTCACGCTGTGGTTTTATGGATTCAGTTTTTATATATATATATATATATATATATATATATATATATATATATATATATATATATATATATATATATATATGACGGACCTGTTTCTTATATGTTGGTACCAGGTACCACAGCGCACCCATGCATCGGATCATGCTTTGACAGGTCAGAGTTGTGCCGGTGGTAAAACACTGACCCACACAATGTTAGGCAGGTGGTTATAATGTTATGGCCGAATGGTGCATAATTAGGGTGGATGCATACGAGGTCAGCCTCACGATCAGCGGAGCTTTAAGGTGAGTCCCGGCAAGAACCTAAATGAATATGCAGGTAAAGAACTGCCGGTTGTTTCTGCGTTGTTTATGATGAGAGCGTCGCTACGGTGACCATGACCTCGCCAGAACTCACACTCCTAACGAAGACACCAGAGCTGCCGATATTTCCACGTGTGTTTTAGCTGTAATTAGTTGCTCATTTGGATAATTCCATATGTGCAGACAGAGAAGCTGAACTCAGAGAGAGCAGAGAAGATGTAGCTGCCCCGGCGCTCTCTCCCCGGCGCCGTCCTGTTCACTGCATTGCTATAAACACTCAAATCTCTCTGTGTCTGACAGAACAAACCCGCTTCTGCAATCTTCAGAGGTAATTTCATCAGAGATAATGATGGTTTAATCAGATGCAGGTCGGTCGCTCCTCTCTGCTCCTCTCTGCTCCTTTCTGCTCCTCTCTGCTCCTTTCTGCTCCTCTCTGCTCCTCTCTGCTCCTCTCTGCTCCTCTCTGCTCCTCTCTGCTCCTCTCTGATGGAGGGGGATGATGTGATGGAGGGAATTTTAAGCAGCATTAAGCTTTGTGGTTTAATTTCTCACCATGAAGGTTTTTTTTTTTACAGAAAAGTTACTCCTGGCCTTCAAAACTGTCCCTCCTATTGCCGTCCCCCCTCCTGCTCTTAGAGTGGTACGCCCCACGGTAGCTCTCCATCTGTTGCCTAGCGATCGAGCGTTAGCTGGAAATAGATGTGAGATTAAAACACGTCAGTGAACGAAACATTTTCACACGTCAAATTTATTTATGTGACTCTCCGCCTCATCAAGCTTTTATTTTACTGTCATTTTAGCTAAAGGTTTAGTTTTGTGATATAAATGTATATTTAGCATTTATAATTAGATTAAATTACATTTAACATTTGGAAGTAACATTTAGATAGACTTTAGATTATTCAGGGTTTGTATTTAGATTTTCACGTTTAACTTTTAGAAGTATTGACGTTTAATATTAACATTTCATGTTTAGATTTAACATTTAAATATTTCCCTTATACCTCCCGTAATCATCAGAGGTGACCTTGGGGGTCATGCTGACCCCTGACATGTCACCCAGATCGCCTTAGTTTATCTGATCTGGTCGTCATCAGGACCTTAAAAGATAATTCTCAGAAGGCGAGGAAACATCAGAGGCGCTGCTGCGTCTTCCAGCGGTGCACTCTGGGAAAATTGGAATCTGAATTCATACCAAACTCACGAATATCTCATCACATCATCCAGCCGGCCCCCCTGGGACCGGACCGCCGTGACGAGCGTCCTTAAAAAATTGCTGCGGTTTAATCTGTGCATCACCGCCGGCGCTGGCGGTCCAGTTAATTACCGGGACCACCTAATTGCCACCGATGAGTGACATCTTGATCCGACGCTGTTGTCTCGATGGCGAATACAAAGCAGCCGCCGAACCCCCCGTGGATAAGAGCATCTGCCAAATGGCGTCAATATAAATGGAATTATAAGCTTCACAATGGCGGCCTTTATTGCAGCGCCATTAGATTGGATCGCATTCCGCTCGCCACACGCCGCAGGTGCCGAGTGAGTGCAGCGTTCTCTTTATGTTTGCTTATGGAATGAGTTGTGAGTGAATATCATCAGGCTGGAATTGTTTCTGCTTTAATTAAACATGCGGAAGGAGAGTGTAGAAGGAGGAGCATGAAGATGAAGATGATGATGATGATGATGATGATGATGAGGAAACGTGCACAATCAGTAAATAACTTACCTGTGTCTAAAGTCTTTGTTTCTACGGCAGGAGGAGAGAGAGGGACAGAATCAAGACAGGGAATATGTAAAATCTACAAGACATTTAAAATCACGTTCATGTTTGTTAAAGGAAGAAACTTTTCTCTCTAGAGGTGAAGAGGCTGAACGGAGAAGTTCCTGCATGAACGGAGAAGTTCCTGCATGAACGGAGAAGTTCCTGCATGAACGGAAAAGTTCCTGCATGAACGGAGAAGCTCCTGCATGAACGGAGAAGTTCCTGCATGAACGGAGAAGTTCCTGCATGAACGGAAAAGTTCCTGCATGAACGGAGAAGCTCCAGCATGAACGGAGAAGCTCCTGCATGAACGGAGAAGTTCCTGCATGAACGGAGAAGCTCCTGCATGAACGGAGAAGTTCCTGCATGAACGGAGAAGCCACGTTGGAAATGGAAGTGTTCCAACGGAAGAGCGGCGAGGAAGAGAAGCATTGTGGGTACCACCGTTATTCAACATAATGCTTATACAGTTTGTTTCATCATAGCGTTTGATAATTATGAGGTCAACATAAACATGAAGATGTTATATTACTTATTTATTAGAAAATAACTTCATTTGCTAAAATCCTATTATTTCTCATTTTTGTCTCACACTAGCTGTGAATCTTTTTTGTTGTCTTTTTATTTAATTTGCAAGAAAAAAACATTCTGGATTTTGTTTTGTCACTTTTTCATCCGCAAAGTGGCATTTAGATGTTGTAGCTTTTCCATCCCTCCTGTAGCTTTTCCATCCCTCCTGTGGCTTTTCCATCCCTCCTGTGGCTTTTCCATCCCTCCTGTAGCTTTTCCATCCCTCCTGTGTTCTTCTGCGACTCTTGCGTCCCTGTTGTGTCTTTTACGTTGGTGTTGTGTCTCCGCCTCCATTTGGAATCCTACTTATTCCTCATTTTAACCAGGAGGAGGGAGGAGCCAGAAGGAGGCTTCCACATCCAGCAGAAAGAAGCGGACTCCTTTTCTCCAGCAGTGTGGAACAAACTGCCTGCAGAGAGATGGTCTGGGTTCTTCAAGTGTCCCCCTTGAGGAACCCACAGAGACTAGAGAAGGCCTAGAGTCTCCTCCACATCCTCACATTTGTTCTGTTTTGGGTCAACAGTACCAGCGGTTTAAGGCCGCTCTGGCTCTGTGTGCGTCACGTTTGAGGGATGGAGGACCGGTCCACTTTTAATCAACATCTGCCACTCTCAAATAAGCCAATTGGCCGTATCGGAGTCTCTGCCGGGAGAAGCCAATTTGGCAGAGGAAGGTAAATCATCCCAATTACATTCTGGAGGCAGGATGCTTTTCCCGATTATGCTGATGGATGGGCAAAAGATTTCAGATTTCAACGGGTCGCTGGAGCGACATGTGTGTGGCTCTCCCTCCACCGGGTCATTCTGGTTCCGTCTCCGCAAGGACCAATCGACGTGGAAATTTGTGGGAAGTGGGATCCAGAATTTTGAGCGGTTGCTATTTGTTTGGATTTCTCATGTTCTGGTCGGCTACATGCCCATTGGTGTAGAAAAGAATCGGACCCCCATCTGGTTTCTTTACTAAAATATTATAATACTAAAAATGTGTCAGATCGTCAAAAAACCCATTAAAACAGGAAATAACGGTAACTTTAGTGAACAGAAATATGACTTTTAATTCATACTGGATCTAAACTGAACCGGGCCTGTTTGAAAAGAATTTATCCCCTTCAATAGCTGGTTCCAGCTGGACTAGACCCACCCAGACCCGATCACTCCCAGACTTCAATAGAGCTTCTTCAGAAGTAGGAAGTTATTTCGTGAGTCTCACCAGTAGTACACTATACCGAAAAATCAACAGAAATTCCATAAGAGATGAGGAAGAAGGTGATGGATAATCGTCATTCTCTACGGTTCTGGACCGCCACAGATCCACGGTGAGATACATTATCTACAAATGGAGAAGACTTGGAACAAAAGTGAGCCTTCACCCGAAGTGGCTCACCTTCAAAAGTCCTCCAAGAGAACGCTAGGAGTTACCCAGGAAGTTACAAAAGATCCAAACAGAACATCCAAGGACTCTCTCACCTCAAAGGAGCTCAATGGATCGGTTCCGGCTCAGTTATGGCATCCATGGGAGAGAGGCAAGACTGGACCCTCTGCTGAGCCGCTGGAACATTAACACTCATCTGAATATTCCCAACAACACAGCTTGATGTCCTTCAGAACTTTTTGGAGAACATTCTGTGGTCTAATGAGCCAAAAGTGGAGCAGTTTGGAAAAGGGGGGTCCAGTTACATCTGGCAAAAATGGATAACAGCTTCCCACAATAAGAATATTACACCTACGGTCCAACATGGAGGTGGCAGTGAGATGTTGCCTTCAGGGCCAGGACTATTTGCCATAATTGAAGGAAACATGACATCATCTATCAGAAAGTTCTGAGGGAGAATATCGAGCACAACCGGGTCATTCAGCAGGACAATGATCCCAAGCAGATGAGGAAGCCCACCTTTTAGAGGTCAGAATAGTCAAAGTCTGGACCTGAACCACTCTGAGACGCTCTGGTGGGACCTGAAGAGTGGGCCAGAGTTCTGCAGTGATGTCAGAGACGGACCTCCGGAGCATCCTGCTGCAGTTTGTGCTTGTAAAGCCAGAAAACTAGACACTCATCTGAGGGGAAGAAGACGTTCTGCAGGCGGGTTGTTCTGTTCTGAGCGTGGTTTGGACTCGTGTAATCATGTTGTTATCGGATGAACGCAGAAATAGAAGAAACCGTGACTGAAAACGTCTCATTGAACCTCAGATGGAATGAAACACAGATACAAATCTAAAACTCAAAAGGTTCATTTCTACACCATTTGGTGGAAGAAAGGAGGTCAAAGGTCACCTGATTGCCCCTAAGGATTCCATCAACAAGCTCTCACCTGAGCTCCATGATGCTGGTGACGTTGCCGGAGGGATAGATGCGCCTGATGAAGTTGAAATCTCCCACGTACAGACTTCCATCGATGCCCCACGCCAGAGCCACCGGCGCCAGCAGCTTGTTACCTTGGGCCTGTCCGTTACAGCTGGGACACGAGATGCTCCGGCGCCGCCCGTTCCCCATGACAGTGGAGATCACTGTGGGCTGGAGGGAGAGGAACTGGTTCTCCCCGCTGCCTTTGTAGAGAATGCCTGAGGAAGAGGAGGCAGAGAGTGAGACCTCCTTTAAATCATTTTCTCTCTTCTCTGATTGAAATGAATTTATTTAACTACTTTTAAGGGTTTAATTCAAACCTTTCTGCGTGTGGGACTTTTATCTAACGGCTTTTTCAATGGAAGGTGCGCTCACCTCGTCAGACACCGTTACAGGTGGCGGTCTGACGGCGTGACTGTGTTTGGGTCAGCAGAACATCTGTGTTCCCGGGCATGGAACCTTATTTGGACTTACGCCTTGACAGACATTGAGCTGCTAAAGTAAATCTATGAAGGTTGGAATACGCTATCCTCTATTTTCTTTAACCACCTCTTCCTCTGCAGAGTTGTGGCCGAGCCGTGGCCACGCCCACCGGACACCAAGTCAGCAGTTAAGTCCCACCCACCTTCACACAAACAGCCTGATTAGAGTCACTTATTTAGACGTATTATTATTGTATCTGGAGAAATCAGGGTTTGGAACCCAGACCCATCTTCACAGTGAGTCCACAGTACCAACCGATCTTCTGTCCAGGACTGAGGAGTGTTTAACACAATCTGATGAACAAATGTTTCATTTTCTGAGGGATTCTGCTCACGGCGTTGAAGAGTATTCAGACTCCAGACAAAGAAAATATGCATTATTCAAACGTTTAAAAGTCATCAATCTAGTTTGGACTAGGGGCTTGAACATTATAACTGACCATTTCACCGAGGACTCACCATATTTGATGAGTCATTACGCCGTAATGACTCGAGAAGAAGAGCCATGGATTTGAGACTCTCTTCAAAGGGATAAAAACACATCAAAGGGCAGAAGAAGACGCTGGTAAACCTTAATTATTCACATCAAGCAACTTGTTGGAATCCACGGCGCCTCAGTCCTAATTAGTGGATCTATGGCATCGTTCTCCCAGCGCCGCGTCACTGGTGTGTGAGGATGAGCGTGGACCAGCCGCGCCCCCCCCTCTGATTAGTTCCCTTCATTGATTTATTTATTGAAGGCCAGATTGAAATGAATGCGTGTTCCGTAGGGACAATCTGACCGATCCGTCTTTAGTATCCGGGAGAATTATACATGAGCCCCTAACAAAGACAAATAGGTCCGGGGGACGGCTTCGCACGTGACGCCATCAAACGTGCGACCTTGTGACCTTTGATTGAGCGGTGATCCATGCGTTTGCTCAGTGAAGGAAACGCGCCGGGATGAAAACTCTCACTGGAAGGAAAAGGTCGGCGCAGATTCCACTCAGATTGTGGAGGTTGTTTGTCATTTGTAGCCGCTAGAAAAGACAAACGAGCGCCACAATCTGAGTGGAATTTTAACAACGGTACGTTTAATGGCTCCTTTGACGTTCGTCATACCCGGGATGAAGATCTGTGAGAGCGTTGGATGACGTCTTCTAGAAGAAGACAGATGTCTGTCCTTCTGCTGTGATCTTCTCTGTCTACATTCCCACTAGAGTTAACTGGACCCACCAGTCTCACTCCAGCCTAATGTTACACATTATACGCCTTTATTACGCAAGCACCTCCCATGAACACGCCATCCGTACGCACACAGCGCCGGTTCACGTTCTTTTTCATGGCGTTCGAGTCTTGGCGTTTCTTTGACTGAGCTGAGAAGCGGGGGAGCGGATCGAGGTTGGCCCCTCCCTCAAGGACACCCGGTCACGACACATCACGGCTGGTGATTGTTGCGAGGATCAGGTTTGTGATGTCTCAGCGAGAAAGCTGCACTGATGGGAGTTTGGTTTCTGTCCCCCAGGCGGAACAGGCGGCGTCCCACAGAGTGGGCATTAAGATGACTTTAGAGTCGTTGCTCACGTTTTTGTTTTGACCAGCGGAGACATCATGACGGTGTTTCAGGCATTTGTCTGTTTACAATGACATCGTTGGATTGATCTTTGGATCCAAATAACCAAAAATGCTCTTTGGACTTTAATGTCTTCTTATTATCTTTATTATTACAACGCATCGTATTGTCATGGTAATTCAGAGGCTCCGGCGTGAGAAAAGAAGGCGCTGACGTCAGCCCATCAAGTCGAGGCACGCCAGAAAACCTTTAGACCATCCGACCACTGTAGGGGTCTGCTTATCGGCCATCGTCACCCCGCGTACACTTCACTACAAAGGAGTGAATTGGGCTTCTATCGTACCGAGTACGACCGGCTTTATGGCCACTTATAAGATCCACTGGAGAAAAGACTTTTATCAGAAATTCTAAGATTCTGTTGCCTCTCTTGCTCCAAGATCCGCTGAGTGTTGCTTCAAGCAGCCATCCCATAATATAGCTGCGCATCATGCAGCTTCTAGCATCTTGTGAAACCACTCTGACACTCTCGTACTACATAATTAGAAAACAGCATCTCATCTTTATGTTTCCTATAAACCCGGCTTTAAAGAATCCAACGCTTTGTTTTTCTCTCCACGTACCAAAAGGCAGATTTTGCGAATGAAATCCAAGCACATATACTAAAAGTGTCTTTGCTCAAACGTATCGAACCAACTAAGGACTGAGGAGTGAAAAATAAACTTTTGGCCTCTTTTTCTGAAATCTGGCCCCTGATTCACAAAAAGCCGAGATCCACCTCTGGAGAAAAGACTTATAGTTCTAGAAGGTCTAGGTCTAGGAGTGACTCTCTGGTGTCTCCCTTACTTAACGATGACTGGGGTGTCGCTTCACACAGTGTGTCTGTGTTACAGCTGCACCTTTTATCACCTTATTCCACCACTCAGACACCCTCACACAGGTCCAGGTGTTTATTACAGGTGTCCAGGTGTTTATTGGTTTGTTCACATATCTGACTGTATAACAGCTTAAACTTTAAAAAGTCTGCTCAGATAAGGATCTCCTTGTTTGTTTGTAATATTTGGTTAACCATCCATTAACAGGCATTAGAATGCAACGTCTCTTATTACTCTTTTTTGATTTATAACTAATACATTACCAATAAATATTACAAATACTGCCGGCTGTGTTCAAATATTAACAACATGCATGTTTTATTGAGAAATGGTTTCTACCGATTTTGGCACTAACTATAAACATATAATTGCAGAAATGGTTAAGAGAGGAAAAGAAAAGAAAGAATCAATGATGTGGGTAAACCAATAAGAACGACTGATGAAATTGAGATTAGATAACAGGATATATGAAAAAAAGATAGTTTCCAATAAAACCTGGGATAATAAAACTGGTGAGCAGATGTTCTCAATATGACACAAATATTTATTTCCTGGATATTTTCAATTTATTTACCATATTTACCAAATCAAAAATGAATGAGCTTCATGTTTTTAAAGTTTTGCAGTCTTGAAGATGGATCCATCCAATGCACAGGAGATGAGAGTGGCCACAGAGGACCACCAGGCAGCTGGTCAGCCACAGAGGACCACCAGGCAGCTGGTCAGCCACAGAGGACCACCAGGCAGCTGGTCAGCCACAGAGGACCACCAGGCAGCTGGTCAGCCACAGAGGACCACCAGGCAGCTGGTCAGTGCTGGATCTGCTCTGACAAGAAGAATGGAAGACGGGGTAGGGGCAGTGGTGGGGTCTCAGTCCAAGCGGTCCGACAGGACCAGCTGGGGAATGGAGAGGGAGGAGAGGGCACAGCCTCATATGTGGCCAGTTTTAATCCTCCTCCTCCACGTCGATGTCATCCAGCAGAAAACTTCAATCTGGCCCACTTTGTTCGGGGTTCTATAATGATGCTCCTCCAGTGCGGTCCAAACAACAGAACCACTTTTTCAGTATGCCAAAAACGATTAGCAATGCAATTTCCCCATTGTGGGACTAATAAAGGTTTATCTTTGTAGCACTTTGACATTTGCTCCAAATGTAAAGTGCATTATAAATTAAATGTATTATTATTATTATTATTATAAATGTGGAATTTGCCCCCGTTTTAGTCAATCGGGCCCAGAGAGTATTATAGAGTAGTTTATAGAAGCATCGGCCAACGGAGAAAGAACCTTTTTCTTTTTAAATTAGAGTGAATGTGTAGATGCATCGGTTCAAACATGAAAGCCACTTTACTGTGACAGAAAATAAAAGCGTAGAAAGAAGTCATTAGAGAAACACTGACTCAAGGAGAGAAGATGAATTTTTTCCTCCTTTATTTGCCACCTGTGCTGAACTCCTGCGTTTGTAGAGACGCTCACTCCTATTTACGCCGCCCTCGACCGCAAGGCCACCTTTCCACCTGGTCTGAATAGCTGTTTCAATTCATTCTTACTCCTGCATCATCACAGAGCATAATCATGTTTTTGGATGAAGCCTAATTTGAGACATTTAGCAGAAGAAAATCCCCCTTTGATGCCAAACATCACAGATAAATGGAAGCGACGCAACACCGATCCTCCGTACTCCGTAGAAAAAACTAAAAAACTGAAGCGCCCTGAGCAATGTCACCTTGGTGACACACAGAGAGAGTGCAGAGATTGTACGGGGGGTGGAGGGGGTGGAGTATGTCTTAATTGCACCCTGTCTTCTTTTGTTCTCCTCTGCACTGTGTCTTTCCCAGAGATCCCACCCAGGCCGCCATCGATCCGGCGTGATGGAGGCTAAAGGCGGGCAGGAGAGGTGCTTTAAATGCAGCCAGCGTGTTCCAGAGACGTACAGTAAGTAACCCCCCAGATACGGAGCTGCTGAACTCCCACTGTGTCCAATAAGAATCTGATACGCTGGCCCAGATAGAGACAAGCCTCAGATGGAGTGGAAGGCAAATCCACTTGTAATGAAGAAAGATGGGGCAGAAGGACACGACTAAAGCACAGACACCGGCAATTTGCTCTATCGGTCGTGACAGGCAGAGAGAGAGAGAGAGAGAGAGAGAGAGAGAGAGAGAGAGAGAGAGAGAGAGAGAGAGAGAGAGAGAGAGAGAGAGAGAGAGAGAGAGAGAGAGAGAGAGAGAGAGAGAGAGAGAGAGAGAGAGAGAGAGAGAGAACTGCTTTTTTCTTTTTCGTGGCAGGAGTGATGAGAGGAAAAGTCCTCAGATGTTCCGAGCGCTGCAGAAACCAAGCAGGAGTCCAAACACGGGGCGATAGCGGGTATCTGGAGCTAATCCCTGCTGCAGCCTGCGGAGGAACCGCCACCCGCCAGGTGAAGACATTCGTCAAGGTTTACACCTTTTGAGGATCAATACTGGGACGACAGTGAAGGTAAACAGTGATATTTGGATTCATCTTCGCGCAGGCCGAAGATATCGAACCGCATCCCTTTACCCAAAACCCACCCGGGCCGTAAATCTCAAATGTCAGAAAGAGGCCGCATGCAGGACTGAATAATTCAGTTTAGGTGGAAAACAGTCGGAGGAGCTCCGCGGTAAACACGTGAAACCAGAAGGGAGATAATGTCAATAATGCAGCAAACCCACCGATTCACGTCACGGCGTCAGAACCAAGGTCCGATTAAATTCAGATTCTGGTTAGTTTTGCAAATTTAGAAACACGTTTAAGATCTTCTTCATGACACAGTCGTCATCCTCTTTGTGGACAGACTCCTCCTACTTGAAGGTTGATCCAAGCCCGTCATTTCCTCTTGTTTCCTCTCTCTCCTCCTCTTGTTTCCTATCGTTTCCTCGCAGAAGGTAAATTCTGTCAAAGTGTTTTTTGGGGCGACCCACCGGCGCTTGTCCTGACAGGGAAACTGAGCTGAGGTTGGATTGGACCTTCGGCCCCGATCAAACGATCTTAACAGCAGCATAAATACTATTTCATGGACGCCTGATTTGTCGGTTATTTTATCCTTCCTCGTGTTTTTACCACGGCTTCACACCTGCATCTATGGTGACAAGTCTAGAGTCCAGATAAAGACAGGTGTGACGGCGTCCTTGAGTGGCGCTGATGGACTGTAGCATGAAACTGAGCCTCCGTCAGAGACTTTTGTAAAGGAGACGGAGCGACATGAGTTTTCTAAATCCTTTTTTTAGATTCTGTCAGAGATTAAAACATGTTTTCGGGGCGGGAGGCTGCTATAATAAGACAAGTGAAAAGCGTTAAAAAGCTTTGGCGGAGACGGCGGCATATAAGCGCCACACCATCTGGTTGTTTTATTTCTGTCATCACAGCTTCCGTCTAAAAGTACGCCCCCCCCGCAACATCACTTTTCACTCACAGTCAATTTTCCGATGAATCCAAAAGTCTCATGAAGCACGCAGGATGCATTATCATAATTTACCACAGACGCATCTCACGACGCGGGCTCCCGCTGTGATGCTGCCGCGGCGAGGGCTTGAGCCCTACTTTCAGACAGGTGGGATGAAAAGCGACGCGGCGGCGCTCTCTGGCACTCTTCACAAACTTCACATCCCGGACGCCTTGACAGATTTGGTACGACGTGTGAACCCCGGCGTCTGTTCCTTTAACCTTCAACAAGTCGGCAGGTTTGAATGGAATCGGGCTCTGAGTGGTTTTCCACGGAGATCCGCTTTGCTGCGTGCAGAATACACGCACGCCATGCATGATGATATATGCATGTAAGACGCTGTAAAAAAAACTCCATCCAAGAAGTGGGTTGGAGGGAGTTCTACTTGCACAGACCACTTCCCCCGTTTGGCAGAGTAAGAGGAAGACCCTCTGAGGCCGGTGAGTCGAGACACAGATTTATAGTCCGGTGTCTGGCGTCTGCAGACGACACGTGAAGAGCATCTGCCTCACCAGAGGTCGCGTAAACCCTCCTCATAAATGAAACTGAACATCTGGGCTGTGGAGATACCACATCCGGACCACGAGGTCTGTGATGGGTCAGCGGGGGGCCGCTCACGTGTTTCTCAGAGCAGCTAAGATTCCATTAGGTGTCGATGTCAGCGCTATGGATAAGAGTTATTTCGTGAACAAACCTCATTACTGCCTCAACCTCGCCGGGCCCAAAGGGACATTTGACTTATTTCTAGCAAAAACGTCTCTGTGTTTGATTTTGGACACAATCACTGAGATGTAGGAACCGTTTTTTTGACGATGTTCCCTGAATATCTTCAGTCAAAGAATCTTGAAAATATCTCAAATGCTGAATATGATTGTTTCACAACCACCTAATAGACATAATTCTTCTGAAACTGTCACTTTCTAAACTCATTTCAAGTCATTAATCGCCTTAAATCCAGAGAAATCTCACTGTTATACGACGTAGTAACACCAACATTGTTTGGGAAAATGAGCTGAGTGTGTTCTGGCTCATATTAGGTCAATTTGGACTAAATCGGTCAAACAGTTTTTAAGGTTTGTAATATAGCGCCCCCATGTGAGTAAAATATGACAAATCTCTTTGAGTCGATGCAGAAGCACCAAACCTGGACTACAACGAACTGACGCTTGAGAAAAAACAGCCATAAAGCTGCACCCTACTTTTCCCTAAATCAATCCAGTTCTTCCTCACAGTAAGATCTATAAAGGTATGAAATATTATTTTCCCATAATATCCCCACCCTTTTGGGTATATACACATCTTATTTTTGAGATAGATCACTTGAACTATTAGCATCCTTGTGTCACTTGTTATAAGCTAAAAGTCTTTGTATGGAGTATTTTTTGACTTGTGTTTGGGGGGGGGGGGATTCTTCTTCTCACAGAGGTGATAAAGATAAACCATTTTCCAGCAGAAGGTTGAGGAACTCTGAATACCAGGCAGTGCACTTGAGAAAAAAGTAAATTAAATTTCATCTTTAGGTGATTCATCGCCCCGTTTGACCGAATCCCGATGGAAGAGTGACAAAGTCATTACTGGAGCGCCGCAAAGACAGACGTCCGAGTCCCTGACAAAAGAACCTCACGTCAAACCATGTTTTCACACTTTTGCTACTTTTAGAGGGACGATCTTTAACTCTGCTCCGGCGGGGGGGCACAGAACCATAAACCTTCCTGCTGGGGGAGGAAGGATGACCTCTGAGTGAGTGTGGGCGAGCAAGACAACGCCGAAGGGTAGAAGCTACGGCAGAGGAGTCGCGTTGTTGTAGATATTCTGAAGCGGGTTACTTGTGGAAGGACAGCAGAGGTTCTGGTAACAGTCCCACTAGAGGGTAGGACCAGATGGATGATGCTGTAGGAACGTCAGTCCCACGTCCTACAAGAAGGAAGCTTCCGTCTCTAAATGAGATTTTGCACCACAAGAAAGGAAATGATAGAATTCATTTCCGTGCTCTACCTCTACCTTCAAAGAAAAGCTGCTGAAACAAATCCTCCTCAGAGGGATGGAATGTCTCCAGCAGGTCGACCTGAGAAAACCTCAAACGAAGTCTGCTTACAGAGTTAGAGCGCAGAACTTCAGAGAGGAGGGATGAGAACAACTTCTCTGCATCTTATCTCAGAAGGCTTCCCTCTTTTCTCTCCCTGAGCGAGAAGATGAGGTCACATGTCACACACAGGTGAGATATCTCACATACTTCAAATTCAAACTCATAATGGACTTAAATCTAGAACACTACTAGATAGAAAGAAACTTTATTAATCCTCACAGGGGAAAGTTATGACGTCCTTTATCTAAATATCAGGACTTATTGTAAGAAATCTGACCAATCTAATCACTTATTACAAAGTAAACACCTTTATTCATTATGTTTTATGTTTATAATCCACAACCTCCTGAAATTTATCTCTGCATTTGACCCACTCCTGAGGGAGCAGTGGGCGGAGCCTGTTAGGCGCCGGGGGGCCGAGGTTTCAGGGTCTTGCTCAAGGACCCGCGTCCCTAGCTAAAGCCGCCCCCTTAACAAACGCTAATCCGAATAAAAATGGACTGTTGACCATGAAAAATAAAGTTTTAAAACATGATCGAACAAAGAGTTTGACATTTGATGGAAACTTTAGAGTTTGTAAGATATGATTTATGCAGAGAAATAATCTATAGTTTAAGGGTTTAAAAATGGTCACATGATACAAAGTAAACAAAAAGATCCGAGAGCCTCAAACTCCAAACTGGCGTTGCTGGAGGCCTGGACTGGAACCTCCTCTACTTCCACACATGAAAGAACCACAAATCGAGTTGGACGGCTGGAACCCCGACTGTGACCCAGAGTGGATTTGATGTCAAAACACCAGCCGTCGCCCGGACGACGCTCGCCGGCCCCCGGGTGACCTCTTCATAACGCCGCCTGCACAGCTGTAATACACTCCAGACTCTGAAGTGCGATCTCTCCGCTTCCTGCCAGCCATGACTCCCTCCTCAACGTAGGATGATGATCTTCACACACGTTTCACCGCCGCCACAAAGACAGACCAACGTCTGTTTATCGTACTCGCCAATTAAAGCCTCTCGGAAATGATTTGGCTCATCAGATTGACGCGAGAACGAAACGTGACGCCTGTTCATCTAAAAAGCCTTCCTGATCAGCAGAAGGACATCTTCGTCTTCAACTAGCTGAGTCGTGTGGAATCGTGGCGAGCGCCTGATTTATTCTGTCATTACCGTGAATGATCGACCCTTCAAAAATTCCTCCAGGAGTGACGGCGAACCACATCTCACTTTGATTTAAGTATTTATGGGGGTGAGGACCACCCGCCTGTCGCCCTGGATGACCAGCGGTGTTTCCCCCCTCGCCCCCCCCGAGACAGAACATGAAGACGGACCCTTACCGTTCTGGATGTCCAGTATGTGATGCTTGTCCAACATCCATCCGCCCATGTTGGAGGCGTCCAGCTCGTAGCCTTGAAGCACCGCCGTCCTCTTCTCCCACAGCACCACATCCAGGCAGGACTCGTACTCGTACCCCGCTGACACTGAAAGCAATGATGGGAGCGAGACCCCCGAGGTGAGACAGGTAGCTGCATCATCGCCGATGCAATGAGTCTCAGAGACAGGGCGCCCGTTTCCTGCGTTTCCTGTCCTCTGTTGTGCCTTAATCTCAAGCTGGGATGATTTTAGGAGGCCTGTGGGGGGTTTCACTCTCTCTCCTCTCGTTTGTACATGCGGACGTGCGAGGCGGCGTGAAGAACTCAGACAATAAAGACTCCGACAGTAAAAAGTCATCAACGCTGTGATGCGGTCGCAGCCGTGAGACACGGGGGAATCCTGGAGAGCAGGGCTGTCAAACTCAATCACAGAGGGGGACTAAAGTAAAGATGGGGTCCACATCGGGGGTCCGGACCGAACTTAAACAATGTTTAACCTGAGGTTCTATGACAATTTATTCTTATTTTATTTACTCGTTTTATAGAATTCTGAACAAACCAAGGGAATAGAAAATAGTCAGTTCACAGATAAAAGTCCAGATGGATCGGCGTCTCTGAAATCAATCCGTTGACCTTTGACCTTCTACAGGTGTATTAAACATCAAGCGTAAATATCAGAATGTGTTTCCTTGTTTTTAACGCAGCAGCGCTGAAACCTCCTGAAGGGCTGGAGGACGTGAACGCACCTCGCCAGTTCATTAAACCTTATATTTACTGAACAGCGCGTGTAACTTACCAATACGATTATTATTTAGCGCTCTAACTGTTTTTGTTTCTTCTCATCCATATCCTCCGTGGCGTCGGATGAGCCTAAAGTTTATTAGAGCGATCGCTAATCTGCGATCATCTCCGAGATAAGACATCAATACTTCTAGACTACGAATGTTCTGTTTTGATAATTGTTGCAGCGCTCCAGCTTAAATATCACGGAGTGAAAATCGCCGTCGGCAGAAGAGCTGCGGCCTTCAGAAACGCGGCGGCGGCGGCGGGGGGATTCCAGGATTTGACAACCCCTCTTAAATCTTTATTACCTGACACAAACAGCCCCCGTCTAAATAATCCTCAATTAAAAAAAAATCAATCTTCGCCGGTTCAGCCGGGGTTCAGCGCCTGTAGGTGAGGGGGAGATGTGCAACATCTTGAGTGGGCGTGGCCACAGCGGGACACTCACCCATCGCCTCCGCCAGGCCGTAGACCTTCTGACCGTAGGCGTCTGTTTTATCCCAGATGAAGGTGTAGGAGAGGTCTGGGAAGGCCGGGAAAGACTTCTGGAACTGACGGCCCATGACGGCCACCATCAGGTGAACCTTCATCAGGCCGAAGGGGAGGCGGTCCTGGGTCAGGAAAACCTTCAGGATGGACTTGTAGCCGGCTGCTCTGGAGCTCAGGTAGACCAGGTTGAGGTCGCTGCCCGGTATGGCCACTTGTTCGTGAAGAACCTGTGGATTTAATTCAATCAGTCAGACTGGAGCATGACACAGAATGGATGAGCACTAATGACACGCCATAACATTACAACCACTGACAGTTCTGAAATATGAACTTCACATAATGAGAATTTGATGTTTTTAGTGGCGAGAGGTGGACACAAGAACTACGGACCAAACACAAACACAGTATCGTACTCAAACGACTAGGAAGCCATTGACATTGCTGTTAGTATTTGTTGGGCTCCAGCGGCGTTGGCGTTGGTGGCGGTGCGTGAGAACGTGTTTGAACATTCGTCGTAAACCTGTCTTTGAGAGTCTGTCTTTTTTATTTGGACTAATTTCACTCCGTTTCCCGTGATTCATCCTTCAGACATGAGAGTGGTAGTTTTCTCATCCCTCCAGTTTCTAATCTGGGTCAGAGTTTACCAAAAAAACAAATGTCTCAGACCCAGACCCGCCGGTCCAGTTCGGTGTTCCCAGTCTGCAAGGGTGAGTACATACAAAAGTGGCATGAGGATAGACAGCTGGTGATGAGGTCATGGGCTCCAGGCCCAGCCCATGTTGTGTGATCCCACAGAGAAGCTACTGTAGCACAAATGTTCTTATGATCCGTTTTGGACACAAGAAAAAAAAAACTCACAATATTAGCCAAGTAGTCATAATGTTATGGCTGATTGGGGAATACTCGAGAGCAATAGGAGTTTGCTTGTTTTAATCCAGATGAACTCTCCAATACATCAAACGTATTAGATGTACTAATGACTGCAGGGAGGTTCTGATTCCAGCCACAGGAGAGGAAACCTGGTTGGTTAGTAGAGACGCGGGATAATCAGGTTTCCTTCCAAACATTATGAATCCGTGTTGAGCAAACCGAATATTAAAAATATAACAATATTGAATAAATGACTTGTAGCAAATCACAAAGTACATTCATGAGACGACTCCGCCGGCGATCAGTGAATTATTCATTAGGAGAGTCCCTGTAATCCGTTTTCAGTTCTATTCTCTGTTTTCTCTTTGATTTATTTGATTCATCATTGGCAGGTTTTACCCCAAAGAAAAGCACAGAAACACATTATCAAATAAAAAAATACTTTACTTACAATTAATCCTTGAGAGGAATTATTTCATTTAATTCATTTCAAAGAGCTTTTTTTTTATTTTTTTTACCGATTATTAGGAAACAGAGAAATAAAAACAGCATTTAAGACTACAAGTAAATTTTTTAAAATCTAGTTAGTAGTTTTGCCTTTTAATGTAGAAAATTCAATGATACTTTACTTTACTACTTACTTTACTTAATGTTCATTCTTTAATGTTTTATTTTTAATCAATAGATATAAGAACGTTGACTACTAGTATAAAGACGTTGTGTACAAGTATAAGAATGTTGTGTATAAGTTTAAGGAGGTTTTCAGGACTACGTTGCGACTGCTGGTCATCGCCATGGTAACTCAAATCGTGGTCCTGCTGCATCAGTCCGACGGCCGAGCAAAATTTCCAACATGTCAGAAAAACCTCCCGAACTTCCGTCGCCTAGAACCTGCCGATGGCCCCTCGTCTCCCGGCGCCACAAATGACGCCCAACGAGCGCCGACGGCGGGCCTGGCTGTCACGAGGCTCTTGATCAGGCGCCAATCTGACTCAAAATGGACATTGCACGCCGGGCTTAAAGGAATAACTCTAAAGTTTCTGGGGCGGCCTTGTCAAAGTCTGGACTTCATCCCAGTGAGACGATGTTGGACCTGAAAAGATGAAAGTGGCTGCATCAAAGAAGAGTGGGCTCAAATTCCACCACAGCCACTCAAGTCCTGAAACCGATCTCCGCTCAGGTCCAGTAGCCGTACCGTTGTTATGACCCGTTAACAGACTGGTTCTGCTCATGTTCAAGCAGCTAAAGGTCACAATCATTTGTTCCCACTCCCTTTTTCCTCTCAGCGCCAAAAGCTGTTTAAGGGCCCGTTTTTACTTGAAGGGATTTTCCGCTCAGATCCGAGCCAACTGGACACAGAACAAACCGCGAGGCGGTTCGACCTCAGAACTCATCAGTGAGGTCATTCATGGTTTAGTATTTACGGAGACGCCTCCATTCAATCAAAGCTCAAAGACAAACTGAAAAGCAAATCTGGGCCGGAGGGGCGGCGCAAACAGAGAGTAACGGCGTTGTTCCGCCTCTTGCTTGTAACGTTGAGATCAAACGTTTCATCACGTTATTCAAGTCCTTCAGCGCCGCCGCATCTCCTCTCAAAGTAGGCCTGATCTCACCTGGGTCTCTGGAATGATGGGGCTGTCCTCCGGGGAGGTCCTGTAGAGGGTGGAGAGGGGCGTGGCCAGGATGAAGGGGTTGGGTCTGATCAGGCCGGTCAGGTAGCAGCTGGGGATGATGTTCTCCTCTCTCTTCATCACCACGGTGTCCATCACGTGGAAAATGTTCCAGGGCAACCACACGGTGCGGTGCAGCGTGGGGAACGGAGCGCGTTCGTAGCTCAGCGTCAGTGAAGCCCCGCCGTTGGCCAACAAGTCGAACCTGAACAAAAACACAACAGGAAACAATTTCACTGAATGTATAAATACGACTAATAAAGGTTAGATTTGTTTTATTACATTGTGTTCCATTGGCTATGACATCACACATCAATCAAAACTCACCTGTAATATGTTTAATATGTTCTCTATACTAATAAAATACTTAATAAACAACTTAAAGTGAATGAATATGAATTAACTTGTCAAATAAAGGAGAATCTACGGACGTCATTAGTGTCATCAGCATAGAAGTTAACCTCCGTCTGGTTTATGTAGAATAAACATCCTGAATCACTACATTAAAATGATCATTTTATTTTATTTGACATTTTAAAATCACTGAAACTATTGTGTGAATCAAAGTTATAACTTTATCTGCTCTACATGAACCCATCAGGGGTCTCCAGAGCGATCTTCATCAAACAAACATCTTAAGAAGGATAGATTAACATGGAGGTCGTGTCGTGAGTTGTTATCCATCACATCCCTGGGAACTTTAATGTGTGGAGTTTACGAGGGTTCCCACCCGCAGTCCAACAACAGACATCTCGCTGATTTGGCGACTGTAAATGGTTGCTAGGTGTGACTGTGTGTGATTGGTTGTGTGTCTCTTTGCTTGT
>JBBDHG010000468.1:250000-285000 GCA_037951165.1 Lophius americanus
GGGGGCATTACTCATCGGCTTCACCCGCCCAGATTCTCCCCGCTGGTAAATGGATCTGCTCCTGGTCAAAAGGCTCTCCACCTCCTCCGCCTGGTGTTTCCTCCTGCGTCTGAGCTCCTTAAATCACAGACGCTTCATACATGATTGAAACCTCCGATATCTTTGAGCAATTATTCAACATGACTGCAGAGCCCCCAGCTCGCCCTCGCCTCGCCCCCAGCTCGCCCTCGCCTCGCCCCCGCCTCGCCCCCAGCTCGCCCTCGCCCTCGCCCCCAGCTCGCCCTCGCCCTCGCCTCGCCGTCTCTCCCATCCTTCTCAGATCTCCTTCAGTCACTCCTTGTCTTTGCTCAGGTCAAGGAGGAGAGACGTAGGAACGTTCCTCACCTCCCAAACACAGAGGAGGATCTTTGTTTCCTCTGCATTTGTCTTTTGTCACTTTATCCGTGGGTTGATTACACTTATGAGACGAGGATGATCAACGTCTTTAGATGCTCTTCCTCCTCTCCCATCATCATCCCCCCCATCCTTTATTCAGCGGCTGGGCCACTTAAGAGCCGCGGTGAAGGTTCACTCTCTACGTCTCTATTAATCTTTGGAGAGGCAGATGGATGCCGAAGTCCTGAAAACAAACGCGAGTCTCGCCACCTGCTGAAACCCCAGAAATGAATCATATCATTCATGCGCTCTCATCTGTCGTTGTTTCCCAGCGGCTGCAGAGGAACAACATCTGAAAACCCAGCGGGAGAGTTCTGTTAGGACATGTGACGCGACTGTGGAACAAAAAAACCCTGAACCACACAATGTTTGATTCTCTGAGCTCTGATACCTGCCCGCACCCAAATCTGCTCCCTTATTCTTGGCTTCTTTATGAAAAAGATCAAATAGGAGGAAGAGGAGGAGGACGAGGAGGAGGAGGAGTGACCTCCAAATGTCTCGCTTCACTAGAACTTTACACTGCAAAAAGAAAAAGAATGCGTTTCTGGGAGATGAGACGTATTTCTCGTCTGAAGTGAACGATAAACTTTTCCAGCTTGTCTTCCATTATACAACTAGACCAGTGTAGCTTCCCCGACAAAGCCCCCAACCCCCTGCATTGTATCGGCAATCCCCCTGATATCAAAAGTTACTCATTAATAATCTCCAACAGTCTCTAGTGACCCAATCTAACAGTTTCTATGATGTCATCAGTCTGTTCTAGGATCAGATCCCAGAGCGACTCAATGACCAAGATAAATACAGTTAGTTAGTTTTTCTGATGAAGATGTTAGAGTAAATTATAGAATATACAACATAGATCTCCTCAAGTTAATTCTTAAGCACCAAATTTAGTCTAAACCAGTTCTTCCTCGGACCAGGGTCTATGGTATTACAAAATTTGGGAATAATCCATGAAATGTTTTTTTTGAGTTTTTCCTGTAAAAGTGTATTTTTCATTTTAAAATACAAAATAAAAAACCCTAGTGAGTAAAATATAAACTATTACAGTAAAACACAAGAAAGATCTCCTCGACTATTAACACGCACCATGTTTATAATAAATACACACAATACAACCCATCCGTCAAAAAATCAACCCAGTTCTTCCTCACACTGAGGTCTATGTGGGTGAAAAATGTATGTAATAACATGATTATAAAGCATTTATACCTTTTATAAGTGTAGTCTTACATTAAAGTAATGTTTGTAAATGTAAGGGTTTACACCTGTGTTATAACATGATTATAAAGCATTTATACCTTTTATAAGTGCAGTCTTACATTAAAGTAATGTTTGTAAATGTAAGCGTTTACTACCTGTGTTATAACATGATTATAAAGCATTTATACCTTTTATAAGTGCAGTCTTACATTAAAGTAATGTTTGTAAATGTAAGCGTTTACTACCTGTGTTATAACATGATTATAAAGCATTTATACCTTTTATAAGTGCAGTCTTACATTAAAGTAATGTTTGTAAATGTAAGGGTTTACTACCTGTGTAATAACATGATTATAAAGCCTTTATACCTTTTATAAGTGAAGTCTTACATTAAAGTAATGTATGTAAATGTAAGGGTTTACTTCCTGTGTAATAACATGATTATAAAGCATTTATACCTTTTATAAGTGAAGTCTTACATTAAAGTAATGTTTGTAAATGTAAGCGTTTACTACCTGTGTTATAACATGATTATAAAGCATTTATAAGTGCAGTCTTACATTAAAGTAATGTTTGTAAATGTAAGCGTTTACTACCTGTGTTATAACATGATTATAAAGCATTTATACCTTTTATAAGTGCAGTCTTACATTAAAGTAATGTTTGTAAATGTAAGGGTTTACTACATGTGTAATAACATGATTATACAGCATTTATACCTTTTATAAGTGCAGTCTTACATTAAAGTAATGTTTGTAAATGTAAGGGTTTACTACATGTGTAATAACATGATTATACAGCATTTATACCTTTTATAAGTGCAGTCTTACATTAAAGTAATGTTTGTAAATGTAAGCGTTTACTACCTGTGTTATAACATGATTATAAAGCATTTATACCTTTTATAAGTGCAGTCTTACATTAAAGTAATGTTTGTAAATGTAAGGGTTTACTACCTGTGTAATAACATGATTATAAAGCCTTTATACCTTTTATAAGTGAAGTCTTACATTAAAGTAATGTATGTAAATGTAAGGGTTTACTTCCTGTGTAATAACATGATTATAAAGCATTTATACCTTTTATAAGTGAAGTCTTACATTAAAGTAATGTTTGTAAATGTAAGCGTTTACTACCTGTGTTATAACATGATTATAAAGCATTTATAAGTGCAGTCTTACATTAAAGTAATGTTTGTAAATGTAAGCGTTTACTACTTGTGTTATAACATGATTATAAAGCATTTATATCTTTTATAAGTGAAGTCTTACATTAAAGTAATGTTTGTAAATGTAAGGGTTTACTACATGTGTAATAACATGATTATAAAGCATTTATACCTTTTATAAGTGAAGTCTTACATTAAAGTAATGTTTGTAAATGTAAGCGTTTACTACCTGTGTTATAACATGATTATAAAGCATTTATAAGTGCAGTCTTACATTAAAGTAATGTTTGTAAATGTAAGGGTTTACTACATGTGTAATAACATGATTATAAAGCATTTATACCTTTTATAAGTGAAGTCTTACATTAAAGTAATGTTTGTAAATGTAAGCGTTTACTACCTGTGTAATAACATGATTATAAAGCATTTATACCTTTTATAAGTGCAGTCTTACATTAAAGTAATGTTTGTAAATGTAAGGGTTTACTACCTGTGTAATAACATGATTATAAAGCATTTATACCTTTTATAAGTGCAGTCTTACATTAAAGTAATGTTTGTAAATGTAAGGGTTTACTACCTGTGTAATAACATGATTATAAAGCATTTATACCTTTTATAAGTGAAGTCTTACATTAAAGTAATGTTTGTAAATGTAAGGGTTTACTACCTGTGTAATAACATGATTATAAAGCCTTTATACCTTTTATAAGTGAAGTCTTACATTAAAGTAATGTATGTAAATGTAAGGGTTTACTTCCTGTGTAATAACATGATTATAAAGCATTTATACCTTTTATAAGTGAAGTCTTACATTAAAGTAATGTTTGTAAATGTAAGCGTTTACTACCTGTGTTATAACATGATTATAAAGCATTTATAAGTGCAGTCTTACATTAAAGTAATGTTTGTAAATGTAAGCGTTTACTACCTGTGTTATAACATGATTATAAAGCATTTATATCTTTTATAAGTGAAGTCTTACATTAAAGTAATGTTTGTAAATGTAAGGGTTTACTACATGTGTAATAACATGATTATAAAGCATTTATACCTTTTATAAGTGAAGTCTTACATTAAAGTAATGTTTGTAAATGTAAGCGTTTACTACCTGTGTTATAACATGATTATAAAGCATTTATAAGTGCAGTCTTACATTAAAGTAATGTTTGTAAATGTAAGGGTTTACTACATGTGTAATAACATGATTATAAAGCATTTATACCTTTTATAAGTGAAGTCTTACATTAAAGTAATGTTTGTAAATGAAGTGTTTACTTCATGTGTTATAACATGATTATAAAGCATTTATACCTTTTATAAGTGCAGTCTTACATTAAAGTAATGTTTGTAAATGTAAGCATTTACTACCTGTGTTATAACATGATTATAAAGCATTTATCCATTGTGTAAGGGCAGTCTTAATTTACAAACATAACTTTAATGTAAAGGTTTACTACCTGTGTAATAACATGATTATAAAGCATATAAACATATAAGTAACGTTGACATTAGATTACAGCCAATAACATTTGGCTTCTGTCTAGTTTGGCTGTTTTTGCAGTGCAGACGTTCCTCTAGGGCCAGAGCTGCGGTGAGAAGTCTAGATGGTGTTCTGGCGCTGGTCCAGTACTTCGGAGACTTTCATATATAATGTTTTGTCTGCAAAGGCTGTTAATAAATTATTCACCCTATAACCTCAAATGATTGTTGGGAAAATATGGGCCTCCAAGCAAAGCTGGCCTCTATTAAACAGTACTTATCGGACCCTTCCAGAGAGGATCTCGTGTGGGCCGTGTTTGGGAGGAATTCATTTCCTTCACATTTCTTGGATATATTTGCAGCGCGAGAAAAAAAAAAACCAGCAGAATGTTTCTAACTATTCAAAAAAACAAACAAACAGAGATAGAGGAGGAAAATGAGTATTTTGAGCGAGAGCACTAATGCCACTGGCAGACATAAAATCGACAGTAAGCTGTAGACAATGAGGATGAGGATTACCGAGAACTCCGCTGCAGGAGGGGTGAGGAGGAAGGAGGAGGAGGGGGGTCTCATTTTATATTTTCACTAAAGCATGATATTTACATAAGGATTACTTTAAACTATCGGAGGAAATATTCCCCAAATCCTTCTGCACACATGGACGGTGAATTCTCTCCCCGTCAGGCCAGAAGAACCCGATTCTGAACAAATGCTGAGATTCTGACGACGTAACCCGGGTCGTCTGTTCATCGCTTTTCATCTAAAGGTGCTCCTCTTCCTCCATCCTTTCTAATAACTGTCTTCACCTTACATGAATCGCCTTAAGAAAAATATTTTTCTCAAATTTAACGGCCTCACGGTGAATGAGGGTCCGAGTCGGTGGTCCGGGAGCGAACGGAGGGAAAATAGAAAATGAACAACCTGCAGCCCGGCTAGGATGAACTTAAACTTAAACTTAAGCTGATGTCAGCATATGCTGACTAAGGCGATGCTCACAGGCTGGTTGACATTCTTAGCTTAGCATGTTTGGCTGGTTAGCATCTGCCATTGAGTTCAGAAAATACAGCAGAGCTTTCTAACAAGAACCAAAGTTCTAGACCAGCTGATGTTTGGATCAAGTCTGCGTGGTGCAACGGGTTCTTCACAGAGACGCCTCTCAGCAACAAGGTTCTGGGTCCAAATTCTGGGTGGTGTTTGAATGGCTTCTCTTTTCTTCCTCCGCCAGTCCAAACAAAAACACAATAAAGTTAAATTGATGAGTGTCGGCCCAGTGAGGAACCAGGTACTGTCCGTGTGTACGTGTGTGTGAATGTGTGTACGTGTGTGTGAATGTGTGTGTGGGTGAGCATGTGTGTGTATGTCTGTTATTTGTGTATATGTATCTGTGTGTGTGTGTGTGTTTGTGTGTGAATGTCTGTTTTTGTGTGTATTTGTATCTGCGTATGTGTATATGTGTGTGTGTGTGTGTGTGTGTGTGTATGTATCTGTGTGAGTGTGTGTGTGTGTGTGTGTATCTGTGTGTGTGTGTTTGTGTGTGTATTTGTATCTGAAACAGGAGAGACTTTCCCCGAGTGTTGATGAAGCTGTGGTTAACGCCCTGTCTGCACCTCCTCAGGATTGATAATCAGCAGGGTTTAAAACTCTGGAGCATCTCTCAGCACCAGACGTGGATTTCGTCTCGCCGCACAGTGAAAAACAAAACGCAGGAAGTAAGCGCCCGGCGTGAAGAATGATCTTCAGGCCGCTCCCATACGGGGTTCATCGGCGTCCCGGCGCTCTGGAGAGAGCTGAGCCGAAACGCTGTGTTGCTCCAGCATTGAAACAATTGAAAGGATCACAAACCCCTCCTGCACTCACTGCCCCCCCCCAATGACATCCATAGACTACTAGAGTAATAGAGTACCAGCCGCCGCCGCCGCTGCCGCCGCCGCCGCCGCTGCTAATGGCTCCAGTCTTATAAAAGCATTTTAGTCTGTGGTGAGCTGGATGAAAACAATCACTCTGAACCACTTGATGGGGCGAGGTCTAGTCAGATAGGAGTAAGAGAGGAGGGTGATGAAGAGGAAGAGGGAGAAGCTGAGTCTCTGTGGTATAAAACTCAGCATGTAGCTTGATTTTAAATGTATAGAATGTAAAACTTGGGCTTTGTGGGATGAACTCGACACGAGTAAACAGGTAGAATCAAAACTTCTACCTTTACCTTCACTCTCCCACACCAGGAACTGAACTCGTCTCCAGATCCAATTGAACCACGACTCACTTTGTTTGAAAGTGTGAAAAGCACTTTTTTTTTTAAAAAACGTACGGGCCGTACATCCTAACATTCTAAAACCTGTGCCGAGACACAACAGAACCCAAAGTCCACATCATCACTAGGACATTCCACAAACCTACCTCTGGGTGTACCTTCATCAACATCCCTCAACTAATGAATGACTTACTGCAGATAAAAACCACCTCCGGAAGTCCCCGGTCTCGCCATGGTTTAGAAAACGTTATTGTGACATCACAGCATGAGGTCATGACGTGACAGCATGAGGTCATGACGTGACAGCGTGAGGTCATGACGGGACATCATCATCATGTAATCACCTCAAAATCTAGGTCTTGTATCGTTTCGTCCGTCTACTGGTGTCTCTGTAACCTTCTCAACAGATGTAGAAACAACTAAAGCACAAACATGGATCCACCTGAACGTGAGACCACCCCTCTTTGTCCTTTGGACTTCGGTTTGGGTTCAGTACCTACAATGTTGGTCTGGATCAAACTGTCCAGAAACAACAAAGTGGGAGTGAAAGAACCCTAAATATGAAATCAGCTCGGTTGTACAATTCTCCCCGATCCAACAGAACCAAGAGGTTCTTTTGTGAACAACCCGGTGGTCATGTGCTCAGAGTCATTAGTGCCGTTTTCAGCCATGTGTTCGTTCACTCTTCAGCTACTTTATCCTGAGAGGCAAAAGAAGCAAACGCCTGTGGCGGCGGCGGCGGCGCCACTGTAAACACACTTGTCACTGTGAATACAAAGACAAGGAGAGGCGGGATCCTCTCACCTGTTGGAGTGGTTACTCAAACACAGGTGTCTCCCCCACCGGTAATGAGACGGCGAGACGGCGAAAGACTTGCGTGATGCAAAAAATTCAGGAGCTGGGAGAAATTCAATGAGCCTCTTACCTGCTGTTGAAGGAGTTTTCCCAGGGAACCGCGTGGCCGCCGCTGGGACCGATCAGGAAGCTGACGCGGTCGTAAAAGCTCTTGGACGAGGGCTGAGCGGCCGAGCTCTGGCCCTGGCCGGCGATGGCGGCGGGGTCAGGTGAGCCACGGCAGTAGGGCTGACCCTGGCAGGAGATCTGAGCGCAGCAGTCCGGGTCCATGCAGTCGACAAGTCCATCTGGAGAAGAGGAGGGGGAGCGGAGGCTTTAGCTGACGGGAGACGTTCAGGAATCCTAAACGACTTCTAACATCATCTCCTCTTCCCTAAAGCTCCTGTACAGACGCTGAGCAGACGCAGGAGGCTGAACTCAAAGTCTGTCTTCCATTAAGAGGCTCAGAAGTTCTGGGCTTGGAAACAGTTTATTGACTCCAGAGCGACTGGACTGTTCCCTTTAGAGATGATCTACATACCACACACCTGGAACCGTGCTGCTTCACACACCTTCACACTCTCTGCACCTACGTTTCAGGTACGACGGACCTCCTCAGCGAGGATTCACATCTAAAGACACCTTTTCCCCGTCCTGCACAATGACGCTCACCAGCTGCAGCGTGGAGATTGTATGTACGAGGTTTTCACATCTTCCTACCTCCCTCGTTATCCTTGCCGTCGGAGCAGAGGGTCTCCGTCGCCACGTCACACCCCAGCCCTCTCCATCCCGACTGGCAGATGCAGTGCCAGACGTTCTGATCCAGGACGCACCTCCCGTTGTTGTTGCACAGGCCGGGGCAGCCGTCTGTCAACACATCAGGTCCGTGTCAATCAGTCCAGTAAGTCAACATGAGGGATGGGGGGGTGGAGGGGGCATTTAGGAAGGACAGGGGCAGAGGGGGGACAACATGATTAAAGACAGGATTGAGTGAACGTACAGTGGGATAGGACTCTGACAGGACTGGGGGGGATGTGGGGGAGGGAGGGAGGAGTTTCCTGTCGTTTCACATGAGTTTCTCGAAAGAGTGAGACTATAGAGACCCAAAGAAATGGATGTGAAAGTAAAGAGAAACAAAGAACAGAAAGTAAATCTATAAAGAAACTGAAACTACAGAGAAACCAAAAGTCAAGTGATGTGAAACCACAGAATCTTTATGCTTTTCCAAGATACATCTTGATTTCTTTATTTCTAATGATTGTTGAACATCTTGTTCCGTTTTCCTCTTAATTTAAAAAAAAAGGTCAAGTAAATAAAAGAACAATAGTAACTGTCAGAATCGGACGCTGTCATTGTTAAATCATAATTTATAGAGTTATTTGTCCCGGGAATCAAGATTTTAAGTCATCATCATCATTTTTAAAGAATTGTCATTTATCTACATTATAGGGCGGATCATAAGTGTGTCTTACAATTTTGTTACATTGCATGCTTTATCTCTATTTCCATATATTATGCATAAATTACTGGGGGGCGGGGCTAAACCCGACAATTAACATACAGAATCCAATAAAATGCAGTAAGAATTTTCTACTTAATGGTATTTAAATGTTTTTTCTACCATTTTCTATTAGGTGCAATAAAAATGCTGAATGTATTTTGTTACAGATTCAGAAAAGTTAGTTAATAATGAATAAACCGCCTGACAGATTTTGATGAAACTTGAGTTTATAAGGATTGGGCATATAGTAAATAAAAAAAAGCCTATAAGGCAAAAAACCACAGATTAACCCTGAATGCCAGAATTCCTTCTCTACTTTTTTAAATACATTTTAGGTCTTTATCACCTCCATGAATGATACAGACCGCCCCTTTAAGAGGCTGAAGAGTCAGTGGCGTCACCTGAAGATGATTAAAGTGCAAAAAGCCGGTGGCAGATTTAGGAAGCACTCATGTGAAGTAACAGCCATATCAGAGGGGGAAGTAGATAAATCAGGGAGGAAGAGGGGAAGGGAGGAAGAGGGAGGGATCTGGAGACTCTGCATGTACAGAAAACAAGAACATTTGCTGCCATATCGCATTCCTTCTAGTGGAGGGTGAAGACAGGGAGCTGGAACAGGACTAAACCACACCAGTGGTGGGCGTTTAATCTTGCAGACACAGGGAGTTCAGACAGGAGGAGCAGGGACCGTGGAGTCTGAGACCAGGTACGACGGACAGAGGATGAGGGGACATATCGGGGGGGTGGGGGTGAGGGGAGCGGGATCACAGCTGAAACAGTATGATCGACTCGGACATAGAACAGGTGTATCGACGCCGTGCTAGGAAGACAGAGAGCAGGGAGGGATTGTTCATGACAATCTCCCTGTGGGTTCAATTTACCTTTATATCCTATCTTGACTGCTCCTATTACACAACCGAGGAAAGGGAAACATTTGGAAAAGAACATTACTTATCTCCGGGGTGACAGAGAGCTAAGACTGACAAAACATTGACTCACGACCAGAACAAAATGTGGCTACGGTTGCTGGCATGAAGCCCATTTACCTGCCAGCTTCAATGTTTGGGCGTGAAAAGTCTTTACAGGTAGGATCTATCAGAGCCGGCCCGAAGATTAAGTAGACAGACTGAATGCTGAGGGGCCGCCGTCGCCACCAGGGGGCCCCAAAGAGCATTGAAATGTCGGTGGAGCCGAGGCTCTTACTTGTTAAGCTAACTACACGCTAGAGGATTCTCAAATCCTAACCGATGTTAAAGACGTGAGAGACCGCAGACATGAGGAGAGTTTCTAAAGACGGTCTTTAACATTAGAATCTTCCATCCGGTTAGGACGCTCCCCGGTCCGCTCGCTCTCATTGGCTGTAATCCGTTGGATCAGGAGTCGTAAATATCAAACATGATTGATGTTTATGACTGGAGATCAGGGAGCAGTAAGATAATCGTATCGACGCCAAAAAAACTTAATCAAATAACTTACAACGTACAAATAGTCATTTCAGATAAGCCTCGAATCGGGCGACGCCCCCCCGAGGCGCCAAATCAGGCATTACATCGGGTGTTTCTCCTCTAGTGCGTTAGACAGACTGCTTTGTCGATTGCTGGAGGCGTTTCGTCTTCCATCCTAGTTTGAGCCTCGGTAGAAACCTAACTGTAGCGCTGAGCTGGAGCCGCTGCTGGTTTGGTGACGGTTAGTTGAGTTCTGCAGATTTGAGACTCACCGTAACTTCACTCTAGCTTCAGTGTTCATAGAAGTTATAATTTTATTCTCCTTTCCTGCTTGGGTGTATAATATTTAGGGTCTAATGTGAGGATAAGACCTCACAAATCAGCCGAGGCGACGATCATGGAAGGCCAAACATCTTTAATTACTCTTTAAATCTTCTTTAGCGTGTTAAAATCATAAACGTCGAGATAAACTCGGTTAAGATTGGCGTCAAGTATGACGTGTGGGGCAAATCAAGAAGCTGTAGATAACCGTATGGTATGAAAGGGGGCCCCCCACCCCACATCAGCCTCTAATCAGGGCCCCGTAAAGGCTAGGGCCGGCTCTGGCCTTCCTCGTGTTTTAGCTTCTGCTCTAATGTCCGGACTGGTTCTGTAAAAACCACCGCTGTCATGTGACTGAGGTCAGCGACAGGAAGTGACTGCAAAGCTTCAAGCTCACCCATGATTCCATAAGAAGCAAAACCAGAAAAAATGTGGATCAGAAAACAAAGAAGAAGAAAAAAGGTTAAAGATGTTTTGTTACCTGATACTCTGGAATCCAAGGCTTTACATGTGAGCCGAGGGGGAGGTGGGGTGAGACAGATAGCAGGCAGACAGACAGGCATACAGACATAAAGTAGAAGAGAGAACGATATAAGAAGGCGGTTAGACAAAGAGGTGCATAACAGACAGAAGAAGAGTGCAGATTCAAAGAGTCAACAAGAATAAAAGGAGTAAAAAGTCCAGATGCTTGAAGCAGGAAGTAATTCATCACAATTATTTATGCTTCCATGATCAAAATCTGATTCTTCTCTCAGCTGCTGATTATAATTCTGTCCATCGGAGACAACGTGAATGAATTCTGCATCTAGAGTTGGGTGAAGTATTCACTGTTAGCGCTCTCCATCCGTTACTGTCGTCAGATCAAGACGGGCAAAAAACAGCAAAGAGCTTCCTCCTGATATCAGAACGTTTGTTTCTCACACCGGGAGAGACGGACGCTTCCTCCGCATCAAAACATCTGACTGCCTGCCTGTCGGGCGGCGAGCATCCTCTTCCTCAGTCTAATGGGATTCCAACAGGAGGCAGCATAGTGAGTTTTTCTTTCAATCTGCCGTCGTCTCCACTTGACTGATTCCAGCAACAGCGCCGCAGAACAACCGGCAGAACTCTAAGGGCGAATCCAAAATGAACACCTTCAAGTGCATTATTAGCGGGAACGCGGCGGCGATCAGGGGCTTAAGCCTCGCATATAAAACAGGATGTAGATGCTTGTGACAAAAGAGCGACGGAGGAAGTCCTCTATTCAGGCGCCGGCCATGTAACGTGATTAAACCAGGCTTTGTGCAAACGGCATTTATTCAGGGTTTTAGGGACAAAATAAGCTCCCGCTTCTTTAAGAGGAGGTGACGCAGCCACTATTCAGCCCCCACCCCACCACCCCACCCTCACCCCCCGCCGCCGCCGGCGAAAGGAGTTACTTTCCTTTACTGATGGGAGCCTTAACCGGAATAGAAGGGAGAAGGAAATGGATGATGCACCGTCTGCCCTGAGGGGAAGACTAATAAGATCCGAAAAGTTACTCCTCTCCAGCGACGAAGTCCACCCAACACCAGAACCGTCAGCGCCGCGTGGCTGATGGGAAAACTCATGGAGACGTCTGTAGAGTCTGGAAAGAATGTGGTCATCGCTTTGAGAGGTTGCAGATGACACTTTGGAGAACGCCGTCTGAGGGTGTTTAACCACGCCACCTTTGACAGGGGGTGAGACGGCGAGGGATTCTGAGTTAAAGGTCAACAGGAGGAGACGTCTCAGAACTCTCCGTCCTCATTAACGCCAGGTGAAGAACCGCCGTTTCACAAAAGTGATATTCCTAAGAGGCTTCACCCGCGGCGTTTTGGCTCGCGACACGCCTGCCCTCGACCCGCTGATGTCAGGAGTCTGACAGGAGGTGTGGAATCAGGAAAACGTCAAAGGTGACGTGAGGTTCTTGGAAAAGAAAGACATTTTGAAAAGTGGGCCCTAACCAAAACCGGTTGAGTTCTCCTGTTTCTTCATAGATGCAGATGTTTAAGTGTTTATTTTAATTTAAGGAAGAATTAATGCCATATTTTCAAATAAAGTCACCTTTTAATGGAAAAAAGGGGGTGGGGCTAAGAAGCGGTTCCAAAAGGTCAAGGACCTTATATCCAAGACCCTAACTAAGTAAGATTTAGTCCAAATAAAGTTGATTTCATCCACACCTAAAACATTTGTTTTACTGGTGGATGGAATTATAAGGAATATTAACTCATAAACATCAAAGTCTCGTTTGATCTTTGGTGATTCTGAAGCTCCGGCGGGGGAAAATTCAGAGGAGAAGCTAGATTCAGGGGCGGAGCCTAAGTTTGTGATACTTTATCGTTACATTACAAGCTTTTATCTCTATTTCCATACATCATGCATAAATTACCTGACAGTCTTGGATGAAAAGGCGGGGCTAAACCCGACTACTGAACAACACTTTAGAGAGAATGTTTTTAATAAGTTAACCAAAAACGGTTTGATCTATTCTTTTTTGGGATTCAGAAAAGTGCTGAGTTAAGACTTTCGTTTTGACTTTATTAATAAACACATCAGGTAGTTCATTATTGCTAAACTCACTGTCATATTTTGATGAAACTTGAATCTATAAGGCATATAGTAAAAAAAAAAAAAAGAAGCCGACTATCAGCTAAAAATCATAAAAATCACAGATTAACTCTGAATGACAGATTTAAATTTCAACATCTGACACAAATGATTATTTCACATAAATCCATGTGTCATGTGTTCTCCCTAGAGTACTAGTTGACTCAGACGACCCCGGTGACCCTAGCTGGATGAGATTTAGTCCCTGTGTCCGTCTACCACGATTCTGGGATATTCATACAGACACTTAATGCAAATAATGTCTAAAATGTTCTTTAATATCATTCTGTGACTCCTGGTTGGAATTATAGTGGAGACAGTAAAGGATTTGGTATGATAGGGTCTTTATGGGGGGGTCCAGGCTTTTTTTTTCTTTCGTTATTAACATTGCGAGAGGTTATATTTTTACTGCGAATAAACTACCTCACGTTGGAGGAAGCCCACTAAACCCGATAAACTCATCCAATTTCGGCGAAGAAACAGATTAATGGCGAAATCCTGAATTTTTATTCTACTTTTAGATTCATCGCAAAATCTTTTATAACCTTTTAATGTCGATTGTACAAAAACAGATTTTCATTTAAATCAGTAAAACCGTAACTTTTTTCTTACCAGATTGAAAAAACATCGGATAGATCTAGAACACTTTCAGTTTCATCCCTTATCTAGAGATGAACACATGACGTTTTTTTCCACTGTGTCCGGTCCTGGTTGCTTTTCTCAGCGCTTCCATCGATTATAGATAATCCATGTTTTGTCAGTTTACACGGCGACATTATTGAGGAACTCTTTCTCTGAACTTTAGATTCTCTGGACCCCCATATGAGAACAAAAAGGTCAGGAGGTCCCGGTTTTATGAAAACACTGTCGGCGTGTAAAGAGTCAAACAGAAACATTGAAATGCAGGAAACGCAGTGAAAATATCGGCGGTGTGTCGTGATAACGCGTTCGTTTATCAGATCTTCTCCCAGTACGCCAACATTAACGCTACACAGCTGCCCTTTAAAGAGGGGCCATAAACACGTCTGCCCCCGCTGTGGAGTGTGTGTAGGTGGAGTGTGTGTAGGTGTAGTGTGTGTAGGTGTAGGTGTAGTGTGTGTAGGTGTAGTGTGTGTAGGTGTAGTGTGTGTAGGTGTAGTGTGTGTAGGTGTAGTGTGTGTAGGTGGAGTGTGTGTAGGTGTAGTGTGTGTAGGTGGAGTGTGTGTAGGTGGAGTGTGTGTAGGTGGAGTGTGTGTAGGTGTAGTGTGTGTAGGTGGAGTGTGTGTAGGTGAAGGCGTAGGTGGAGGTGGAGGTGTAGGTGTAGTGTGTGTAGGTGGAGTGTGTGTAGGTGGAGTGTGTGTAGGTGGAGTGTGTGTAGGTGGAGTGTGTGTAGGTGGAGTGTGTGTAGGTGTAGTGTGTGTAGGTGTAGTATGTGTAGGTGGAGTGTGTGTAGGTGTAGGTGTAGGTGTAGGTGGAGGTGGAGGCGTGGCTCACCGATGGTGCAGTGTTCACCCGTCCAGCCCTGGTGGCAGTCACACTTGCCCTCTCTGCAGACTCCGTGGTCGATGCAGCGTGGGTGACAGTCGCGCTGCTCGCAGTCTGGGCCGGTCCAGCCCTCCTCGCACTGACAGGCGCCGCTGATGCAGGAGCCGTGGGGGCCGCAGTCCGCCGTACACACCTCTGTGGGGGAGGACACAAACCATGAACCTAGTCTTACTATTGGAGCGTTCCGTGACGCCGCCGCCGAGTCTCTGCTCCGATGTTTGTGGAGCTGAACATTTTCACCACCATCAGGAGGAAGATGAAGAGAATCTCTGTTGAAGGACACGAACGATGGATGATTTTATACAATTAAAAGTCATATAAGGCGGGGCCTCAGAGAAGTACAAATGAAGTACATTTGAGTATTCTCAAAATACTCAAATGTACTTCTTTAAAGGACATTTACAGTCACATCGATGTATCCGGTGGAATCATCGCCGCCGCTACGGAGTCAGAGTGTTCCTGCGATAACTCAAGAACCATTACATGGATCATTTGAAAACTTTAGATCCCCATAGACCCCAGTGTGAGGAAGAACTGGATCAAATTTGGGAAATGTAATTTCTATGTTTCTGACACGAGGGCGAGTGAGTATCAGAGTGTGAATGTGTGTGAGAATGTGTGTGTGAATGAGTGTGTGAATGTGTGTGTGGATGTGTGTGTGAATGTGTGTGTGGATGTGTGTGTGAATGAGTGTGTGAATGTGTGTGTGGATGTGTGTGTGGATGTGTGTGTGGATGTGTGTGTGAATGTGTGTGTGTGAATGTGTGTGTGAATGTGTGTGTGTGAATGTGTGTGTGAATGTGTGTGGATGTGTGGATGCTGGCTGATGTAAGGAACAATACTGAGCGGTGGTTGCTGGAGAAAATCTCCTCCAGCTCATCCTCCAGCTCTTCCTCCAGCTCTTCCTCCAGCTCTTCCTCCAGCTCTTCCTCAAATCTTAAGTGATTAGATGCTGCGATAAATTCAAACAACAGAAAAAGTTTCAGACCCGTTTTCATTAGTGTATCGGCATAATTCATTAAATATCTGCTCATTCTGTTGACTTTTAACATATACATATATATATATATATATACATATATATATATATATATATATATACATATATATATATATATATATATATATATATATATATACATATATATATATATATATATATATATATATATGTATAAGCTAATCTACCGCCGCGGCCCCCCCCCCCCCTCACTGAGGCGGTGTGTCTCGTCTGTTTCCAGCCCTCTGATTGGAGTCTGACTTCGATTGAGAGACCTTGGACGTGTCTGATTAAGCCGAGCCGACACTATAGAATATTAAACGTGTCTCTGGAGGAGAGTCATTCAGTTCCACAGGGAAACCTCCTTCGCTATAGAATCTTTGTAATCAATTTTTCATTAGAGCAGAAGTGTTTATCTGCCTTTAACATGCCCCTGACTCCAGGGTGGGATCGGGGCGCCGGCGCTCGATTCCTGCTTCCAGCTTGTTAATTAAAGTTTATTTAATTGAAGAACAATCGCAGCATTAATTAAGACGGAACCGTCTCCCCGCTCGAAGAAGAACTTTTGGACGGCGCCGATTCATCGATCCTCACTCGGTCCTATTATTGACTGTCCTGGGATCGACTCGCCGAGTGGGACGATTCCACTCTGTGTGGAATCTCTCTCCCCACCAGAAAACACCAAATCTAAAAAAGGTTTTAGTCAAAATATCTTATTACACTTGATTTAAAACACAATCGCTGAAAAAGGAACATTTCAACCAGAAATCTCTCAAATGCTCAAAGTTAGTATTTCTAGTCAACTTAAAGAGAAATTTTATCTTAAAATGTTTAAATATTACTCTGTAGTCTTACTTCAAACTCATAATGGTCTTAAATCTAGAATAGTGTCACGACTATATAGAAAAAAACTTTATAAATCCTCACAGGGGACATTTTTGAGGTGGAAAACGAGATAAGATTTAAAAAAAACAAGGAAAAACTGTAAATATTACAATAAAAACGAAACAAAGAAAAGTGATACGGTGCAAAAAAAAAGATGTAAAAATATGAAATTTGTCTTCAAACTTCCTAATATTAGCAAAGAATATAGTTAAATAATTGGATTTAACGACGTCTTTAATCTAAATATCACGTCTTATTTTTCGAACTCTTCTAAAAATAACTTTCACTTCTTCTGTTGCCAGATTTTTTTACTTATTTCAGATAAAAACACCTTTTATTCATTATAGTTTTATTTTTTTGCAGTGCATCCATCATCAAACACACGACATCCAGCCTCCGGAGGGTTTCATGTTCCAAGACGAAGGTGCATTAATTGTTGGGCCACTGTGGTTTTTCTCCGGTTCTGACACCAACAGAACGGGTCTATTCTGCAGAGCATAAATCACCAGAAGCCCCTGTTCTGATGACAGGTGGGCGGGGCCAGCGCCCGGACTAACCTGTGTGCATGCGCCGCTGAATACAAAGCTGGACCAAATGAAGAGGTTCTGCCGGGGCGCAGATGGGAATACAGAACATTCTCCTGAAAGCAGACGCTGCACCGCAATGCATTCTGGGAAAAGTGTCTGAAGAAAAATCTGGATCCGACAGAACATCTGGACGGACTGAAGTAAAGATAAAGAAGTAGGAGAAACGCTCAGGCCTCTCTGCTGATGAGTGACAGCTGTCTATCAGACGTCAGCATCAGTCTCCTCCCGCCTCTGATGGCGCTGATTTTATGAAAAGAACATAATAATATATTTAAGATTCTGTATTTTTAATCATTTTAACATAAACTATTAAAATTTACAGTAATGAATGTTTTTCATCTAAACATGAAATAACCAGTAAAAACTAGTTTTATGTAATACTTTTATTATCCTTATGTGTTTTAAATACATTTTTTGTAAAAAAGAATGTAATTTCCTGAAAGTTCTATACAAAACTATCTCATTGGATTTTAATTGGATTTTCATTTAATCTATTATTTAAACCTCTAATTTTAAATTGTTTACTTAAATACATATTTAATTGTTTTCATAATTAACAGATTTCATTTTATGAATACATTTATTTGAGAAACATGCTTATTTTAATAAAGTCAAATAGATGCAAATACTTAAATTTAAGATGAAGATTTGAAGATGGATTTTTGTGAGTGTGCTGATGAGTGGTTCAGCTGATCACCTGATCTACCAGGAGAAGCTTCCTCAGATATTCCCGGGTGTGTTTTGTGCAGGAATGTGACAATCCATGTCTTATTTTTACCATCATTATGCATTTACATAAAGAGAGAGAGAGAGAGTGAGAGCGAGAGAAAGAAAGAGAAAAAGCCAGAGAGAGAGAGTGTGAAAGTGACAGAGAGAGAAAGCAAGAGAGAGAGAGCGAGAGCAATCTACAGAGAGCGAGAGAGAAAGCCAGAGCGAAAGAGAGAGAGCGAGAGAAAGAGAGCCAGAGAGAGAGAGTGAGAAAGAGTGAGAGCGAGAGAGAGCCAGCGAAAGAGAGTGACAGAGAGAGAGAGATACTATGACGCAGCTCTGACAGCTCTTCATCATGTGTTTTTAGAGATGAAGACGAGATGAAGAACTTCAGTCAGTCAGGCTCACATTCATAATCTTTGGAGTTAATGCAGACTTCCAGTAATGATGAAGTTTCCCTTCATGTGCCGCGACGGCGGCGGCGGCGAGCGCTGAAAGACGCTGATTTAAATGTCCACATAATAGAAAAACCAAACTTTTAATTTAGGGAAACAAAGATGTTCGCTGAATCTCCAAAGCAGCGATGAGGAGTAACGTCAAAGTGTGATGAAAGCGCGATCAAAGTGGTTATCATGTGGTTCATGAATAACTTCACCTAGAGTGAGACAGGCGTGTGGAGAGAGTGAGACAGGCGTGTGGAGAGAGTGAGACAGGCGTGTGGAGAGAGTGAGACAGGCATGTGGAGAGAGTGAGACAGGCATGTGGAGAGAGTGAGACAGGCATGTGGAGAGAGTGAGACATGCGTGTGGAGAGAGTGAGACAGGCGTGTGGAGAGAGTGAGACATGCGTGTGGAGAGAGTGAGACAGGCGTGTGGAGAGAGTGAGACAGGCGTGTGGAGAGAGTGAGACAGGCGTGTGGAGAGAGTGAGACAGGCATGTGGAGAGAGTGAGACATGCGTGTGGAGAGAGTGAGACAGGCGTGTGGAGAGAGTGAGACATGCGTGTGGAGAGAGTGAGACAGGCGTGTGGAGAGAGTGAGACAGGCGTGTGGAGAGAGTGAGACAGGCGTGTGGAGAGAGTGAGACAGGCGTGTGGAGAGAGTGAGACAGGCGTGTGGAGAGAGTGAGACAGTCCTTTATTTCAGTCGGTTAATAATAAGAGATCTTGCGTTTAGGGTCGCGTTTGTCTGTGAGGAGATGACTGAAATGAAGAAATGATAAACTTGTTTGCAAAGATTTGTAAAATAACTAAATCACAGATTAATGTTCCTTTTCAAGATTCTCTGAAGTCCAAGTTGGTCGATGGACGAACCCGAACCCTAAACTGGTACCTTTTGAGTTCGGTGTGTAAGAAACAGGAAGTCAAATCGAAGAAACCGTCAGATGAGACGGTGAAAAGAAACCGAGAACATCCATTGGTATGTTGAACATTCTTTCAGCAGGAAAACATCAAAGCCCCCTTTGTGCAGCCAAAAAGAGCTCGGCCATAAGCTGTGTGTTCTGACAGCTGTCTGTCAAATCCGTAATGTGTGCTAGAGCAGCTCTTCTGTTAGATCAGTCAACACGGGTTAGCATCAGCGCCGCATCGGCATCATGATCCAGTTCTCCATGCTTAGACTACATCCGAGTTCTAGTTCTGGAGATGCCCTGACCCAGTCATATAGAAATCACAATTTGGTCCAAAGTGGCTCAAATCCTTCCTCCTGCTGTCTAAAACATCCGGCCCACATCCCGGTCCCGGTGCACCGAGATGATGAAAGTTGTTTTGACCTCATCTTCATCGGTGGTTATAATGTTATGGCTTGCATGTGTAAAAGCTTGGGTTAAGGGGTCCATCGCGCCGACGTGACCTCCGGCCCAAGAGGGTTAAAATCATCTTTCTGTTAAAATCAAAAAGACAGAAATACGTTTCTTGGATCCGTTTCTATGCAGACGACACAAAACCTTATCCTGGTGACTAAATGTGCAAAGTTTGATGAAGCTAGAATTTAGGCACCGCATGTACAGATGGGGAACAGGTTCAACTCCAACCATGGCCCTTTGCTGTATGCCAACTCTCTCTATGTCTCCTGTTTCCTGTTTCCTGTTTCCTGCCTCTCCCAGTCCTTCCTGTCAATAATGGGCCCCGAAAAAGTCTGAATCCAAAAAAAGTTTAAACCAGCATATGTGGAAAATCAAAAGTGAACAAATCGTATTTGTTGACTATGGTGTGAACCAGGTGTGTGTGTGTGTGTGTGTGTGTGTGTGTGTGTGTGTGTGTGTGTGTGTGTGTGTGTGTGTGTGTGTGTGTGTGTGTGTGTGCGTGTGTTTATGCGACGGAACCCCACCGCCTCTACGCCCAATAACTTTTTACTTTATTCTTTATTTTTAAGATGTGTTTATTCATTTATTTGTATTTTCCAGTTATAGATTATTGGTCAGAACTGTTTAGTGGAGTTTATGCTTATAAACAAGATGTTTCAGACGGTGACCCTTGGGAGGGTGGAGTGCAGGAGGACGGGTGGAGGAGAATATTTTGGAAGACGATACAAAAGTTTGATGATCAGAACCGGTTCGTGAAAATCAGTTTAAAAAAAAAAAAGTTCGACTTAAAGAGGAAGAGGAGAAAAATCATGACCAGACTCAGTGACACTAGAAATAATCATTAGCTTCAGGTGATAAAAGTGTTCTGACCTATGGAGCAGTCGGCGCCGGTCCAGTTGGCCTCGCACACACAGGTTCCCGAGTCGGTGCTGAAGGTTCCGTGACTGGAGCACTGCTCCGGACAAGTGCTCTTCAGGATCTCACAGCTGACGCCTCCCCAGCCCGGGCTGCAGTGGCACTCGCCGTGATGACAGGCGCCGTGGGCGGAGCAGGTGGGGTCCAGGCAGTCCGCTGAGGAGACACAGGAGAGAGTGTACCGCCTCTGCACAGGAAGTCAAACCCATTTATTCACCCGGACCACTCTGACTCAGAGACGCCGGTGGGCCGCGTCTTTATTAGCGGCCGGTAGCCATTTTCCTCCCCGAGCACAATCAGAGTATTATGGGATACTTTCACTACGCCGTCAGCGTCATTATGCTCCATTATAGGCCCCGGGAAAAGGAGCACAATTAGAGCCGAGACAGATTGAATCAATAACTATCAACAATTAGCAGATCTGAGTTCATAATTGGCAATTATGAGCAGCGTAATCATCTGGTTACTAACGAGGGCTGATTTGTAGCTACATTATGCTTCTCCCTCTGGAGCCGATGGCTCCACGCGTCTCCATCTGTAGCCCCGGACATGGGTATCGATTATTTACCTGAGCCGATACATCACAATGGAGCCCCCCCCCCCACCCCCTCAGCCCCCCCCCCCCCCCCCCCCTACATGTCCTTCCTGTATTGTTCCAGTGAAACAGAAAAAAACACAATAGTCTTTTACATTTAAGGTCAGGCGCACGTGTAAATCACAGCCGATCATTGTCTTTTGTCTGCAGGAGGATCAATTGAGTGGAGGGGGTGGAGGGGGTGGAGGTGAAATCTCAATGAGCGGAGGAACAGATGTCACTGGCGGATCGATTTGAGTAGGTGTCTTCAGCCGCGGCGCGTCGAGACACGTGAACGCATCAACGTACAATCTGCTTCCTGCGCCGGAGTCTCAAGGATAAGAGGGAGTTCGTTTACACGCACAGTATCGATACCTGCTTCCAGAACATTATCTGCTCGGCGGAGTTGAAAACACCGATTGTTTCACCAACGGAGCGCGTGGGCTCCCAGGGGGCGTCGCACATTAGCGCCTTCCTTCCTGCAGCTAACAGTTCAATGGGAAGAGTCTTCTGTCGTTTCCACTCACCTTCCTCACAGTTGGGTCCTTTGTGGCCGCTGCTGCACACACAGTTACCCGTCACGCACATCCCGCCTCCGCCGCATTGAGGATCGATGCACTGAGCGGCCGGGACGTCGCACTCCGTGCCCTTCCAGCCGCTGTAGCACAGACAGCGCCCCCTGGTGTACTGACCATTACCGCTGCACAGGACCGGACAGGCAGCTGAGGAAGGAGGAAGAGCGGAACTTTGAACTGGGGCCGTGAGGTCGTCCCCGGCAACAAGGGCTGAACCCCCAAAAAAGCCCCCTAACCCCTGCATCGTACCCCCAACCACCTCGATTGAACTTCCCGAGTTAAACGTCAAGTTATGTCCGAAAAACGGTTTATCGTAAAAAATGCAGAAAAAAAAAAGCGGTTCTAATGCAACAAATCAGAAGTTGTAGCAACGTTCAGGAAGTTAAGCCCGAAAAACAGTGTTTTCATGATAGAATTCCCCCTAGTGGTTGAAATGTGAAGTACTAGAGTAAAATAATGTGGTATGATAGAAATAAGATAGAAAAACTTGAAATCTCTTCAGGTTGATACCTAGTAGCCCAAAAAAAACGTTTGGAGATAGAGCTCCCCCTAGTGTCCAAAATATAACCCACATCCTCCAAAATCACTCCAGCTCTTCCTTGCACTAAGGTCTGTGTGGGTATATAATTTGAAAATGATCCATGACACAGTTTTTGAGTTATGGCGTTAACACAAGTGATATTTTTAAAGATGGTTGAACGTTCTGGGAATGTTATAACGGGGTTTCTTTTAAAATGTCCATTTTTTACCTCCACAGGTAAAGATTAAGAACTGACCTGCCGTTTATGTCTTGTACTTACATAGTAGTACCAGTACTACTGTACGTACTGTAAAACATGACCACGTAAACAACGTGTTTATTATTTAAACTACAAATGTCAACTCTTCGCTGAAACTCTGGGATTCTCCTGTAGACCAGATCCAGGTCTTCAGGTTTGAATAAAGGACTGAAGTCAAAATAAACGGTCGTGGATGATGACGACAGTGTTTCTAAATCAAACATGGATTATTTCTCTGCTCACATTTCTGCACAGACAATTAATGGTTTGTGAAACACAGATTTTTCTTTATGTTTTGAGCATCATAGAAAATAAATAAATTCAATTAACCTTCCCTGTGCCCTCATTTACCCCCCCAAAACAAAATAATGACATTTCTCTGCAGAGCGGACGATGAGTCATATTCTGGCTTACAGTAATTACCTCTGGAGCAGTACGGCCCGATGAATCCTGGGAAGCAGTGACAGGATCCCGCCACGCACTCTCCGTTCCCGTAGCATTTGTGCGTGCACTCGGAGACGGAGTCTGGAGAAACATCACGCAGTCAGACCTCGGAGTAACACTCCACAGCTTCACAGTTCCACAACAACGCTCCAGGACGTCTGTCCTCCTACGGGAGTCTGCCGTCACTTATCGCCGGCGTTCCCGTCGGACGCGGTTTTACATTTACGGGCGTTTGTCCGTGTCTCTGAGGTCTAAGCCGCCGGAACGTCACGACTGTTCCCCACCAAAGCTTGTTAGAATAAAATGCACACAAGGCATTTTAGACTACACCGATATCTCAATATCTCCTCCACAAACATTCCCTCCTCTGCTGCCCCCCCTCACACCCCCACCCCCCCTCACCCCCCCTGTATGACTGATCATGTCAAACCTCCTGAGCACAAATCCTCCAACGGTTGAGGTTTAATCTGACATATCCTACAGACAGATCTTGTGTTCTTTCAATACACCATTGCTCATGAAGCCCCCCCCCCCAGCCCCCTGAAGACCGGCGCCCTTCATTTTGATGGGCGTTAAGAGGCCAGACGTATTTGTTATTGCTCTGACTTGTATTGGATGTTCAGCGCCGCGTCGGGATCCAGGCAATTTTGACCGCACGCGTCAATCCCTCTGATTCTATAGGGCCGATCGATGGAGCGCCCCGCAGGAAATAGAAGAATAAAAACTCTAACTCAGCCTCGTGTTTTCCCTGCCTCCAGAGAAGACGTTGTTGGAGGGTTGGATCAATGCAGCGTGCCGCCATCTTTTCTGGGGGGAGCACAGAAATCCACCGCTATCTGATAGCAACCCTGATCCGCCTCCTGGGGGGCCCCAAGTGTGAATCACTCACCCCGTTAATGCAGACAGACGTTACACCCATCAGCCATAACATTATAACCACTGGCTGATTAAGTGGAATAACATCCCTAGGTAATTGTTTTGTGCTGAAGTTAATGCGTTACAGCGTCACCAGAAGTGAAGGCTGACTGATGCGCCAGGGAAGTGAAGGCCAGAGTAGTGGGGCTGTATATCTGCTCAGACAGGGTCCATGCGGACCCCTGTCCTCTGCTGAGGGCACCTACAAAGCTGAGGGGGCATCAAGGCAGAGTGATGCCTCTTCCAGGGGAAGCTGGAGGAGGAAGTTTGACGCTTTGGACAATGTTCTGCAGGGAAAACCTGGTTTTTACTTTGAAACAGAACATTGCTGCAGGCCAAATATCCCACTTTAGGGAAAAGATATTCCCTCCTGTGTCCTTCCGGTCTGGAACATGGCTCCGCTCAAGGTGTTGACTTGTCGTCCAAAGCCCCAGGTCTCAAGTCTGACCCACTGAAGCCCCAACCCACAACTTTCAGGCATAAACTTTTGGACGGCAGAGGATTTTCACATGCATTGAGTGTCCTCTGGTTCTTTTCCTCCGCTCCTTCTTACTCTATGTTTTATTTATTAATGCTAGATTTCTCTTGACTGCACGTTTTGCACCAAGATGCCGGTTGAAAATCCTCGTGTGAGTCCCAGTGTGACTGATTTGTGAATAAACCGTTTCTGATCATCTGCTAACATCCTGGTACCGGGTAAACCTTCAGAGGTCTCCTGGAGTCCATGTCAGAGCTGTTTGGGTGGGAGAAGAGGCTCCTACACAATATTTGATAGGTGGTTATAATATTATGGCTGATCAGTGGAGCTCACCCTACCTCTTTGTTCCACTGGGATCAGCTGTTTAAAGATATTCCAAACATGTCATTACGTCCTCCTACCCTGGATGATAGTGTTGTAGGACACCGTCTCCACGTTGCGTCCGTCGTTATAAAACGCCAGATGCCACACCCCTAAATCCAGGAACTGGATGAATCCGGCCTGGTGGACGGCGACCGGATGATCCAGGCGGGTTCTTGGTTCCGGCTCACTGGGAGCCCGGTGGTCTTTAGCGATGAGCCGGCTGCCGTCCAGCAGCTCCACAAAGTCGTACTGCAGAAAGAAGAACGGAACCAGAATTTAACCTACAATGAAATCAGCCGGTTAAGTCGTCAGTGTTTAAAGATCTTTTTCTACTAGAAGAAGATTTATGAAGGTTAACGCTTTCATGAATGTTACTTTAAATGTTTGTTATTTTAAAATATTGACATCACTCTTTAAACCTTGTTTGGAGCTAAACGTGGTAAAAATGTTCATTTGTACCTGCATTACGTTCAACCAGGACCCAACACAAGTCTTAGTACCTACACCTGAACGATTTAAAGGATTAGTTCACAAAATCACTTTGACCTTTAACTGAAGCCTGCAGAACTTTGATGCAGACGTTTAATATGTTGGATTTTATTATTTGTTGCTAAAAACCTGAAGGCCTCACAGTCTGCGGTACATTTGGAGCAGCGGACAAGAAAACATAAATAAATGTAAAATAACGTCCGGCTGCAGCACAGGAGCTTCTTTTTCTAAAACAACATTGATTTATGGGGTGAACAAGCAGCAAGGAGGCGTCCCCGCCGTACGAGAGGAGTGAAGCGGCGCCGGTGCACCTGCTCAACACCTGGACCTCGCTCCGACTGAAAACGTCAGAATCCCAGAACGGACCAGCGGCTGCAGAGGCAGACGGTTCCCCCGGCTGCAGAACCCAATAGATGCACAGATGCATGTCAGGGAAGAGTCGGGAGAAAAAGCCCGTGGGATTCTGAGCTGGAGAGTTTCTAGAAGAAGCCAGACTTAAATCCACTAATGAGGGTCTCTGCGGGGGATTTTTCACGAGTGCATGACTTCTGACTGAACTTTTCTATCAAAAACAAAAAAACCTCCAGCTCATAGATTAGTGAATAAACGCATGGCATTAACTGACATTTCATTTAAAAGGTAATATGATGTTTTAAAAGAGGCAGCAGGTTTTAAAGTGTTTGTCAGTTCTGGTTTGAACAGAACCGAGATCCGTAAGATTGTTCTGGAAGAATGGATCCCAGCATTAATCTGTTCTCAGAAAGAGCAGAATGGGGGCAAAAAATAAAAAGTAATGTTCCAGGAAAAAAAATTTTTTTAGGGTTTTTTAAACAGAATCTGAGAAAGGAAATATAAACATTTCATAAACATTATGATAAATTCTTTTATTCTTATTCTTTAGCTGAAATAATCAAATCTTTATCTTTATATCAAATAAATATTTCTAATACTAAAGTTTCCTGCTGCTCATTTCAGCTGCTCTTAGAATCGATTTCTTAACTCTGAAATTAGGTTTCTGTAAAGTATATGTACATAATTAATATTAAACCTTTGTATGTATAACAGCAAAAGTCAATAAGAGAAATAAATAAGGTAAATGTAAGACGTCAAGACTTTATTAATATTATGTATTAAAATGTAAAGATTTTGCTAATTTATTGACATTTTCTTCTTCTTGCTCCTTTATAATGATGGAAACCATTACGACCCAGTGACAACATGTGTGTGTTAATCAGTCAGGGGCCAAGGACGGAGCCCTGTGGGACACCAGGGGTCTATTTACCAGTAACCATGACGATTGAGAATATGATCCAACTGAATTCTACTGAACGTTAAAAAAGGGTCATTTGGCTTTCTGAAAACCTGCTTCCCCAAAAGGTTGAGTTAATGGAATTAAAATGGACAATTTTCCAACAAACATGAAAACTTTTTATCCTTGAATTATTTCATAATTTTGATTTTCCTTTTTTTGCAAAATTTTAAAAACATACTAAACCAAACAACATTTGAATACATTCCCCAGAAATACAAATGATCTACATAAAATACATTTTTTCAACATTTAGGGTTAAAATGTTCATTTATTTTTGTAGAATAGTTTTTTTTATGTCAGAGTGTCTCGGACATAAACTGAGTGTTTGAACTGAATGACTATGAACACCACCTCAGACCCTCCTGGTGACACCCTGGAGACACAGGTGACAGGAACAGGAAATAAAAGCGGGTTTGGATCCCGGGAACGTGACAAACGCAGAGCGCCGAAACCTTCCAGCTGACTTGCAAAAGGAACGGAAAGAGAGTGAACGGCGAAGAGCGGGTGGAGTCGGCGAGGAGCGGGTGGAGTCGGCGAGGAGCGGGTGGAGTCGGCGAGGAGTGGGTGGAGTCGGCGAGGAGCTGGTGGCGTCGGCGAGGAGCGGGTGGAGTCGGGGAGGAGCGGGTGGAGTCGGGGAGGAGCGGGTGGAGTCGGCGAGGAGCGGGTGGAGTCGGCGAGGAGCAGGTGGAGTCGGCGAGGAGTGGGTGGAGTCGGCGAGGAGCTGGTGGCGTCGGCGAGGAGCGGGTGGAGTCGGCGAGGAGTGGGTGGAGTCGGCGAGGAGCTGGTGGCGTCGGCGAGGAGCGGGTGGAGTCGGGGAGGAGCGGGTGGAGTCGGGGAGGAGCGGGTGGAGTCGGCGAGGAGCGGGTGGAGTCGGGGACGAGCTCTAAACCTATTAGAGCGGAGCAGCAGGCAGCGGAGGGATTTTATTAACCGGAAGTCGACTCCTCTGTGTCGTCGGCTCTGGGGGACGAATAATAAAACAGTTCATCTCACAACCCCTGAACCTCCGGTTGGGCGAATGCGTCTCCATTAGCCCCGCCTGGAAGCCCCTGAACTCATCTCAGTCCAACAATGGCCGTGAAGAAAAGCGTGGAGGAGCGAAGGAGCGCTCGGAGACTGTTAATCTTTCCGGGGGGGGGGGGGGCTTTGAGAGAGAGTGAACTTGTGGCACTTGAAAAACAACTTCAAATACAAAGTTCTTCTCTTGGAGCTTGTTGTTTCTTCAGACAGACACTCGATAAGAGTGTCTGTGTCTGAAAGCAGAGAAAAGGTTTTTTCACCTGTTGTCGGCGCTGAAGACGGCGGACGGTCAATATCTCTCAGTGGGGGGTCTTTCATGCTCAGTTAAGTAAATACATTGATTTGTGCTGCTGGTTGTTGGGAGGGTGGGCGATTTACAGGCGTTGAGAACGGACGGCGTCCGACATCGACAAACTCAACAATGGCCTGGAACCTAAAAGTAGCGTCGGAGTTAATTAGTAACTGCTCTTTGATGGCGTCGGGCTTCTTTTCCCCACCTCGAAAGTCCGACTGGGTCCCACCTGTCGTCGGTCTCGTCGCTCTTCCTCCCGTCGAGTGTGCGCCCCCCCCCCCCCCCCCCCTGACCGTCAGCACTTGAGCGAAGGCCGTCGTCACTTAGAGAGAAAGTCAAGAAGGTGAAGCTAAGAGCCTCATCAGGGGAAAAGAGTCGTCGTCTGAGTGCTTCCATCGCCATCGTCATCTCCAGAACCCGGACACTCAGATGGTCGCAGCCGTCCTTCAAGGACACATTAGGAACACTTCAACCTCCAGATGGCAGACGTTTAGTGGAAGTGAAAGAAGTGCCCCCCCCCCTGACAGGGGCAAATCAAAGCTGAGACCAAATTCTACATTTTAAATGTCTGGATTTTAGGATTTTCCAATTATGATCAAACTAAAGTGCTGCTTCTAAAGTCTCCTGTAAAAGTAGGGGAAGATGTTTGGAGTGGAATCAAAGTTACTATCAGACTCTGTGATTTATTTTTATTTAAATATAGGACAGAAACTGTTTTTGGGGAAATATTTCTGATTGTATTAATCAGTAATCTGAATTAAAAACAGGATTAAAGGAGAAACGTTTTTATGTTTGGGGTTAAATTATTGAAATATTCAGACATTAACTTAAAAAATATACAATCTGCTTTAAGGTTTCAAAGAATGACTTATAAATCAATTTCTGAGGGTGAACACTGCAAAACCTCTAAATCTTACCAAGACTGTGTTTCTAATTTTATCGTTGATTTTTTTGTCGGTCATTCCAGAGACAAACTTCCCGCTCACAGCAAACGGGAATGTTCGCAGTTTATGGTGGTTAATTGTGAATTAGATTAAAATAAGAATACTGAATATAAAGTTTGGTGTTCTTGACATATTATGACTTATTATCATAAATTTGCTTTAGGAATTACTCATAAATAATATTTAACTTAGTAGCATTAAAATAAAATAAAAGTCTGACATACCATATGCAGTACCCCAAAGTAGCCACAGGGGTCTTGACCTGACTCCTAAATAGCTGCTAAATACTAATTGCTGCAAACTGCTATTAGCTGCTAACTGCTAATAGCTGTTTAGAGCTGAGAGCTACTAACTGCTAAAAGCTGCTTACTACTAATAGCTGATGACTGCTAATAGCTGCTAAGTGCTAATAGCTGCTTAGTACTAATAGCTGCTAAGTGCTAATAGCTACTTTCTGATCCACATACATAATGTGTTGTCAAAACACAACAGCTCTGTCCCACTTTTCTGCCTAATGCTGCATCTCTGTTGCTACCTCCGCTGCCGTCTAAGGGGACAGAGGACAGAACCCACATCACACCCGTCCTGCGTTTACCTTGATGTGGTTCTGAGGGGTAGAATAAAGGTGCACTAGGCCCGGTTTGAAGAGAAGGGGCCAGCAGTTTCCATCCCACCAAAACACTTCTCACTACTTGTCTCCGGGTGTAACAAGAATAAATACGACTGAAGCGGTTTAATGTCTCCGCGTTTGTCCGTCTACGACTTTATCTGCACACAGAAGTGTTTTCTCTCAGGACAAACCCAAACGGACTTTTACCTGCGTGTGAGTCGGTGCGAGTCCCTTTCGTCCGTAGACGCCGATCAAAGCGTTCTTCTGCACCGAGATGTTGAACTTGAGGAAGCGAGGTTGATCCATGCTGAGCTGAGAACGCCAGAACACCCCCGGCGGGACGCCCTGCCCGACCCTCTTCCCTACGTCCACCTGTCCGCTGTCGATGGAGTTGTTCTCCTGGTGAAGCACGCCGGACCTTCCTAGAGAGAAGGAACCACCAGGACCAGGTCAGTGAAGGTCTCACCCCGTCTTTCATGCCCTCTGCCAAAAGTACGATCTGGGTTTGAGAGCTTTGATCTCTGATCTATCAGTTAGTTCTGATTCTATCTGGTTCTTACAGCTTTCTCATTCAAGCCGGCGCTTAAAGCCAAGAGTCACATGTCCTACAAATGAGCGATGACCGACCGACACAAGACGAAACGTGACGGCTCCCTGCGGCCCATGATGCACTGCTCAGGGGAAAAATGACGCTGTAATGGGCTTTTTATAAGACTGTAAGAGGCGGCCACTCCCATCTGTTCTCCGGTGCTGGTGACTCACGGAGCGCCGTTTCATCTCAGATAAGGCCTAAATGGAATCTGTCACATACAATGAGCGCTCCTTTATCCGGAGCAATAACAGCAAATCAAAAGTATTTCACCAACGACGTCCCTTAAAAGTGTTTCCTCACCGCGCCGAAGACGAGGGACGGCCGGCGCAAATGACTCACGCTCACAAGAAGCGTGGCGGCCCACAAAGTGCCGTTACAAGGACCGAGTTCCTCGTTGAGAAGCACTTCCTGTCCGGTGTTTCAGCCGCCGAGCAGAGACCTCAATGATGATGAGGAGTCCGGCACCATAACAATGAGCCAACCTCCGCTCCTTCATCTTGTGAGAAACGTCTGGTGTGTGTGTGTGTGTGTGTGTGTGTGTATGTGTGTGTGTGTGTGTGTGTGTGTGTGTGATGAGACCGCCTCTCTTTAGCCTCAGTCAACATGAAGACAGGAAGCCAAGTTTACTTCTAGGGAGAGTAATAGCCGACTATCGATCGCCCTTAAACGGACCAGAACCCGTTCAGTGCCATTTCAATTAGCAGTACTTATGAGGATTTAAATCTCGCCCAGTTTAAACAAGTGAGCCTTTGCCCCGCCCCCGTCAACTCCATTAATGCTTCATGGTCATAAACAGCTGAGGGTTCTGGGAGATTAGTCCGGTGACTTCAGCTGTAAAGGCGAGCCCAGATCTCCTTGTTGTGCAGAACCCTGATGATGACCCGGCAGCATGAAGCGTCTGGAAGCGGTGGATTAATATTCAGGGGTGAGAGAAGTGAACTCTACAGGCTGACTGAGCTGGAGTGCATCTCTCTCTCTCTCTCTCACTCACTCACTCACTCACTCACTCACTCACTCACTCACTCACTCACTCACTCACTCACTCACTCACTCACTCACTCACTCACTCACTCACTCACTCACTCACTCACTCACTCACTCACTCATTCACGAGGCCTAATGATGGGTTGTGGAAAGAGGCTTTGGAGATGGAGGAAGTTCTGACACTGCTGGTATTTTATGTATTTGCTTGTAGGCAGGATGACTTCAAATGTTCTGAATGGATCTCAGCGGGCCTCAGGGAGGGAACGTTGGAGGCAGGAAGTTGTTACAGCACCACTATCCATTTCCAACTTGCTCCAAACTTCATTTATTGTGTAATTGAATGCTGGAGGACTGCCGCATGTCCAAAAAGTCGGCCAATTACAAATAGCGCCATCTAATGGAACCGTTTTGCCCAGCCAATCAGCAGAAAAGAAGGCGGAGTCTTGGCCTGCCGTCTTGATTATCTTCTGGTCATCTGATGCCAACTTATTTTGCATTTCATTTGCTTTTCTATCAGAATTTAATTTTAAAAAGTTTATTAAAGGCATATCCGAAAACCTAAAAATCCAAAAGTAGCGATAGAAAAATATAGAGTGTGTTATATATACTATATATATAGTATATATACTATATATATACTATATATATAGTATATATACTATATATACTATATATATATAGTATATATACTATATATACTATATATACTTTACATCTATACGATGTACGGAGGTGGAGGTGAGCAGTAAATATTATTCAGGTGGCTGTCAATCATTGCCTCACCATCAGCTGCCAGCGCTGTCACTATGCTGGAGTGAGTGGGCCCCGTCTTCCCGACTCCTCCGTTCTCGAAGGCGGGCTGGTGGTCCAACTCCTGGAGCTGCCAGTTCAGGCCGAAAAGGTGCATTGCTGAGAAATAAACCCAAAGAATAAAATAATGTTGTTTTTCTTGAAATGGATAAACAAATAATAAAAAAGCTGCACCTAAACAATCCAACCACTTCAGCTCAGAAGACCTGCAGGAGAGAAGAATGGATCAGAACCGGCAGAAACAGTTTAACGTCAATTCCGTTGTTTTGTTTTTTTGAGGCTGATCGTTTGTTTAACCGCATGATTGACAGAAAACCTGACAAAGTCGTTTTAACCGATACCTAGGAACCCTGCTGCTCTGACATGTTTCCACGGGGAACCTTCATTAAGGTGACACCGTCTGTGTGTAAAGAGCTTCTGGATCAGAACCCGCTGATCAAAAACTCCATCGGACACAAGGCTCCTGTCTTCAGACGTGAGGCCCTGACAAAGGAGGAGGAGTCTCAAACTCTCCCTGAAACAAGGGAAGGAGATGGAGACAGACGGTGGGAGGAGGAAGAGAGGAGGAAGATGCTCCTCTTGTATAACCAAACAGAGTCTTTTCTTCAGCCGGTCTGCTTTGTTGTCCCGGTGTTGGATGGAATCAAACTGTGTTCTGGTCGTTGAGGGGAAGTGCGGTACTTTTGTGTGAGCGCAGCAAGAGGTCCGATCTCCTTCAAAGTCAGCAGCGGGGGAACCTGCTGAGGAAACATCTTCATTTTCAAACCATTTCATCTGCGGGAGGAACTTTCGTCCGACACCCGTCACTCGCTGGGCAGAAGTTTTATCGACGGCGCTGTTCAACCTGAGAGGAGGATCCGGGCCCAGAGAGAATATCAAATGTGAGGGAGATGGAGGAGCGGCCGGTGGACCAGCAGCAGCTCGGTTAAGATGTGCTTTAAGCATTTTCAAAAACATATATTTAGAGTTTCGTGAGACTACCTGCAGCGCCGCTGATGTACGACATGAATATGTACGACATGAATATGTACGACATGAATATGTACGACATGAATATGTACGACATGAATATGTACGACATGAATATGTACGACATGAATATGTACGACATGAATATGTACGACATGAATATGTACGACATGAATATGTACGACATGAATATGTACGACATGAATATGTACGACATGAATATGTACGACATGAATATGTACGACATGAATATGTACGACATGAATATGTACGACATGAATATGTACGACATGAATATGTACGACATGAATATGTACGACATGAATATGTACGACATGAATATGTACGACATCTATATGTACGACATGAATATGTACGACATGAATATGTACGACGCTCAGAATCCGTTAAAGGTTTTAGTGGAACGATCCAGCAACAGAATGATTTTGACTGGTCCATCGATACTTTTGACCTTTAACACAAACAACAGGATTAAACACCAAACTGTTGAGGTAAACAGGCTGGAAAGAGAAACGTGGCTCGGGGGGTAGAGAGGTCGTCAATTTATCGGAGGATTGGGGGTTTGATTCCAGGCCCCTGCCGTCCACAGAGTCTCTGAACCCGACTTTATCCCCGGTCTGCTGCTCAGGGAGAAACCCTGAGAACGAGGAATGGCTTGACAATCTGTTGTTTCATGCCTCACTGGTATCGTAGCATCGAGGGCTGAAGAGGCCAACATCAAAACAAAGAAAGTTCACTCATTAAAGCTACTTAAAGCTACTTAGTTACTCGTATGGTCTGCATGAGCAGCGCAGGCTAGCATGGACCAGCTTTCTAAAGGAAACTCGCCATCATCTTCCTCATCCAGCGGCCTTCAAAAGTCGACACAGCCAATAACAAGGAGAGATGAAGTGTGCAAAAGTATCGGAAAAAAGACAGTATGATAGCCGTGATGGGAGTTAAGGCAATGAAACCACGTAGGATCGCCGCGTCTCTGCCAGCTTCACAATTAGGAGGGAAATCAATGACAGATGTGCAGATACCCAAAAAGTGATAATTTATTCAATTTAATTAAATCTGATAAATTGGGAAACTTCAAGAACAAAAACATCAGAGCCGAGGACCAGGAGCTCTCTCTCTCTCTCTCTCTCTCTCTCTCTCTCTCTTACTCTCTCTCTCTCTTACTCTCTCTCTTACTCTCTCTCTCTTACTCTCTCTCTCTTACTCTCTCTCTCTTATACTCTCTCTCTCTTACTCTCTCTCTTACTCTCTCTCTCTTACTCTCTCTCTCTCTTACTCTCTCTCTCTCTTACTCTCTCTCTCTTACTCTCTCTCTCTCTCTCTTAATCTCTGTCTCTCTCTTACTCTCTCTCTCTCTTACTCTCTCTGTCTGTCTCCCTCCCTCTTCCTTTCTCTCTCTTGTTCTCTCCCTCTCTTTCTCTCCCTCTCTCTTACATTTTTGAATCTTCTTCACATCTAAGAGATTCCCTGTTTACACTGATGTCATTGATCAATCGAATCACCGAGGTGAAAATTAAGAGCCACACTCCAAATCTACAGTTTCAAATAAAGTTCAGTCAGACAAACTCAACATTCTCCTTGTCCTAGTTAAATTCTACACCTCCTCGGTTTAAATAAAACTTTAATAAAACTACCACACTGCTCGTGTTTCATCTCTTTGAACGGGGAAAGGCTTCGGCATCCTTAGAAAACGCCGTGTGCTGAACTGGGTCACAGACTGCAAAGATCAGCCGAGGATACGGAACATTAACCTGAAGCACCTCCTACCTGGAAAAAGAAAAGCGACACCTCGGCTTGCAAAAATGATTGATGGAATGAAATGAGAGCGAGTTAAAGTATTAGAGAAGTAGAAACTATTCAGACGGCGAATCATTTCAACAATGTTTCTGTCATTTAAAATCGAGCAGTGAGGAAATAATCCTGGGATGAAGTCGTGGCCACACTAAATCTTTCCAGCAGAGACACATAATTAATTAGTGTGTAATTAGAAAAACCTGGATTTGAGCTGATGTGTAGCGACCATGCCCTCATGAATGTGATAAGAAAATTACCTTTCTTAAAAACACCTCTTCAAAAATGAAACAAGTAAATTGAAGGAATCAAATCTGGGATGAACTTATCCTGCAATGAATGTCTAGAAGTTGATTGAATTCTGTCAAACACC
>JBBDHG010000468.1:290000-383023 GCA_037951165.1 Lophius americanus
CTGATTTTGACGGCACCGTCTGCTGCGTCCATTTGAAATCTCTCCCTCTGTGTTATAACGGGGAAACCCCCCCGAGGACATGAATGGGCCGTGGTTCTGTGAACCCGTGATCAGAAGTGTTGGGTCGATGCACAGTTCCCCTGTAGGAGGGCAGCAAACACTGGGGGTCTCGTTGGAGGATGTGCTGAGGTCCACACGTCTGACCGAGAGCTTAGTCACATCAGGAGAGTAAAGTAGAAATAGTTCTGAGGGAGATCAAACCTCGGACGGATAAAGAGTCCAGTTCACTGCAGTGTTCAGCGCCGCTGCAGATAATGAAGACACGGTTTTTATTCCGCCTCCAAATGAAAGAAAGAAGTTCTCCTGGCACCATAAGTGCTGGTTTTCAGGGACACAGGTGTCGGCGTTCAGATCCACATCCGACGGAGAGTTTTCAGTCCAAAACCTGCTGGTGCCGTTAACTCTCTCTGGGTGGATGGGTATTTATTTTATTTTATTTTACTTTACAAATGCAGGTGAGGACTTTCAACATTATAACACTCAACTATTTTTCTATCTGCATGTGAATCAACGTGAGCAGTTCTACCTGTTTTACTCTCACAGTTCATCATTTACTCACTAGGGGGAGATTTTTCTTTTTACGAAAAGAAACGCTGTTCTCTGGACATTATTTCCAAACCGTTGGTCCAATTCGGTCCAATTCTGATGCGTATGACCCGATTCGAGGAGATCCGTTTTCAGTTTAAAAAATGTTTACTCTCACAGTTCATCATTTATTCACTAGGGGGAGCTGTTTTTACAAAAATGTTTTTTCGGACATTACTTCCAACTTGTGTCAGCGTCCGTGTTTTAGCCAGCGTGTCTCTGACGCTCCTCTGTTTCACCGCGTCGTGGACGCTGAGGTCAAAGTGGATCTCGTTGTCTCATTCATATATTCTGGTTCTGATTCTGCTTGTCATTCTTCTTTGTGCCAACACTTTTGACCCGTGTTGTTTGAATCGTTCTGTTTGGGTTATTTCTGACCTCTCCTGTCTTTCAGTTCTTTTCTCTGTTTTATGGACGCTGCTCGCTGGTTCTGTTGGACTTTCATGCTTGGAATCGCTGAATCGGACTCTGCTTCCTGTTTTTGTGGGTCTTATTGTTTGAACCAAACACAAGAAACGTAAACATTCCAGGTTTGCTGTCATCGTGAGTTTCATCTCAGCATTCCAGACGTTTCAAACTGAATCATCCATCCAGGAAGTCAAAGAGGAAAGTTCTGGTCCGGGTTCTCCAACGCTTGTCCTGGAATTCCTTTTTTCCAGATGACTCCCTCCAGACGTGAAGCTGCAGAGAAGACGACGTTTTTTTAATTGGTACCGTTGAGTCGGTGTCACCGGCAGGTTTGAAGAGTATTTAGTAAGGGTTTATTTGTTCCACATTGGGGGGGGGGGGGGGGGGGGGGGGGGGGGGGGGGGGGGGGGGGGGGCAGAAGAAGCAGAAACAACATCAGTGTGACGGACTTCCCCTTTTCCTTTTTTAAGGGGGGGGTCACCACAGCGGACCGCCTCCTTCCACACATTGATGGTTGGCATAGGTTTTTACGTTGGAGGCCCTTCATCACACAACCCTCTCATTTATCCGGGCTTGGGGCCGAGGCTGGGTCAAAGTCCTATGGTGGATTTCTGCCAGGCCCTCTTTGGACTGGGATTGGAACCCCAGTCTCCTGGACCACTGGACCAGAGTCAGGGCTGTGACCCACTGCACCGCTCAGAAACAACATCAAAGTATGTTACTAAAATAACTGAGGATATAAAAACACTGACTACACGCCAGCAGACGATGAACCTCGACAGAGAAGCTCCGACTCCTAAAGACTTTATAAACCAATTCTGTGTCAAGAATAAAAAGACTTTTCAAGTCTGAACGCTGACCATTAAAATATTTCACTTGATGGTTCTGACATTTTGGCTTTGAGGCTCTTTTAATTGTGTTTTTCCGGATGCCTGGACCGACTCTCCGTCTGACAGCCGCTGTTTTTAGAAATGATTCAGGCGAGAACAGACAAAAGTCTTTTTATTCTGAATCATCAGAGTGGAGTGAGCTGTGACCCCTGACCCCTGACCCTAAAACACTTCTGTCACTTTCTCGTCATCACGCCGTATAACTTAAACATAAAGTTTATTTTATCCCAAAAACAAACCCTTCCAGGTCAAAACGACCAGAGTGGGTGTTTTTCATGTGGTGTCCCACAGGGTTCAAGTGTAGGCCCCTTTTATTTTTATTTATAAATGCTTCTATTACCACATGATCTAATGACATGATTCTATCCTTTGACAGCTACACTGTAAAACAAAAACAAAAAATAAAGGTTAACTACTGACACACAATTCAATTAAGAATCATTGACTCTAAAGTTTAAGTAGGAAATACTTCAATTCAATAAAGCAATGACTTTAAATAATAAAATGAAGTTGAACTATTTTTCAATCTAACTTATTCATTTAATTTATAACTGCTTTATTTACTTTTTACGTATTTTTTTACTCTCTTTTTTCAGTGTGTAATAATTGTTTTATAGGAATTAAAAGTTTCATGCACCAATTATAAACAAATATTAATTTACTATTTTTTATTTTAGGTTTTTGACGGCCCATCTAGAAAAATAAAAGTTAGGCTTAACGAGATGTGAAGAATTTCCAAAGCTGGAATTTTACTTCTTATGTTTTCGGGGTTTAATCATACACTGTAAAAAGAAAATTGTTGCTTAACGTAAGGAAATTCCTACAACTGGTGATACTCAATGACAAGTCTTATTTATTATCTTTTTAAATTTTGTAAATAATTTAATTGTGTGTTTAAGCAATTTTTTTCGATTCCAAAAACAATTCTCTTTTTTACAGTGTATGCTCCCTTGACCCCGGCTGACCCTTGGAGCCTAGTGGCTGCAGCCGACTGTGTCGGTGACATCATCCGTTGGATTGCAAAAAACTTCCTTTAACCATCAGAATTCTGCTTTACCCGGGGCCAAACAGCCATAACATTATAACCCCCCCCCTCCCCCCCCGCCTCATTCTGTGTAGGTCCTTTTGCTGCCAGAACAAAACTCTGACGTCGCTGTGTTCTACCCTTCTATCAGAACCAGCACCAGCAGAACTTTTATCCAACAGTTTGTGCTACAGTGACTCCCCTGTGGGATCCAACAACACCTTCAGCCTTCGGTCCACACGCTCCACCGTGAGACCAGCACCATTTAAGATCCACCAGTTTTCCTTGAGGGCCATTTTCGGTAAGTACTAACCGGCACAGACTTGGACCACTGGTTCTGGATCACAACCGTTTCCAAAATCAAACTCATGCTACCACACCACAATCTGGAATAAAGGATGGAAGCCTTCCTCTTCTCTGGATCACATTTCTGTAACTCCTTCATTCCAGTTGAAAGGAGAAAATCACCGACTCGCCTCCAACTGGTCCAGCTCAGAATCTCACTGGTTCTGACGGACGGCATCACGTCACCCCCGTCCTTCTTTCATTACATCGGCTGTCGGTTTTAGACAGGATTTTAAGATTTTACGTCACCATTCAAGCATGTCTGAGTCCGACTCTCAGCTACATGAAAGAATCTTTAAATCCTTCAGAACTCTGGAAGTCCAAAGGTGATTTTTCAGGTCCGGTCTCCTTGACATGGAAATAAACTACTCAAGAAATCAAGGTCCATAATCGGTCACCTCTTTCAGATAACTTCTTAAAAACATTTGTACCACATGGACTTATTTGATATCATCTTAATGTTTTTATCCAATATTCAATTATTTTATCCTTTCATGTTTTCTTTTAAAAAAGAAAGGTTTTATGTTAAATTATTTAATTCGACCCATTATACTTTATGAAAAACGTATGTTTCTATCTCAATTGGGTTTTAATGCCTTTATTTTGTGATTTTTATCACAAATAAAAATTAAATAAATAAAATAAATAAATAATTTTGTGTGTTTTATACACTGATGAATATTCTGACTTCCTTTCTGGTGTATTTTCCTCATTCAGAACATCTGCTGAACATCTTCCACCTTTAATTTAATTCCTCTAGTTTATACTGGACACATATTTGAATCTCCTGAGTTCACCTGTGACAGATCTGGCTTTTAAAGGTACTTTATAAATGTTTTAATTATAATTATGATCATTGTTAAGGACGATGTTCCAGAGAGTTAATAACGTCCCATGTGATCCCCCTCATTGATGCGACCCCTCTGGCCTTGTTGAATGATCAAAGCTCGGCTGGCTGGCCGTCGGACGGCGGCGGCGGCGGCGGTCTTACCGATGCAGTAGCAGAGAATGATGGAGAGAACCACGGCGATTCCCACAGCAATCATGGCGGTGCACTTCCAGGAGCAATGTTTGGGCGACTTCTTGAACTTGAAAGCCCCTCTGGAGAGGCTGTTTCTGGGCAGGGGGCGCGCCGGCGTGGAGTAAACCGTCCCCGTTGCCATAGTGTAACCAGGGGCTGCGGCGCCGAAGAAAGGCGTGGTTCCCGTCCCCGTTTTAAAGAGAAAATGCCTGCAGAGAGAGAAAACCTGCAGGTTAATGTAAAACCGGAGACAGTTTCTCAACGCCGAAGCCAAATTAAACTCCAGCGGCAGAAAAACCTCCACATGATCCTACGCGGCCCTAAAAGCCCCCGCCTGTATCCGAGGGTGGGAGGAGGCGAGTATTCCCTGTGATCCCTGACATCGGACGAGGTGGAGAGAAGGGAGCGTAAAGACCATCGTGTCCCAGTTGCTCTTTCACAACTGGGCTTTGGCTAATAGCCTATTACACCCGGGGTAATTAAGAGGGTTTAATCGAGTGGACTACGGAGCGATGGTCCTATTAACTTTGAAGCCCCCTGTGAGAAGCTCTTAGGTAAATGAATTACGTTGTTGCCAATCGTGCCACTACTTAGAGATGAATACCAAAGCCCCCCCGGCTTAAGGGGACGGACAGTGAAATTGGACAGATGGACGATGTAATGATAAAAGTCCTGAAGAAGTGACAAGTGGGATACGGGCTTTTCTTTTTTCTTTTTTCTTTTCTTAATATGCTGGGGGGGTTTTTCATATCATGGATCATTTATAAAAAAGATAAAAAATGAAAATGTGACTATGAACACATTTTTAAAGGTTTTGTATCCAGATTTTTTATTTAGATGTTCTCTGAATTAACAAACTCATAAATATCAGCACTTTAGTTAATAATTATGCTTTATTTAAGATCAATGCATCGATGTTTTTGCTGCGAATTACCTCCACTGAGGAATTTGAGCAAACTGGCATTAAAAAAAAAAAAAAAGCTTAAATGCTCCTGAAATGAGTAAATTAAAGAAACTAATTATGAAAAGCACAATTTTATAACCGCATCAAATCATTTCATTGAATTCAGTCCCGTGTTTTTTATGTTGACATAAACGTATGGACAAAAAGTTTTATTATTCGTACAATAATTAATGTAATGTATCATTAACAAGAATTACAACAATAAAATAAAATGAATGATGTCAATAATAATAAAATAAATATCATTTTTATCTTTTATGATTGTTGAATCATGGAAGAATTAAGCTAAAAGTATAAAAAATAAAAGCGGTGATGTTTTTCAGAGACACGATTTCTTCAGAAAAGGTTTTGTATATTTTCCCCCCTATTTTCCTTGACTCCATAAAGGTTGTGGGGATCCTTCAGGACTCGTGTCCTTGTAAGACATTTAAGAATACGATATTTACAAGTATGATGAACCTGCTGGAGGTTAAGTGACCCGATCAGGCCCACCAGAACACCGTGTAAACAAAGAGAACCGGGCGCCACATCCTCTCCTGCATCTGCCTTTAAAAATACCAACAAACTTCCTGAACCGTTGGAGGTCACGGGTTTAAAGATGAAATTACTCGGTGATCCAGCAGTAAAATAAAGCCCGTCGGAGGAGGAGGGAACCGCTGACTTACAGAATACTCTTACATAAATCCCACTCTTATGCAGCGTCTGTGTTTAAGGTCATGCAGGAGATCAATTTCACACACTAAGGCCCAGAGAACAAACCGACCTCCGCTGAAAGTCCTCCTCTCACGGCGTTTCACGGGTTCCATCGCCCCCAGGAGGAACCGGTTGCCGTGGAAACCTCCAATTTAAATACGTCGATAAACGGATAAAGCCGTGTTTGCTCATAAATTATTAGCGTGGCCTCTGTGAAGTCGCCATGTAACTTTTGTGGTTTTTCCTCATCCTGATGGGAGAGCTGTAATTATATGAAGGAGTGTGAGAAAGTCTAATTGGCTGCAAGAATCTTTAAGAAAAAACATCTTTGACTGACTTGTTGTGCAAAGGAAACATTATGAACCTGCAGCAGAGGGTCTTTTTAAAACAGGGTAACTACTTTCAACACTTACCCCAAACCAAATATAACTTTAACTGCCATAAATCAATGGATTACTAGACACTTACTTTATCTTTAAAACAAGCACTTTCTGTAAAAATGACATAAATGCCAATAAACGATATTTGTGTTCATTAAAAATGGTATAATTACTCCAAAAACATCCCAAACTGACAACTGAGCAGCTTTGATGTCCGTCATCAGAGCAGCCAGAGATGAGAGATGCTCTGAGGAGAGCAGGAACCTTTGCTGGTAGCTCTTATAGACTTATAGACTCTCTCAGCGTCTTTGTTTTCCACAGACTAAATGTTTAAATGGTAAATACTCCTTCAGCCACGTCTGAAGCAGCCAGTCAACCTCAGAGTCTGGTGACCTCAGGTCAAGAGTCTGGTGACCTCAGGCCAAGAGTCTGGTGACCTCAGGTCAAGAGTCTGGTGACCTCAGGTCAAGAGTCTGGTGACCTCAGGTCAAGAGTCTGGTGACCTCAGGTCAAGAGTCTGGTGACCTCAGGCCAAGAGTCTGGTGACCTCAGGTCAAGAGTCTGGTGACCTCAGGTCAAGAGTCTGGTGACCTCAGGTCAAGAGTCTGGTGACCTCAGGTCAAGAGTCTGGTGACCTCAGGTCAAGAGTCTGGTGACCTCAGGTCAACGTAGGACGACACTAAGAAAAGTCTGAATTTTACTTTTCCAGAGATTGTTATGAATTATTATAGACTTTGGGATTTAGAAGAAGAAGAAGGAATAACCCCCCCCCCCCCCCCCCCCCCCTTCAGGTGGCTTGAAAAGGCTTCATTGTTGAAAAAGCCCCTCACTGTGGAAGCAGGTGGTCGCCATCCCTTCCACATCATCTCCGCCCGCTCCATCTCTCTGATCCCTCAGGCCCTTATCCTCTATATTTCTAGAGAGCCCTTGACGCCATAGTGAAAACCTCCTATTTCAGCCCTGCTGCTAATATTTGAGGTGCCTCCACCTCCTGTGAGGAGGAGTCTCAGCATCAACACCCTCTGATCAATTCTTCACCGGAGGAACAAATGTCAGATCTTAACGGTGGGGCTCAATCGTGTCAATCACGCCTTGATTGACACGTGCGATGGACAGTCAGGGATTCCATTTAAAGGTTACCGTGTGTCACCGACGGAATGACAATCGCCCAGTCACCTGAAACCGGGGAAAAGATCAAACTCTGCAATCTGGAACAATCCGTGCAGCAGCTGACTCTGAAATATGCATTTGGGCAGGAAATGAGGTCAGAGCTTACACAACGTTTGTGACGGCGAGTCGTCAGGCGAGTAGACGCCGGCGTCGAGGGAGGTGTAAGAGTAAGCGATGTCACCTGATGCGGACAGGAAAGGACACGCTGTGTGAGTTCTTGTATGCGTGACGGCGAGGCGTGTCTCTACTCTATTACAGCGAGGTAACTACCCTTCACAAAATGATGATGTGGAGTCTTTCTGTAAATAAAGGTCTAAAATTGCCTGATATTAGAGGGAATCGTCAAGTCATCACGCTCCATTTCCGTCCCCCGGCTCACATTGCCCCCGCTACAACCAATTTCCCTCTTTTACATAACCGGAGACGGATGCATCCACTGAAAGAGAGCGTGGCGTTGGGCTGAGATGCTCATGTCTAGATTCTGGTTCTCAGAGGAGGGAGTGACCTCAAGTCACCGCCAGGTCTTGGCATATTCAGAAGACGAGATGAATCGGTGAACTCGGTGGAGTGGGACGATTCAAAGGTCTCCAACCAAAGACGCGCCCCATTTACAGAGTCTGTCAGGGGTGACGGCGCTCTGAGGCGGCGGCGCAGGTAGTAACAAAGACGGTAAAGACACCTGCATGAAGGCAGCGAGGCAGAACCGCTACGTGACGTTTGACACTCTATACCACGTATTTGGACTTTAAAGCATAATAGTCAGCTGGTGGCGTGACAGAGCAGAGATGTTTCACTGCGTCTTAGAGAAGAGTCTCCGTCGTTGTTTGATCTCCGTATGAAAACGGCTTCAAATGGTGTCGGATTTATGCAAAGATGAGAACACTTCACTTACACCAGTGCACCGCCTCTAAAATAAAGATACGCCTGAGACACACTGATATAAACGCTTCTGGTGGACTGAAAACAGTTTATGGGTTCAAGGGGAAGGTGGGACTGCACCAAGGAAGGGCTCTGAGCCCCTTCTTGTTTGCTGTGGGAATGGACAGGCTGACGGAGGAGGTCAGCAGGAGTCTCCATGGACTATGATGTGGGTGGAGGACATTGTGGAGGTGGGGAAGGTGCAGCAGTTGAAGGATTTGGGCTCAACTGGTCAGGGCAATTGGGAGTGTGGAGAAGAGGTGGAGGAGTTATCTGTGACAGTAGAGGAGCAGCAGGAGTGAAGGGAAAGGTTTCCAGGATGGAGGTGAGAGAAGTTCTGCTGGATGGTTTAGAGACGGTGGTTCTGACCAGAAGACAGGAGGCAGAGATGAAGATATGATGAAGAAGGACAGGATTAGAAAGGAGACATCAGAGGGACAGTCCAGGTGAGACGTCCTGGAGACAAAGTCAGAGAGGACAGACTGAGATGGTTCTGACCCGTGAAGAAGAGGAGGGATAGTGGATCTGCTGGTAGAAGGATGCTGGAGATGAAGCTGCAGGCAGGAGAAGAAAGGGAGGAGCAAAGAGGAGGTTTCTGGATGTGGCGGGAGAGGACATGTAGTTGGTTGGTGTGAGAGAGGAAGATGGAGACAGATGTATTATGGGATGCACACATTTAGGATCCCCGTCACGGACCACCTGTCACATCTCAGTGATTTCTGCTGTCTCTAGAATCTTTCTCTTCACTTCCACGGACAGATGAAAGGATGCGTCAGGAAACGCCTGATGGCCCTTCGGCGAGACCATAAAAATAACAAGAACACTTACACATAAATATCTCCAGTAAACCCAGGCATAAAAGGAGTTTATTTAGCAGAAGAAGTGGAAACACACGTGATCAGCAGGAACATACGGCGAGCTGTGGGGGGTTTACATTTACCAAGTCAGCTGGATTCATCAAGTCCTTTAATCCTTTGGTGGAGAGTGTGTAAAAATGTGAACGATGTCAGACCGTGTTTGTGTATCAGTGTCACCGACACAACTTCCTGTCCCAGACAGTTATTATTCTGCACTCAGCGTTTTTAAATAAAGCCGCTGCTTCGCTTTTTTTCATGCCGGCCTTTTTTCCTCTAAAGAGCGCGGTCTGAAGGCGTCGCCGGATGAAATGCTGTTGGACATGATTAACAAACAGCGGACGAGTGTAAACGTCTGCAGCTATACACACTGGATGACCGGCGGTAATTGATTACGGCGAGCGCGCCGCAACCAGACACATTACTATGCTAATCCAGACAGCCGTAGTGATAGCGACGCGGCGTGTGAGAGAGAGAGAGCGAGCGAGCATGGGCGAGCAAATGAATGGCTGTCAGAGAGGCGGCGCTGTGTTTGTGTGCACGCCTGGCCGTCCCACTGAGAAGCATGTAACACGAAAGAAATAACCTCTCCCGCCGATAGCACAACATCGCCCGTCATCGGGATGACATTTGAAAACATCCTGGCAGAGGACAAAAGAGTGGGCGGATTGGTCTGCGTCTGCGTCTCACTCCAGCTACAGGAGGCGAGGGAGACATCGTGCAAATGAGAATCCTCAGAGTCTTTAAGCGGTCTGTTAGCGGATAAAGTGAGCTAGCTAATGCTAATGCTAGCATCTCCAAGTGGAAAGATGGAATAATCCCGCTGATCTAATCCCGAACAAGAGAAGGTTGTCGCATTTGTTCCCCACCTGCCCTCTCAGCAAGGCGGGAGGCTAGCAGGTATTAGCATGTGCTGCAGCTAGCTACACACCTGTGTGATGGATAGTTTGTTTTTTTCTATTACAATTTTTTATTGCTCTTTACACCAAATTACAAAACCAAAGTAAGAAAAGAAATCGTAAAAATAAAGATTTCTACGATTTCTAAAAAATAAATAGATACAAAGTGAATAACAAACTGCAGAGAAACAAACAGGAAGGAGTAATATGAGAGAAGTAGGGAAAAAAGCACAGCAAGATCAAGGAAAAAGAAGCAAAAATAAATAAGAAAGAGTTAAACAGCGAGGAACAATGAAAGCACTTAAAGCTCACTATAAAATCTACGAGAGATCAGTGCGGCGCCATCCTTCCATTTCCTCTTTACTCAGACTGTTTGCATATGTCTGCGTTTAACACCTTTAATCAGGCGCCTTCAAAGATGGCGAGATACTGTAGGTTGGAACTACCTACCTCAGATTAACCTGCTACTGTGGTTCACTTGAACAAGTGTGAACAGTGGTGGTGAACACCAAAACAAGCAGACTGAAATCTTTAACAGACACGTCTCTCCTCTTTAACAGACAGCTCTTTATCAGACACGTCTCTCCTCTTTAACAGACAGCTCTTTAACAGACACGTCTCTCCTCTTTAACAGACAGCTCTTTATCAGACACGTCTCTCCTCTTTCTCAGACACGTCTCTCCTCTTTAACAGACAACTCTTTAACAGACACGTCTCTCCTCTTTAACAGACAGCTCTTTATCAGACACGTCTCTCCTCTTTAACAGACAGCTCTTTATCAGACACATCTCTCCTCTTTCTCAGACACGTCTCTCCTCTTTAACACACACCTCTATAACAGACACGTCTCGCCTCTTTGACAGACAACTCTTTAACAGACACGTCTCTCCTCTTTCACAGACAGCTCTTTAACAGACACGTCTCTCCTCTTTAACAGACAGCTCTTTATCAGACACGTCTCTCCTCTTTAACAGACAGATCTTTATCAGACACGTCTCTCCTCTTTCTCAGACACGTCTCTCCTCTTTAACAGACACCTCTATAACAGACACATATCTCCTCTTTAACAGACAGCTCTTTAACAGACACATCTCTCCTCTTTAACAGACACCTCTTTAACAGACACGTCTCTCCTCTTTCACAGACAGCTCTTTAACAGACACGTCTCTCCTCTTTAACAGACACAATTTGGTTCCTCACAAACAAAAAACTGCAGTTTGACTCAAATATAAACAAAGCGAGGATAAAGAAACATCCTGTGATATATATATACATATATATATATATATATATATATATATATATATATATATATATATATATATATATATATATATATATGTAGTTATATATATTTAATGGTTACTGGTAAACTTCATACCCTTACAGACTTTAGTGCGAGGAAGAACTGGGTTGATTTAGAGAGAGGTTGGTGGTATATTTCTGACACTAGGGGGAGCTTTATCTCCAGGAGTTTGTAGGCCATAATGTCTCAACCGTCGATCCGATTTAGTCCAAATGTTGGTGCAAAGGCTGGACGGTATCCCAGCAGGCTTTGGACAGGAGTTAGGGTTCAGACTCTACAAGTCACATGTTCATCCCGGGCCGAGACGAGAACAACTCATCTCGGGCCAGAACTCTGCAATGTAGGTGAATTGCTGAATGTGGTTTTCCTACATTGTAGGTTTCTGGTGGAGGAAGTTGGAGGAAGCCAGACACCAACGTACCTTCTGTACATCGGTACCTTCTGGACCCTCCAGAACAAAACCCAGCAACATAGAAGCATGAGAGTCTCCCACACCAGAGTGTTTGGACTGTGGGTTGAACTGGAGTACATGGAAGGAACCCAGGGAAACATGCGGCTCAGCGCATTTCAGGCCCCGAGGTCGGAGATGTGGAGTCCAGGACCTTGTTGCTGTGCGGCAGCAGTGATCGGCGGCGTCCCCCCGCGCTGCCCACCTACATAATTCACCCGGAGTCTAACTCTACGCCTGAGACGATTACTTCATCAATTGCGGTTAGAAAATGTTCAACTTCTCCCTCCAATTTACTTAATGCAGGCTAAAACGTTATTATGTGATTACATTCTCTATGAATTATCATTGAGAGGACTTTTCCCCATCCGTCTTGGTCGGTTCTTGGAAACTTTCTCATTTACCAGCAGGAACCATCTGGATCCGATTCAGCAGCAGAGGTTTGTACCGTAACCTCAGACCCTACAGGAACTCAGGGATCGCAGCAAAAACGAGAAATACCGAATGTTTGTGAAGAACATGAAGAGAAAAAAGTAAAAAGGAAGGCCTGGAGTCTGGAGGAACATCCGGTTTTCTACGCCATCATCCACTTTGGCAGGTAACCAACAAGTTCTGTGAGCTACTCTCTATTCTAGAGGGTCAGCTGGTGTCTGACTCATGAGTTCTGGTCCGATTCTGACACTCAATGTTCTGATGGATGACTGCCTTACTCACCATCTACATGTGCACCTCACACACACACACACACACACACACACACACACACACACACACACACACACACACACACACACTAACACACACACACACACACATACAGACACACACACATACACACACACACACACATACACACACACACATACAGACAAACACACACACACACACAGACACACACACACACAGACACACACACACACACACACGGTACAGAAGAGGAGTTTGTGTTTTGACGAAGAGTTTTTTTTCCTTATCTGTGAACATCTCTCCTCTCGGGCCGCAGATGGTTTGAAGATCCACCTCCCCTGGATGTCCCGGTCCGGCCCGATGAACTCATCACTGAACCGCTGAACCCTCTTCCCGGTCGTTGAATCTTCCCGTTGATTTTCTCCGCCTGGTCCGCTGAATCAATCTCCACATGGTGGGATGAGCAAGACCCCCGTCTCACGGAGGCTTTGAGACTCTTCTGCCAAACTCAGCCGGCTTATCCAGCCTGTTGAAGCAGTTTCCTGCGGCGAGGTCACATGCTCACGTGAAGGAGCGCCGCAACCTCCCGCTAGCGTTAGAGCCCTCCCCCACACGCCGTACACACCCCTCCACTCACCCACACACACACACACACACACATAAACACACATGAAAGCCCGACATGGATCACCTGTGATTTTCTTGTCCACCCCTGAGAACAAATCAAACACATAAAGATCAAACAGTCCTCCACCAACATCATAGTCCAGGGAGACTCCTGCTGACCTCCTGCTGACCTCCTGCTGACCTCCTGTCAATCACCACAGCAAAGAAGAAGGGGCTCAGAGCCCATCCCTGGTGCAGTCCCACATCCACCTTGAACCCATCCATCACTCCTACTTCTTACCCGTCATGCTGCTCTCATACATCTCCTTCAGCTCCTTCAGCTCCTTCTGACCTTCCTCTGTTCTTCACCATCTTCACTCTCAGAGCAAACATCTCGTCTCTACTTCTCTGTCCTGGCATGAAACCAAACTTCACCTCTTTTCTTGACTTGACCTTGACCTCCAGGATTCCTTCCAAGATCTTCTTCAGCTTTCTGCCTCTGAAGCTGCTGCAGCTCTGAACATCACTCTTGTCCTCAGAACCAGGAACCAGAACACTTGTCCTCCGTTACCTCAGGCTTCCTCTTCTTCCTCAGGTGGCTACCTCCACCTCCAAGTCACGAGGACAGAAGTTCAAACTCAGCCATCTTGTTTGATTTAGAAATTTTGAATCAAACAACAAAACTGACTTTTTTGGACTAAAAGTGATTTTTTATTTTCCAGCTACAGAATTTGTGTCCATGTCAGCTGCAACTGGAGAAACCCGGTTTGTCCCGATCAGAGTAGAACCTCTTCAGAAGGTAAACTTTAGGAGACTAACACGAGAACCCTCACTGATAAGCACATTGTAGAAATCAATGAAGAGAGGTGCGTCTTAATGGACCTACTGAGCGCGAGCGAAGGAATATTCTCCATCCATAGTGGAGAAACTGTACAAGAGTGACCTTTTATGTCCCTCTGGCTGGGGGGCGGGGCATAAAAGTGAAGTTTCTGAAGGGATGTTTGTGACACAGACAGCAGAACTGAAAGTTCAGCTGGTTCTGGATATGAATCCACGTGACTTCATTATCACTGACTGTGATCTCGCATTAATTGACTCCGCCTTTTATAATCTCCAAAAAGTCTCAGGACTGAAGAACAAACAGGAGCCGCTATGAATCAATACCTCTAGGATCCATCTACCATCACCCTGAGCTGCTGCGGCGGCGGCGGCGGCGGTTGGAGGAAACATAAATCACTAAAAGAAAAGCTTCTTTTTTTGGTTTTCTTTTTTTTTAAAGATGTGGGAGTTTCCATCGATTTCTTTTTCAGTAAAAACGTTGGTAAGTGATCAATAAAGCCTTGAGACGGGCGTAAGGACGGGGAAATGCTGATGAGATTATAGAATGTTGTGTTGAAGATCTCTGGAGCCACATCTGTGCAGGCATCTTTAATCTTTTCCTTCACTCCATCTTTTCTTGTTGGTATTTGCATCTAAAAGTCACATTTTCTGAATCTGTCATTTTTCTCTTTAGAGGTGAAATCGTCGGGAACATGTGGATAAATCCACGGAGCGTTTGAAGTGTAAAAGTAGCAGCTGTCACGGCCAGAAAGTGAGTGTTTCTTCGGGATGAGGACGTGTATTTTAATGGTTTATGTAAATGATGGATTCTTCTTTAATGTATGGATTTGTATTTATTTCCATGATAAAGGAATGACTGACAGTTCAGTTTGATCAAAGCCATCAAGATAATATGTTGTGACTAACTATGGAAAAAACAAACAGTGATGCTAATAAATCAGGTTCTGTGGCCTCAAACATCACTGAGGAGGTTCTGTCCATCCGTCCACCTTCTCTGGTCCTGTTCAGAATGGAAGGGGTCTGAAACCCATGTGGGACATTTGAGACTGCTGAAGTCTCTCAAATTCCCCTGAAATACATGTTTTTGGGCTGTGGAAAGAAGCTGGGGTATCAGCAGAAAACCCACGCCAGTACAAAGAGACCATGAGAAAATAAATGTTCTGGTTGTAAGGTAAACAAAAACAGCTGACCTTTAACCTTCATCCTTTCTATTTATATTTATTAACTCATGCACCGAAGCCCATTTGGTCGATTTATAGTTATTAGTTGCAAACATGACATTTTATTTATTTATTATTTGTGTAAACTTTATAATTTTATAGATTATGAATTTCTTTCCCCTTTATTAATAAAAGAAATGAATTAAATGAACTCATATATGAAGATCTATTTGTATTCAGACATATTTAAGGGTTTAACAACAACAACAACAACAACAACAACAACACTGATGTTTGGATTCATGCTGATTGATTACTTACGAAGAACCTCAACATTCCTCAGACGATTGTTCGTGTTTGATTTCTCCTTGAAACATAATTGGCCTGATTCATACCTTTGATCTTGAGTAAATGAGCCGAAAACCAAACACGTGTCACGACACGCCGTCGATAAAACGACTGGCCAGACCATAATGAGCCTGAGCCCCTGCAGCACTCTGCATAAATAAGGGCACACGGGGAAAACGCCGCCGTAGCGTTGAGTCGGAGAATCGGCCGCGCCCTTTGAAGACAAACACTTTTATGCGAGGTTGGGCGGCATAATGAATTACCGCTAATTGCTCGCCAAAGCAGTTAACGGCGTCAGACGAGTGCTTTATTTTGGAGGAGGTCACGCCGCGGGAAATATTGAACTGGATCATAACGCTGTGATTTATAGTTGACATTTTTTCAATCAGCTGCCTTGTACGGAATAATTTACCGTCTGCACGTGTGACGGGTCCCGCTGCGCCGCGCGAGGAATCAGAAAAAGAATAAATCACATCCCGGCGGGTTCTGTTCCAAACGCGGGGCGTGTCGAGAATCTGGGCTCGCCCAAAAAAAACCCTGAAGGCAGACGAAATACTAAATACTTCCCAGAGCCTCCGTTTACATTTCCCAACCCGGTGGTTTTCTTGACGGGTGCAATTATGCGCCGGACCGGGTCTTCTCCCTCCCACTGACAAGCACTTGATTTACAGTCCACCTGTGGCGAGAGTGATTTATGCCTGGCCTGATGAGAGGTGGGCACATATTGTTTCGTCGATGCGGCTGAGGCGGCTTCAAGGTCTTGGCGCGGTTAGCATTCAATCAGCGGAGCTTCCACAGAAAGAGAAAGTGTCACCGCGGATCCCTATCGATCCGCTCGGATCAGGAGAGGCCGCTCCTTCCTGCCGCCACACACCGGGAAAATTCTATCTTCTCATTGGGTCCGCACCTCAGAGAGGCGTCGCGGCGCCAGGAAAACACGGAGCCGGGAGGCGTCGCCGACTCAAGGCCGTTTGGGAGTCAGAGCGCTTCATTAGCCAGCAGGATATTTTTGGGCCGGCTGATTGAGGGATAGAACCGACCCACACCTGAAGTTATAGCCTCTCTGATGAGAAGCGACAGGCTGTCTGATGTCATGTTCCAAGGCTGAGCCGCGTCTCTGCCGCGTCTTTGTCCACACCGGACGCGTCCTCAGAGGCGGAGCTCACGCGTCCTCAGAGGCGGAGCTCACGCGTCCTCAGAGGCGGAGCTCACGCGTCCTCAGAGGCGGAGCTCACGCGTCCTCAGAGGCGGAGCTCACGCGTCCTCAGAGGCGGAGCTCACGCGTCCTCAGAGGCGGAGCTCACGCGTCCTCAGAGGCGGAGCTCACGCGTCCTCAGAGGCGGAGCTCACGCGTCCTCAGAGGCGGAGCTCACTTTAGTTGGCTTCTTCATAGTAGATAATTAATAATAATAATAATACATTTAATTTATAATGCACTTTACATTTGGATCAATTAGTGTGGATTAATGTTCACCTTCCACGCCACAAACTCCTGCAACCAAACTATGGTGAAATATCTCAAGTAGAAGATGGATCTCCTGTAGAAACATCATCTGAGGTGAATTCGGACTAAATCAGACCCACAGTTAGGAGGTTATGCTTCAAAAACAGTTTTGTTTTTAGGAATAAAGCTCCTAATAGTGTGGAATATATGAATTATTATAAAAAACAATATGATATATAAAAGATAGATCTCCTGAAGACAATTCATATCACCAGATTTGGACTAAATTAGACCCAAAGTGGGAAGTTTTGTACGAAAAAACATGTTTTTTTAAATAAAATAAAAAAAATCTGAACTTTTCGGTCAAATATAAACCATTTGAGTTAAAAATATGATAAATGTTTATTTTCCTCGTGTTGAGGAATCAGGTCTCGGAAATTTTTGGAGATAAAGCTCCCCGTAAAGTCAGAAACCTAAAATCAACTTTCATCGATCCAGTTCTTCCTCAAACTGAGGTCAATGCTGGTATAAAATGTTAAATTGATCCATGTAATAGTTTTTGATTCACGGCGTTAACACGAAGGCTCCGCAGCGGCGATGATGATGATGATGATGATGATGATGATGATGATGATCATTTTAATGAAACACAGAGGGAAACGTAGCGATTATGATTTTATGGTGTGATGTTTCACTTATTGTCCCTAAAGTTTAATCTTTTCTGTCCCATCACAATTTCACAGAAGGTTGAAAAAGGAAGTATTATTTCAGCAGAACCAATAACCCAGAGAAGGTTCCCCATTCCCTCACACACGGATCCAGCAGCACCTTCAGAACCTCATGTTATGTAACACAGCTCAGTGATTGCAGAGGTAAGGATACGTCTCATAAACACTAAATGAAACATTAGAAAGTTTCAAACAGAATATTTCAGCAGATGTGGATCGAGTGGAAATGTGACAGGAAACACTTTCTGTTCTAAAACTGTGAAAATAAGACGATTAAGGAACCAGTAATGAGATGCAGACCTTAAGGTCCCTTAAAAAATCAACTGTGACATTTCTTTGAAACCTTCTATGTATTTGTGATAGAATCAGAGTGAATTATATTAAACATTATATAAAAATAACTTGATCTGTTAAACGAGCGCACTGAGGAAAACCTGGGATCTTTATGGATCCTTCAACGATTCGCCCAATTTCTACCATTTCCACTTAAAAAACCCTTTTTATAACCTCAAGAAAAGAAAAAAAAAATATGAAAAAAAATATTTGACTTTTTTTCAGACATTTAAATATTTTTCATAATTTATTTTTAAATACCATGAACAGATAAATCATTTGGTAAAGAATGTTTTTAAACAATTCAATTTTAATTGGATTAGCTTAAGCTTTTTTTTCCTTTTTTTTTAATACCATGATTAAACTTTTTCTGTTTGTATTAAATTAAAGAATTCTGTTTAGTAAGTCCACACATGTTTTAATATGTCCATAAAAATGTTATATATCAACATTCAATATCCATTTTTAACGGCTCCTCCTGAGTGGCCCCTCTGACCTGTGGTGTCCCCCATGGCTCCATCTTCGGCCCCTTAATCTTTACAACCTACACGCGATGGAGGTGGGGTTCCAAACATGTGGAATCTCACAATTTAGTAGAAGTTTCAATCAAAGTTCATTTTGCATTGAAGTTTTAGAGGAAACTTTGAGTGACAGTTCCCACAGGTGAGGATCCGATGAGGTTGACATGGATGTTAAATCTTTTCAAAGCGTATCTAAAGAAACTGGAAGGTGACATAATTATATTTCTACGCTGTCGTCCCTCCAGAAGGGAAGAAAACAAACCTTTGATTTATTTGACTTCAGGGGAAAATTCGCTGCCACAGACTTAAATTAGGGAAATTGAGAATATAAAAACATCAAAATTGCTCGACGGCGCCTCACATTTTTGGCCAATGGAAATTTGAAAAAGTTAATTATGAGAAGCTAAAGTTCAGGTTGTTCTTAAACTACGTGTCAAATGTCAGGAGAAATCTCTGCAGCGCTTCGATCAACCCCAACCAAACAGCAGGAAAATCATCCAATTTCTAATTCGCCCTAAAAATGTCAAATTAAGCAACTGAGGAAACTAATTATGGGATACACGCCTATGTTCTCCACAGAATTCTGTAGGCTGATTTTTTAAATGGCGTGGACTGACCACGCCCTCTGAATGTGGGCGTTTAGCTCAACGTGTCCTAAAAGGTAAAAATGAGCCATAAAAGCCAATTCTGAGACGAAGGTTCGCGTAGAACTTCAGTGGGTTCTGTCCAGCTGTGGTTGAGGAGATGTGTTCAGACTATGGCGTGGCATACGTACGTACATATCAGCCCCCTTTCCCCCCCGTTTTATAGCCTCTTTGTCACGGGCATAAAACACGATGAAGCAGCGTCGTTACCGCCACTTCTCCTGGGGAGGATTTGGGCCGGCAGCCGGGAGGAAATGCCGGCGCTGAAGTTCATTACGTGCAGAGATTCACATCATCAAACACCGAGCTTCATCCCGCCTCGACAGGTGACGCTTACTGCCGGCTTCAGGGGAAACCTCCGCAGGTCGTACAAATGATAAAGACACGACGGAGGCACAGAGGCGTAAACATGGATCCAATTTCAAAGGTGGCGCCGGATACGGACTCTCGGTTTTAATGAACATCGACTAATACCAGGAAACGCATCAAAGCCGTCGGTGGATTAAAGACGCGCCTCGCATTCAGGGAGGAAAACCGGTTGAACGCGACTCTTTCCTTTCTTGATTATCAAACGTCTGAGTCTCGGAGGTGAGATAAAGTTCCGGAGCAGAATTCCACCGAAACGGAACAGAGATTGCAATAAATGCCAAACAGCACCTCTGTCTTCTTGCTCATCGGTTCCACGTCATTCTGCGCTCTGAGTCAGCGAGAACGGCGTTACACCAACACCTGGACCTGAGTCTCCTGGCGCCGCTGAAGACCACCGCGGGTCACTCACCTGCTCTCCAAGGCCACATTGCTGCCCAGGACCCAGCTGTCCTGCAGCTGGACGCATTCCGCCGTGCTCTGCAAGTCGGCCGCCAGACCGGCGGCGGGCGGCGGGCTCGGGCTCCTCTGATTGGCCAGTGAGCCGCGGCTCAGGGACGTGATGGATGGATGCTGCTTGTGCGGGGGCGGGGCTGGCGGGAGAGGAGGCGGGCCTTGTTGACTTGATAGATGGTCACCTGGAGTGAAGCGGAGGGAGAGGGCCGTCAGATTATCGGCTTGTGCGTTTTTTAATAATGGCAACAACAAAAAGAAAAGAAAGAAAAGAAAAGGGAAGTCATTTGTTTTTGTCTGAGATTCAGGAGGAAGGAGGAGCTAAAAAAGAGGGCAGTTGCAGGAGAGCATTACTTGGGCTTGTACAAAAGCCATGAGCGGTGCCTAACAGACCCAGAAAGGCAACAACAACCAAGAGACGGACTTTAAAAATGAGACGCAACCACTGCAAAAAGAAGGAAAAGTAAGAGCTGCTTTTATGGCGGGGCGCGTAATAATAGTCGCAAAACGCCACCCGGCCAACAGGGGGGTTCTCTTAAACAGAAGGTCACTTAGAGAGGCAGCTGTTCTTTTATGGGCGCTTAACGCAATGTTTCACGTTTGATTACAGCCAGAGAAGACTCTCAAATAACTAATGACCAGAACATCCATTAGAGCTCTGAGAGAACAGCTTTTCCAATTTCACACAAAGCTGTGTAATTGGCCCCCAGAATGGCATGTGGTGATTATCTATCCATCTTCCCTGTTTAAAAAAGGTAAAAAACACACAGTGCTGACAATTCGGATTCGCTCCAATGAGACCCAAATGGGCGCCGTCTTCCTGGCCTGGCGGCGGCTGGGAGTCGTGGGCTGGGGGGAGTCCTGTCTGTTCGGAGCCCTCCTTTTTGCCTTGACAGCGTAAATTTTTATAAAAGCCTAGAGGAGCTGAATTTAGAGCGCATGAATACTGGAGGTCATCTGTGGTGCAGGATGTTAACCTTTTCTCCCTCTGGGTCGGGCTTTGTAAAGCAAGGATCAAATTCTTCCTCATTCAGACCCCAGCAGCGGTTCTGTTTATGGGCAGAGAGAAAAAAGAAAACCTTCATAATGAACATTCATGCAGTTTTTTGTCCTTGTTCCCGAGGTTCTGCTTTTCACCGCTGCAGAGAAAAAATGCCTGAAAGGAAACTGAGAGGAAACATGGCTGCCGCTCTGAGCTGGGGGGGTGGGGGGGGGGGGGGTATATATACAGGTATATATACAGGTATATATACCTGTATATATACTAGTATATATACAGGTATATATACAGGTATATATACCTGTATATATACTAGTATATATACAGGTATATATACAGGTATATATACCTGTATATATACTAGTATATATACAGGTATATATATACCTGTATATGTACCTGTATATATACTAGTATATATATACAGGTATATATACAGTTATATATATATACTAGTATATATACAGGTATATATACTAGTATATATATAACTGTATATATACTAGTATATATACTAGTATATATACAGGTATATATACAGGTACATATACAGGTATATATACAGGTATATATACTAGTATATATATAACTGTATATATACTAGTATATATACAGGTATATATACAGGTACATATACAGGTACATATACAGGTATATATACAGTTGTATATATATACTAGTATATATACTAGTAAGGAGGGAGTTAGAGGGAGTTAAACTCTGTAATTCCTGTAATACACTCTCATTTAGCTTTAAAATGTATTTTCTACTAGTATTTGGGAATCTTAAGGTAAGCGGGTTCTGGACTCTCTACAGCGGGGGTCACGTTTAGAACCGGGCAGCTTGAACAAAAGGCTCAACCCATTGCTTGATGACCTTCATTTTAGCGGGGCGCTCCTGCAGACGCTGGAATCTCAGATTCATTAACGCCTGATTAGAGTTGGAAAGAAACCGGGCCTGCAGGTTTAAAGTCCGAATGTTCTTCCTGATTATTTGGATCAATAAATCTCTTTAATTCACTGATTTAATGGACAGAGGGGTTCGGGCAGAACTCCATGGTTCTGCTCCACCGTGGTCCCGCCCCTCGACGCGCTGCAGGTCAAACCACTCTGGAGAAATAATTGATCAAGGAGACGTCTTTGTTCAGAGTTTTCATCTTTTCTCCTGAACCTTCTGACCGAACAGAACTCACTGGAGCGCTTCATTATTTCATCCCAGCAGGTTTGAACGGAAACGGACGATTCTGGGGACAACAGTTTGTTTTCCTGCGTTCGTTCATCACCCAGAGGTTTACGGCGTGTTTTTGTCTGATTCAACAAGTTGGGCCGGCTACAGCTGAGTAAATAGAACTGTTGGTTCTTCTCGCCCCTGAAGTCCACATGGTAAGCGTCAAATGTGCGGACCTAATGTCTCAAAGTGGGTGGAGCCCACAGAAAGAAGGTTTGCATGTTCTCTCCATGTCTGCGTGGCTTCTGTCCGGGTTCTGTCCAGGTTCTGTGGCGATACGGACGACCCTCAGTCCAAAAACATACAAATACGAACAATAATCATTTTTACCAAACAGTGATTTAGTGATTTAGTGAATCTGTTAACATTCATTTTAGTCGCAGCGGCGTTGGTCAGGCGCGGGTTTTGGGAATGCTTGATTTGCTTTGCAGAGGAGTGTTATACCGGACATTCAGGACTTTTAGACATTATATAATTGTTCAGTCGTGTTCATTTAATAGTGAAGAAGCCAAAACTGTTATCCGAGTTAAAATTGAGTTTATTCAGCCCGTCACTCCCCCCCCCACAATTATTTTAGCCTAATTGTCAGAGTGAGTCGTATAAAAACACAGCTGTGCACAGACGTCTCTGAAGTGAGAGGTAGCTCTTATTCTGCTATTAGGGAAGTAAATGATCCTCCAACCTTTCAAACGTGGATCTCTGAGTCGTTACGCCAAACACCACAGAACCACCGCGGCAACTTTCTGGCCTGAGGCCGGACGATGAAGGCGAGGCCGTTATCTTGGAGGAGGAGGTGATTAGTCCAGACTGAAGCAAAGCGGAGCATTATCAGACATATATCGCACGGATTCATCTCTTTAAGCGAAGAAACTTTATTTATGCCACAAAGTGCAAAAGTACATTAAGATATAGACTTAAAAAAAAAAAAAAAAAAATGTTCTCGTACAGGAGAGACGGAAACGAGAACACTTTTAAAAAAGTAATAAAAGTCGGCAGCAAATAAGAAAGATTGAAGCTTTGATTTAGAGGTTCTGAGAGTTTCAGTGGTTCTGCAGGTTTCCGGGAGCCTGATCCAAATATTTGCTGCGTAACATACATTTACCAAAACATCTTAACTTTGACCGACGCTAAAGGCTTTTGTCAGCTTTGCTATTAGAAAAATCCAGAGTCCGACGTGACTTCATAGTGAAACCAGGACATCCCACTCATCTCACGGGCCGGACCCAGAACCCCTGTTAGAAAATTCCTGAGTAGGTTAATAGAAGCCTAGATTATCTACCGACACCGGATGGTTTTACTTCACCTCTGGGCCTCGTTCTACTGTATGAGCCCTCAGCAGCTCCACTTCACTCTCCTGCAGAAGAGCTTTCCATAGAGTCAGCAAACACTGGTGCAACAGTCTGAGGTCAACCAAGGGCTAAAGGGGGGGGGGCTTTTAAAAGGGGGAATATTTTCACACGTTAATATAAATATAAATATGAAAAACCTTCTTAAAGTCATTTTTGTGTCATTAAATGACATTTCTCTTCAGATTTTACTTAATTATCGTATAAAAACTGCAGAATATTTTCCTTTAATCTCACCTCCCTGTTCCAGAGTGAACCATCAGCCCCCCCACTAACCCTCCCAGATAAAGACACACGACAGGTAACGCACCAATCAGCCGCCCTTTATCTTCACGTCTCCGTATCGATATATTGGCGTCCCGCGAGAGTCGACGTCTTCACTGCCCTTGTTGAGTTCTGCCGCGGCGCCGCCCGCTTCTGACAGATACTAAGATCAGCAAACTTGTAAAAGCCATAAAAACATATGTGGCGTTGACGCATTACGTCTGATGGGCGCGCCAGAAGAACTAGTGTAGTTACAGCTTCAGACAGAACATCATGGGGTTATGAAAGGAAATCACGTCTCACGGTGGAAATGATGAGAGGATGAGATTAACGATCTCAAAGCGAGGTGCAGGATTCGTCTCTTCCATCGACTCCGACGGCAAAGCAGGAAACAGAGACATAATGACGGGTAATGGTGCGACGTGATTGACATTAATGACTTCTGCTGCATTCATACTGATAGAACAACAAGAACATTTGGAGGTAAATACGGCGATTGAAACTTTTCTGTAAAGAAGAAAGCCGTCAATCACGTTTGGCTTTGAGTGAAGCTGGAGACACAAAAACTCTCATCAATAACATTAATAAGATAAGATAAGATAAGATAAGATAAGGTAATGAAGGTCTGAGAGTAAATCATCCCTCCGGACGTCCTTGACCCTCACGCAGACTTGTGCTCCACAAAAGACTGAAAGTACGTGGCGTTGTCGGCAGGATGGCGTTTGTCGTACTTCTCTGTGTCTGCCTCGGAAAGATGTCGCTTTTATATTTTCAATAAGACGAACACAACTACATAATAAAGTCTGTGTTCGATCGGCCTACATTCACCCTTTCATGTGAGTAACGGAAAACATGGGAATACAAAGGAGGCGTTAAGTAATCAGAGTACAGAGAAAATGAATCTGAAAAAAAAATGACAGACATACTTTTAGTAATGGCGTCATTTACAGGATTACATTTTTAAAATAGACTGAAAATCATTCACCGCTGGTCCTAGCAGCAGGGGGAAATGGCATGATGGGTATTTTGTTTTAATAATCAGCCAAACACACACACACACACACACACACACACACACACACACACACACACACACACACACACACACACACACACACACACACACACACACACCAACCCTCTGACCTGCACAAACACCAGCGATGCTTCTGGGAGCATCAGCGTCCAGAAACAAACTCAGAAAACATTGACCTTTGACCTCTGAGCGCCGCCTTCTGTCGACACTCACACACGCGTGATACTGGCGTTATTACAAATAAAATAAAAACTCTCTCACATCACGTCTCGGTTTCTCCTGGACTCTCAGACAAACAACCTGCTGCAGCAGAGAGAGGGAGTAAAACTAGAAGTGTTTAAATACTTGATCAGGATTAGTCCTCGCTGCTTCCTGGAGGAGGAAACATGTCGTTCACGCTGCTCATCCATCTCCACACACTTCTTCCCTCGGCACAGATCAAAGTAGTCCCGACTAAGAAACCATCAAAATTGATCAGGCGATCTTATAATGAAACTAAAACTACAGAGACTCTAAAACTAAAGAGACACATGAACTTCACAGAAACTAAATCTTCCAAAAAAGCTGAGGCCACAGGGAAACTGCAACAGTGGGGACACCGAAACTATGGAGAAAATGAGGTATGGGGAAAAAGAAACTACAGAGAAGCTGAAGCCACAGAAGAATTTAAACTATAGAGACAATGTCAGTGTAGAGATAAACGAGCTACAGAGAAAATAAAACTATCGAGAAAAATGCACTAAAGACAATCTGAAACTATAGATACCAACACTACACAGAAACTGAAACTACAGAGACTGAAACTACAGAGAAACTGAAACTACAGAAACTGAAACTACAGAGAAACTGAATCTATAGAGACGAAAAAGTAACTAGAAAAAGTAATCTATCATGAAAGCAAAACTACAGAGAGACTGGACGTGTAGAGATACAGACTTTCATAAAAACTGAAACTACAGAGCCTGAAACTAAAGAGATTCTGAAACTACGTACAGTGATACTACAGAGGAACTGAAACTTCACAGAAACTGAGACACAGAAGGTACCTAGAAAAATATTTTTTTTAGAGAAAAAAGAATTACAGAGAGACTGAAACTATATAAAAACTGAGACTACAGAGAAGCTGAAGCTTTAAACACTGGAAATATAGAGATACTGAGACTATAGAGAAACTGACATTACAGAGAGTTTTTTGTGTAAAAGTCCGCGGGGCAGCGGATCCAGTTGTCTCCGGGCCGAACGAACTCCAGCTCCCGGTAAATCCTGCTTTTACATCAAGGATGCGGTTCTCCCTCCTCCACCGGCGCTGACATGCTTCAGTCACGTAACATGCCGTGGTCACATGATAGCCCAGTAACGGCGAGGATTGTGTTTATTACTACGACGCACGGATGAAAGGAAGGAGTCAGATCTCAGAGAAATAATCCAAAAAAAGAAGTTATCACAGCTTTTCTTCTCTCCCAGCCATGTTGTTCAAAGAAACGGACAGTTTGATTGACTTATAGAGAGATTACATGCTTTGAAAAATCCTCGCCCCCCCCCACCCCTCTCTTGTGAGACAGGACCCATGCAGCTGAGATCTCTCTAAATAAGAGGGATCTCATGATGTTCCTTCACACATTGGCTGAAAAGCCTCTAAACTCAGAACTGCCTGTTTTGTGTTTCTGCGAGCGATAACCTCATTGTGATTCTGGGTAGCTGTGTGCAGAATGCAGCAGTGGAATACTTTAGAGCTCTTTTTCTCGACTTCACTGGCACAGTTAGAGGCTTTTAAAAGCCACTGGGACACGCCACGCTAAAATATGGCACTTTGAGTTAGATTATCTTCTGCCTGGCATGTGTTTGATTGTGTGTTTAGAAAAAAAAGAAAAGAAGAACTCCACAATGAGCCTTTAAGAAAAGCTTGGCATCGTCGTCCGTTGAGGCAGGGGGGGAATAACGGCGGCCTTTAAAGTGCCGGCGCGGCGGCTGGGGGGGCAGATGAAACAGCTGTGTGGTTTATGGGGGTTTGGCTTTGAAATCAGATCAAGACGGATTCTTCTTCTGCATAATTTCTCAACGTCGGCTTGTCATCATCTCCCTCAGCAACGCGCTTTAGAGCACATTTGTGATTGTTACCGCGTTCCAGCCCGCCGAACGCCGGATGCGTTCCAGCTCTTAATGATGCTCCACTAAGAGACGCTAATTCTGATTTAAGAGGTTGGTTATTTGTCTGAACCAGGTAGCGTTAGAAGAGATGTACAAACCTGATCCAGTGAAGAGCTGGAACCGTTTTGAAAGGCCGTCCAAATGTCAAAATGATGTGGGATTATAATATATAGTGATTAGATTATACTAATTATACTCAAGTATTTAACAACGTGATATTCTTCACTTCTATGGGGCAGATGTTTGGGTTATTCTTTGGATGGGATAGGAGAGGCAAAACTATCGACTTCAGGCGTTTCCTTTTCGGCTTGTTTACTGTGCGACTAAGTTTGTGCCAGGAGACTGGGGTTCGAATCCCGGTCAAAAGAGGGCGTGGCACAAATCCAGTCTGGACCCGAAGTCAAGGTCCTCGGTGCCACCAGCCGACCCAGTCACCTCTAGTGCCGGTCCCAAGCCCGGATACATGGGAGCGTTGCGTCAGGAAGGGCATCAGACGTAGAACCTATGCCAACCATCACTAACGGAACGAGACGATCCGCCGTGACGAACCCCTTAACCGGGAAAAAGCCGAAAGGAGAAAAAAAAAACGTATTTGTTGTTATTTTTTAACATTTATCCGACGGAAATCAATTATATTCTCTTCATTTAATCTCTCAGTAGTGGTGAAATGATTCTTTGAGGTCTTGGCGCTTTTGATTTTCATTTCTGGTAATATTTTTATGCTAATGAGTGTATTATTATTATTCTGACTCGTTAAAAAAAAAGAAAAGGCTTTCAGAGAGTTTAACACAGGGTGTCAAAGTCAATCACAGTGGGGGGCTGTAATTAAAGACGGAGACCACTTCAAGGGCTGGACAGGATTCACATTGTCCAGGTTTAATCGGAGGTATTATTACAATATTATTCCTATTATATTTACCCATTTTACAGAATTCTGAACAAACCAACGGAACAGAAAATACACAAAAACCAACTTATGCTGCTCTGATATGAGTTTATTCTGTATTTTATGTCTCCCTCTCTAACAGCAGAGTTTGACTGAATAATTACCCAAGAAAAGTTTTTATTCACAGGCAGAAAAAGTAAGTTAAGTTACAAATTACATCTGAAGTCATCTTTATTTTGGTTTTTAATTCATAATCTCAACTAAAGGAACTTTAAAAGAGCCGTGGTAAATTACCGGGCTGATTTAACCGTTTGTTTCTTCTGCCATAATAAAACAGTAAAGTTAAACTGTTGCTCCTCGTATCTGTTCCTGCAGCCAGGAGCAGCAGCTCCTCAGGAAACAGTCAGGTGTGTCTGTGAACAGCCCAAAGGTGTATTTCTCATTAAATGTAACATCTTCATGTTTTTTCTTCTTTATAACTTAACAGCATTGAGATAAGTTGAACGGCCGGAGGACGTGAACGCACCTCGCCAGCTTATTAAAAGGTGCGTTCTATTTCCTGATATACTAACACGTTTTTATTTATCGTTTTTTATTTTTTTACGCAGCTATATCCCCTCTATATTCCCTGCATAGCATCTCTTCTAAGGATTAGCCCGAAGTTTGTCAGAGTGAATGGATGAACACGGATATCTGACAACGATATGATTATGATTGACGCACCGGCTATCGCAGTGCATTCTGGGATTTGTAGTATCTGTGGTGTGGCTGGACACCAGCGGGTTAGTTATTATGAAAATAGAAAAATGTCTCGTCGGCCTTGAGTTTGACGCGTGTGCTTCAACACAGAGAAAAACACACTTTTCTGCTAAAACTCTTAACAGAACATTAATATTCATGACCGGATTTGGGTGTTTAAAGAATTCAAGCAACTGGGTCGGAGGCTAATCTCCGAGTTCTTGATCACGTTTAGCCCCGTAAGGATTCTCCGATCTGGACTCATTTGAAAAATACCTTTTTTTGATGAAAGCATGGACAAGCCTGGAGTGCTGCGGCGTAATGTTCCGACACTGAGTCGGGACACAATTAAAAGGCGTTCTGCGCTCACTGAGCCCGGCGAGCCCGGTGAAAGCCTCTTCATATTCATTGTGTAAGTACTGCAAAAGGTCTTGTGCCGTTTTACTCTCCATTAAGAGACTGATTCAACTGCTAATGGATGAAAGGGCATTTGCTTTGACTAGTCCGCCCTTCACCAATCGGAAAATTGCAGGTTGTGTGAATCGCAAGAATTCCATCAACATGGATCACCAGAACCCAGGGAGCGTAGCTTTTCCACCGCAGCACCGCTATTCATTTAACTTAAATAGTCGTGTTTAAAAACCAGAACCTCTGCCTCAAAGTTCACATGACTCATAATTCATAGCAAAATAAAGACAATAAAAGAATCTCTGTTATATGAGATGAATAACAGACGATTCGGATCGGGTTGGATGTTTCTGTATGTCAAAACAATAAATCAGTTCTTGTCCAGGCCCGGTTTAAGATTCTTGTCAGCACCTCCAACACATGATTGAAGGCAGTGCTGAGACTCTGTGCTGGAAGAGGAAGAGGAAGAGAGCGAGGAAGAGGAAGAGGAAGAGAGCGAGGTTTCTGTTGGGGGGGCGGGGGTTGGAGGAGGGGTGATTGAACATCCCTGCCCTCAGTGAGTTCTGGGAATTTACTCTGCAAAGACAGTTTGCAATTTTCTGGAGCTTTTGAGGCAATAAAAGGAAGAAGAAGAAGCTGCCGGATTTTCCATCATATTTTCTAACAGGGAACTTTCGCCGCGCTCACAGACGCTCCCTGATCAAAGACGGAACTTTTCTTTAAAGCTTTTCTTTTTTTCTCCGCAGGAGGACCAGGATGTTACAATTATACCTGGGATTAAAGGATGATTGAGATTATTCACCCACCATGTATTCTTTTTTATCTATATATACATACAGACATATATATACAGAGAGAGAGCGCGAGAGAGAGAGAGAGAGCAAGAAAGAGAGAGAGAGAGCGAGGGAGAGAGAGAGAGAGAGCGAGGGAGAGAGAGAGCGAGAGAGAGCGAGAGAGAGCGAGAGAGAACGAGAGAGAACGAGGGAGAGAGAGAGAGCGAGAAAGAGAGAGCGAAAGAGAGAGCGCGCGAGAGAGAGAGAGAGAGGGAGAGAGAGACCTGACGGGCCTTGGTTCTCAATCAGGAACCCTTGGGTGCCATCCAGCTGGGTCAGGGGTGATGTAAAAAATATTGTGATGATATCGTACAATTTTCTAGATGTATACATGTACAATTAAAAAAAAAGGAGGAGGAGGAGAGACAGCGGTTTGGATCGGGAGTGACATCTGCCTCTCCTCCATCCCTGACAGAACAAACAGAGCAGCTGTTTGCAGACTCTCACAATCAGGTTTCCCACTAATAGTAAGTCATACTGTCTCAAGAACCACCTACTGAGTGAGTGTCTTCATCCAGACTGGAATGGACTTTTTTGGAACGACACGTGACTCACTCTCCAGATCAGGGTCTGAGTCCGATTTAAAAACCGGATCCCGGCCGGATTACTCTCATTTTCTCTTTGATGTTCTCTCCTATTTCCTCTTTGATGTTCTCTCCTATTTTCTCTTTGATGTTCTCTCCTATTTCCTCTTTGATGTTCTCTCCTATTTTCTCTCTTATGTTCTCTCCTATTTCCTCTTTGATGTTCTCTCCTATTTCCTCTTTGATGTTCTCTCCTATTTCCTCTTTGATGTTCTCTCCTATTTCCTCTTTGATGTTCTCTCCTATTTTCTCTTTTACGTTCTCTCCTATTTCCTCTTTGATGTTCTCTATTTCCTCTTTGATCTTCTCTCCTCTTTTCTCTCTGATTCATCTTGTTTAAGTAAATGACGGGAGCATAAATGGTTTGACGTGGAATGAAAACACAGAGCTGAAGCCCTGATTCATGGTTGATCGGCGTCTGAGGAGGAAGCGGAATAAACGCGGTTCCGTGTGGCGGTCGGAGCATCTCCCTCCAGCAGATATTGCTACAGATGGCAGATCGTCGTACAGATGATGACTGCTGAGCAGTTCTTACCGACAGCTCTCCGATTACATAGCAATTACACTCCTTCGCAAAAGCTGCTTTGACAATTAGCCCGCTGACAAAACACTCAACTGTATTTATTCACGTGTGGACGGCTTTGGCTTCGCCGTGTGTCCGGATAGATTCTGTGCCCTTGTGGGTAGAACTCAGCTCCTCGTCTCCTGCAGGAGAATTATATTCTCTTCAACCTGCAGGGATAAAAGCTGGCAGGTTCCACGAGGACGCCAGCCAGCGCTCACTTCTCTGGCACACACTTATGCCTGATTTGTGTTCGCACAGCCATTAACTTCATCAAAAAGCAGCGGCGCCGGTTCATTTCCTATAAAGCTCGGCGAGCGTCGACGCTAAACATGCAATTAGAATTTTGTTTTTAAGTGTCGGCAAAAGTTAATGTTTAGCCTCGTATTTTAAAAGGTGTCACAAATGGAAAATTTACAACACCAGGATTATATAATGACGTTTATTTCGTTGTGTAAAGCGGGATTTCGGCTTGATTCAGATCGCTGTGACACATCATAACAACTCAAACAAACAACAACAACAACCTGAAGTACCAATGACAACTGTTAGCAATAAGACTACTTTTATAAAGGATGTGTAAAATGGTTTATAAAGGTTAGAAAGTAGGTTGTAAATACTTCATAAGTCATTAGTTATTGTTAATAAACAGCTTATAAACTCAATTTATCAGCGTGGGTCACTATTTGGCAATATCCAGTTAGCACTACAGATGGCTGTGCTCACTATTTGGCAAGCGTCAGATTTCTGATAGGCTTATTCATGATTTATAAAGTGTTTACATCTTCACTAGCCAACTTACTACAAGTTATTTATAAATACTTGATAAGGGGAGTCTGGTTCTAAATTGGTACCAATAAAGATATTTTTTGAATTTTTCCTAAAAGCATATCAGGAAAAGAATAAATAATGAGATAGAGCTTTTTTTTTAGTTATGTGAGACAAAGTGATACTGACATGAAGAAGCACTATAGCACTGAAAGGTGAGCAAGTTCTGGTTCTGACAGAGTTGTTCTGTTTTGTTGAAAAATGGACAGCGACACATCACCAGGCAGGTGGTCATAATGTTATGGCCAACTGGTGTGAATAAGAATTTGGAGTATTATTAAAAGTGATGATATAGTCAATCAGATCTTTCCAGAACCAGAATTAACTACTTCGAGAAGATGTAATACTCTGAATAACAGATTGGTGCATAGCCGTCTCCTATGGAGGGGGTCCAATACTTTTTCACGCCACTGGAAAATTAGATCATGGTTGTTTTTCCATCCAGAGTAGAAAAAGCTTTTGGTCTCCCCTTAATATTTTAAAATAGCTGATTTGCATAAAAGTAACACTTAGTCAACTAAAACCTTTTTGTTGACATCGGATGGGTGGCGTGGGCGACACTTTGACCCACTTGGTTCGGTACTTTAACCCTAACTCTATCCCTGCCTGTATTCACCACTATAAAAATGATTAACATAATCACTTTTGAGATTTTTAATAATATGCAAACTATGAAACTAATTCCACTCAACGATTCCTGAGAGCAGAGCTGATTTTTTCAGCCATTTTTATACATAAATTCCATTTATTCAACTCTATTATATATGTTACACAAAGTTTGATCGACTAAATGGTGCATTTCATTCATCTTTTAATTTAAAAAAAAATGAATCATGTTCCTTTAAGTCAGAAAATAGACTAATTTAAGTCACCATCAGGTTATTATTAAAAATCTAGAGAATATTTTTCTCATTTCTACTTCATTGATTTCACATCAGATTCATAAGTACCACTTAAAAATAAATCCCCCTTTTTGAAAGATTCATGAATGTCTTACAATAAGGTTATAAATGCCAAATAAATATAAATATTAGTGTTTGTAAACAGCTTCTAACATAAATCTCTGTTTATCAATCTGGGTCACTATTTGGCAACAACAATCTAGCAGTACTGATAAGTGGGCTCACTATTTGGCAAGCACTAGGTCTCTGGTATTCTTTCTATGAAATGAGTTATAGCATTTATTTTTTATGATTTATAAACTGTTTACAAGAGTTTTAATTAGTAAACCACAAACAAGCCATTTATAAATACTCAATAAAGGGAGTCTTATTGTCAAGAGGTACCAATTTATCTTACCAGTATCTGATGGACAAATAGGTTGAATGATTTAGAAAGTATGTTTGACGGAACCATCTGATCACGGGTCCAGTTCAGGGAACCGCCCAGATACATGGGTCGATATACGTTTCGGCCATGAAACCTCTAATCACTGGCGTCACCAGATAAAAACTGTGAGACTCTGAACTCTGGTGATCCAGAAGAAAACTTCAGAGGGAACCAGCTCCAGGATCCAGATGATTGCTCTACCCGGCAGAACCATCACATCTGCACATCAGGACCTTTGCAGGCCTCCACAAAAGTCTCCCCAGACAGAGTGCACCATCTGTCGGGTCCAATAGTACGCGTCCCCATTCCAAATCCCAGGAGAGGCAGGAGAGACGGGTCAGTGGCGCTGATCCCATCTCATCCTGCTAAAGGAGAAGAATAGTTCACCGGAAAAAAGAGGAAAGATTTTGGTCCTGCCTTTATTCAATCTCAACTTTCTTCATCAATTATCCTAGATGTTAGTGGTTAACGATGACTTAGTTCTTAGTTAGTCGTCCTCTCAAAACCCTTATGTACTCAGATCAGCCATAACATTACAACCACCTAGCTCTTTGAGGCAGTTTGCACCTTCTCCTTAACTTTCACAGAGTTTAATTTCACGGTATCTCTACTTCTGGATCGGAACACAAAGATAGCGTTTGCTCAAACAAACCGCCTACCCTGTGTTCCTTTGCTTTACATTGACTTCCACGGACTCCTTGAGCTTGAGTCACCCTAAACGAGTTCTCATCAACGCCCACACTCGCCAAAAACCCCGGGCCTGTGTTTGAAGAGCGACACAGGAGCACAGATGGTGGATCAGTTATTACCTCCACCAATGAGGTCGTGATTTCCCTCCTCAGCGGGCTGAACAGAGACGCTGAAGTTGAAGACGAGCGGCTACAGAGTAAACCAGAGATACTCAGAGAGTTTGTTGGAGTTGTCTGTAGATTTAGGTCGGTACTAGTCGTTACAGGCTGGTAAAACCCGGCAAGACCTGCCGGTTTTGAGATAGTCTGACCCGGTCCTCTTGTCAAACTGGCTCCCTTTCCCATTTTTCCATTTCAAGGTGTCACTGAATGGAGATAATCATACGTTGTACCGCCGTTACATCACTTCCTGTTAGGCATTAGGTAGGTAGTTATGACAGTTACTGGCTGATGGAACCATCAGGAAGTGGTTTCAGTATCCAGCTGAAGGTTTTACAGCCACTTATTTCCAACTATCGCATTAAAAACAAAATGTTGTCATTGAGTTTCGCTCTGAGTCGCCTCGCTGACGGAACCAGTTTCGACTTTAATCAGCAACGGGTTAAAAACGCCGCCATCGTCGTCTCAGCGGTCACAAATAGGTGGCAGGTACATTTGGCAGAACTATTCCTGAGCCTCCCCCTTCATTCACGGCTCGCTTCCTCGATCACTCCAGGAAGGCTCCAACGGTTCTAGTGGCGCTGTCTTCTTCTAATGCCCGCTATAATTGCATTTCCTGTGCAAATCGTTCAGTTTTCGGGGGGGAGGCGAGACAAACGGGAACGGCATCCATCTCAAAATGGGAAAGCCTATCCTTTCCTGATTAATTGTTGGCATATTGTTCTCCACTGGATGCACTCCACCGGCACAGATGACCACTTTTCCCTTCCACTGTGAGGAGACGCAGATTGAAACAGTGTTTATCTTTCACAGCACATTGAATAAACACAGAGCGTGAGGCCGAGAGAATGTTCAGCAGAGGTTGATGCTTCTTTAAGCTGCTTCTTCTACGCGCAAACAATCTTCCTGCTGAGGGTATTTAAGCCTTTTATAAACCCACATGGTCCCGTCACCGCTGTAGGAAGGGAGCGGATTTAAATCCCAACACAGGACGGCAGAACGCATCAAATATTGAAATGTAATGAATAGAAGGGTTGAAATTAAACAATATTCTTCATCTGTTGGTTTTAAATGTAGAAAATGTTCTGCTTCCTCTTTTTATTCAAAACCAATAGATGAACAATAATGTAGAATTTCAGTCAGTTTTCTTATGGTTCTATACTACTATACTGTATATATATATGTATATGTATATATATATATATATATATATATATATGTATATAAGTACATACATGTTCCTTAAAGGAGCGCCTGAGAGGCGGGCGGCTGAGCCGAGTTGAATCCTCAAGGCGTCTGGAACTGGAAGGATGACCTGCTGCGACTCCCAGTTGGCCAAACTTTACAGACTGGACCTTTAAGTATATGGTGGTGTTTTCTATCGACTGTTGATGGAACATCTAACCGTCTCCACCAGATACACATGCTGAGAACATGAGAGGAGTGGATCATCACAGGGAAAGCTGCGTTGACACCAAAGCGGTCTTTACTTTACTTACATGTCATCATGGGTTCAAATGACTTTTTCTTTCCCTCTATTATCCACAAAGACAAGGCATGTCATAATTCATTAATCCTAGATGTATTTGCATAATCACCGGGATTTTCTCAATTCATCTGTATTAAGAACAACAACCTTGAAGCGACAGAAGACTCATATTGAATCATTATATCCAGAGGTTGTCAGCCTGAGTCTCATTAATGTCTCTGGTTCTTCTAGGAGGATGGAGATGAATGATCCCTCAGCTTCTTTTCACTCTTCCCCTCATGAGGAGCACAACTTCTTCCTTTTTCCACCAGCTCCTAGTGACGGGAACATCGCCAAGTCAATCCAGGTAATAAAGTGGGGGTCGGTATCTTTGAGAATCAAATTTGCAGCAAAAGGTAGAATTTAAAATTCACCAAATTGATGTTTGAGGGACTTTCACCGTCATGGTGTGGAAACAGTTTGAGGGAGAAAACCTTTCTATGGTGGACAAGACTTCTGACCCACGGACCTCCAGAACCCGAAGCTCACATGTTTTGGGCTGTTCAGTAAACAACCAGACCTTCAATGTCGTCCCTGACAGCAAAGCCATAAACCCGAAATGCCTCAATCCCCTGCGTTATACATGCAAACTCTCTGTTTAACGAAGTAAAAATGTGAAGGGATGTCCGAACTTTAAATTAAAAAATATATACAAGTCATGTCAATTCATCTGCACCAAACTAGGTGTAAATAAACGGTCAGGAAGATATGTCAGGAAATGTCTCCCCCTAGTGAGGGGAGTATCAACTACAAGAGTAAAACATTACATATATATATATATATATATATATATACAATTTTCACTAAATTGGACCAACCGTCGAGAGATTATAGCCCAAAGACTTTGGGAGATAAACTCCCACTAGTGCCAGAAATCTGCAACTGAACTTTCCTCAACATCACTCCAGTTCTTCCTCACTCTAAAGTGGCGGCTTGAAATGAAAAAAATTATCCACAAAATAGTTTTTAACATGAGCGATCTGCGGCGGCGATGATGGGTCCATAAAAACAGCGTGCTAAATGGGCTTAGGGTGGATTTCCACATCTTGAGAGACCAAACTAGACACGTCTGCGTCTTTGTATCGTCCGTGGACGCCATTGATCCGTCTAAAAGTCCAAACGCCGCCACGTTTGGATCGACGAAAAATACTTAACAGCTAGGATAAGCTCCACCTCCCATCAGCATCAGCGTCCTTCCGACGTCCGGAGCACTTGACGTCTGTCGGACGTCACTAACGATACGGCATCGCAGAAATTCCTCTCCGTATTGAAAATCTTCAAGCGGCGGCGATGATGTGAATGAATTCACGCGTCGGTGTGAACCGTCGCACCATCAGGAGATGTTAAAAGTGAACGTTGATGGATTCCAGAAGTGTTTACCCATAAATCCTGTGAGAAGTGACTCCGATATTAATCAACTAATTGTTTCAGCCCCGGAACAAACCTGCGGTCTCCAGACGATAAGATCCACAGATGTTTCATGGCAGAAACAAGCAGAGCGTCTTAATCTGATAAATAACCAACAACCTTCTCCGGCACAGACGAGCAGCAGATTCAGAACTCATCCTCGGACGCTCTCCTTAATCTGCTGATCAACCAACAAACGTTTACCACTCCTCCTAACTGACTGCAGCCAAACATTCCCTCGTATATATGTGTCCTTCCAGAAGACAGAGTCCCTGTAGTGTCAGACCCCCGTCTGGAGCTGAAGAAGGAGGGCGTCTGGAAAAACCCTCTGCTGCCAGAAAAACCTTCCTGAGAGCAGAACTCTGGTTCTATGTCCCACTACTGCTGGAAACAGAGCCCAGCACAGGAATGATGATGGGATGGATTATTGGGGACTCTTGTACTGCCCACCAGCCAGAGCATTACAGGGGCTAAGAGGGGGAGGAGGAGGAGGAGGAGGAGGAGGAGGAGGAGGAGGAGGAAGGGGGGTCGTCATGCTGAAGATGTCAATATCCGCATGGGTATGAAAAATAAAATATGTACAAGCCTATGTTTGGATATCCACACACACACACACACACACACACACACACACACACACACACACACACGCTGAGAAAAGCCTCTGGACTGACTGATGTTTCTCAGTTTTCCCTCAGAACACCCTCTGCTCGCCCCCCGGACCACCATCAAACCCGTGTAAACTCGGAGGCTCGGTGCGTGCTCAGTCAGCGAAATGATCCAAGCCCGCGGCGCCGAGCTGAGGTTCTGCCGGAGACTTGGAGACCGAGCGACGTGAGACGGCGGCTCCCCTCCATCACACCCAGGTATGATGCTTCCACGGCGAGTGTTCGCCGCCAAGCTGGACTCCGCCCTGAGGAAACTGGACTCTACCTCAGACGCTGTTCCTGGGCACCGAAGTGGAAAGCGGGAAAGATTGGAGGCTCGGCTGGAATTATAAGCAGGTAAGTCGTCCAACATTATGACTGTGGGCAGAAATCTCGTAACGGCGAAGAAACAGACGACAAAGAAGGAGTAGATAGAAAGTTAAAAACAAACAAACTGTTTTTCTCTCGGAAAGGAATCAGTTTATGAATTTAACACCAAAATACTCCTTCAATCTAATCTCCTCAAAAAGCCCCCCAATCCCCTGCATTGTACCAGCAATCCCCCTAATTAAATGTGACCCTTTAATAATTTCAACCGTCCATGATGTCATCAGTCTGTTCTAGGATCAGATCCCACAGTGACTCAACCTAACTGTTTCTATGATGTCATCAGTCTGTTCTAGGATCAGATCCCACAGTGACTCAACCTAACTGTTTCTATGATGTCATCAGTCTGTTCTAGGATCAGATCCCACAGTGACTCAACCCAACTGTTTCTATGATGTCATCAGTCTGTTCTAGGATCAGATCCCATAGTGACTCAACCCAACTGTTTCTATGATGTCATCAGTCTGTTCTAGGATCAGATCCCACAGTGACTCAACCTAACTGTTTCTATGATGTCATCAGTCTGTTCTAGGATCAGATCCCACAGTGACTCAACCTAACTGTTTCTATGATGTCATCAGTCTGTTCTAGGATCAGATCCCACAGTGACTCAACCTAACTGTTTCTATGATGTCATCAGTCTGTTCTAGGATCAGATCCCACAGTGACTCAACCTAACTGTTTCTATGATGTCATCGGTCTGTTCTAGGATCAGATCCCACAGTGACTCAACCTAACTGTTTCCATGATGTCATCAGTCTGTTCTAGGATCAGATCCCATAGTGACTCAACTTCACTGATTCTATGATGTCATCAGTCTGTTCTAGGATCAGATCCCACAGTGACTCAACCTAACTGTTTCTATGATGTCATCGGTCTGTTCTAGGATCAGATCCCACAGTGACTCAACCTAACTGTTTCCATGATGTCATCAGTCTGTTCTAGGATCAGATCCCATAGTGACTCAACCTAACTGTTTCTATGATGTCATCAGTCTGTTCTAGGATCAGATCCCACAGTGACTCAACCTAACTGTTTCTATGATGTCATCGGTCTGTTCTAGGATCAGATCCCACAGTGAGTCTATGATCATGATTCTTCTGAGTTCTTGAATAAAACAACAAAGACTTCCTGGAGTCGATTGTAGGATGTAAAGTGCATTATAAATTAAATGTATTATTATTATTATTTTTATTATAAATTCAGAATGAGAAATTCCCCCACAAAAAAGCTTTGTTTAATTATTATAAAATATTAAATATATATGATAGATATGTATTAAATAAGACCGACCTTTAGGTAGTTATGTGTAAAACTAACAAATGTTCCTAGAACAGCTCCACCGCGGGACTAACATATAAACTAAGTTTCCTAAAGTCCATTTACTCGCTCCGACTGTTTATGACCCCCATAAACAGTTGGGGGTCATTTTCAGTTTTTTTTCCTGCGTTACTTGTGAGATGTTTGGATCTCTGGTAGGTTGCCGGCGCCGATCCATCGGTGCACCTCTACAATTATAATCACTCGGTTTTAGCCCAAATCGGCCAAAAGACGAACCCATGCCAACAAACAAACAAGTGGACAATGAACCCAGAACCGTCATGTCGGCATAAAAACTTTACAATAGGACACAATTTCTTCGAACAACGTGATAAAAATACGCATCTTTTTCAAGAATCTCCGAGTCAGAGTCTCGTCAGAGTCAGATCATTCTTGTGATCCGAGAACCGATCCGCTCCGATCGACAGGACTCTACTGTTGTACGACCCGGGGCAGATGGGAGTTCTCCTAAACGGTCCGGTGTTCAAATTAATTAGTCCAACTGGCCTTTGAAGCTCATTCTGCTGTCCGCCCCCCCCTCAGAGCGGCCGTCACGCGTCTCTGAACGCTAATCAATAATAAAAGTATTCGCTGAAGTCAGAAGTCCTGTCCTTCAGAATCACTCTCAGGCCGGGTTCCTTGACAGCGGCAGACGGAGCGGCGTGTGATCCGGCCTCAGGAAACACCTCAGTCTCATCCGTCACGTTTGGGCCGCAGCCCAACATTTGACTTTGTTTGGCAGACATTGATTTTTACCTCCAGGTGTCGTCGAGGAGGCATCCACCTCGCAACCACCTCCGCCGCTCGGCCTCCTGAGGCGGCTTTTAATGGAACGCACAGAACTGAGGCTCAGAGAAACGGCGGCGTTTTGAAGGTAGCCTGGAACGTCAGCAGACCTGCAGAGTGAAGACGCCGCTGGGAAATTCTTTTCTGTTGTATTTAAATGTGTTTTTGTTTTGATGTATGCAGTAAGACAGGCAGACGTATAATAAATATGTCCTAGATGATGTCGCTGTTTGGACTGAAGGTCTGTTCAGTGACATCAGATGATCTTATGATGGAGGTTTTACGGGCGCCGCCCGCGTCCATTCAACCCTCCATCTAAATATCAGGCCTCACAGAAAGTCACCTGACGGCAATTCATCAAACGCGGTTTTACAGCAACCTCCTCCGCCACGCGTGTGCAACACTTTATACTCATTAGTGGTCCACACGCTTTCACAAACAACGTCTCAGAGCAGGACGCCCCTGGTTCTGATCACAGAACCTCCATATCTGTGCAGAGAAACAATAATGTTTTATGCATTTAGGGAAAAGAAAAGAGATTATTCTGTAGAAGAGAAAATATGTGTGTGTGCTCAGAATGAGGAAGAGCATGCTCAGAATGAGGAAGAGCATGCTCAGAGTGAGGAAGAGGATGCTCAGAGTGAGGAAGAGCATGCTCAGAGTGAGGAAGAGCATGCTCAGAATGAGGAAGAGCATGCTCAGAATGAGGAAGAGGATTCTCAGAATGAGGAAGAGGATGCTCAGAATGAGGAAGAGGATGCTCAGAATGAGGAAGAGGATGCTCAGAATGAGGAAGAGGATGCTCAGAATGAGGAAGAGCATGCTCAGAGTGAGGAAGAGGATGCTCAGAATGAGGAAAAGCATGCTCAGAGTGAGGAACAAATAAAAGAGATCAGAAGGCCTGCAGTCAACATCCTTTCAAATTCCTTAACTTTATAAACACTAACTATAGCAGAGGAGATACGATTTGAACTTTAATTAATTTTACAACAAGCTATAATGATTTAGCCAACTTCAAAACATGCAGACACCAGAAGATGAGCAGCGCTGTGATGGTTAACAGCAGGGAATTAAAAGGAGCTTCCCAAAGCGAGGAAAATCAACGTTTTGAGATGGACTTGTGTTTTCGCTCTAATGACCGGACTTATGGTAAATAAACAAATATTTGCTCGTACGATATTAGCTGATCTTTTCTTCTTGAGCCACCATGCTGGGAAAACCTGCAGCCTCACCTGGGGGCAGGTCTCCATCTGATTGGTTCAGATGTTCCAGTGCTGATTGTGATTGTAGCAGCAGGTATGTGTTTCTGCAGAACGCCGGGTTCACGTCACATGACAACGGCGAGATGTTCAGGGGCAGCAGGTTCACTACGTTCACCATGTTATGAGGGTGTTTGTATTTCAGCGGGCAAACATGCAGTAATTAATTAAGAGAGAGAGAGAGAGAGAGAGAGAGAGAGAGAGAGAGGTAGAGAGAGAGAGAGTGAGAGAGTGAGAGAGAGAGAGTGAGAGAGTGAGAGAGAGAGAGAGAAACAAACAAACAGAGAGAGAGAGAGAGAAAGGAAGATGTAGAGAGAGAGAGATTATATATATATATATATAAAATCTGAATTTGATGAAATACTTGCATTATATCGGTTTTATGCACTTAATGAAGAAATAAATAAAAGTGTCTCGCTGCTGCATCATTTTGAAGTTTTTCTTCTTAAAAGACTTTTGTTGTCTCGCGGCTTCTGCACATCGTCTTTCTAAACGTGTTGTGGCTTTTGCGGCGTGCGTTTGCTGCGAGGTTGATGGTTGCGGTGCGTTAAAAAAAGAGTTTTCAGGACTGACGTCTGCAGCTTCCTGCTTACCACCAACAAACAGACTCATAAAATCTGCTTTGCCTGAGAAAGAAGACGACGTTCCTGATCAACACCCTGAATATTTATGAAAGGGGAGGAGAGACTGCGGAGGGAAAGTTCATCGTGCCCACCCTCGGAGGAGTGATGCCCACCCTCGGAGGAGTGATGCTCCCGCGGACGACTAGTTCACACATCAGGCCTCCTCTCCGAATAAAGGTGAAAAGTTCAATCCCAGCCAAAAGCCCGACGCTTCGGCTGATCGGTACCGTGCACACTTACGCTGGTCCACCCTGGAAAACTCATCAGCCCTGTTTGATATGCAAGATGTATTTTATTTTACTGCAACCTAATAGCATAAGTAGCAAAAGATATCATTTAGGCTAATGGTTGCAAATGCAATCATAGCTATTTAATGGCTTTTACGAGCATAAGCATAGCATGCTAATAAACCAGACCAGGAAACTTTTGCCTACGTAATGGACTGAATCTGCACCGAGCTTCACATCATTTCAATATTCAATCGTTTTTTCCGTCCTGAATGACAAACCTGTAGATAGAAGACAGTCACGCGGCTTAATTATCTGCGGTGGACGTCTGCGGTTGTTGGTCCGACACGACGTAACTGAGAAGTGGAGCAGATAGAAATCCTTCAGAGGAAAAGCCCAGAGCATATCCGCATCTTTATCGGTGGCTCCACTTGTATAAACTATCCATTTTTGCGTTTCAAGCCACGGCGAGCATCCATGAGCACCTCTCTCACGCCTCTACGCCAGAACCGAGCATCGGATTTAGTTGGGAGTCGCTCGGAACGCCAGGTGAATCTTTCATGACTCGACTGAAATGAAGGAAACCTTGGACACTCGGGAGTCTGCTTGTCCTTAACCTCCGGTTCAGATCCAGGATGTTGATTAGATACCGAGCCTTTTGGAGCAGGATTTCCTACAAACGGCCCGAATACATAAACCGACACTTTCAGTGGGATTGACCTGGATGTTCTGATTCCACAGACGACCACGTAGAATATGTTTGGACTGTTTCTGCTTTGTGGAAATGATGAATTATTCCTAAACCGCTCAAACACTTTCACACAGCATCAATCATACGTGTTCTAATCCGGTGTCAGGTGTCCGTCACCCCGTCGGATTTGAAGTCAAGGTTCTGCACAATGATCCGATGGCTGCAACCAGGTCAGCAGTCAGCGCCTGGAGGTGGTCTGGGGCAGCGGTTCTGGAGGTTGGACTGACATGCAGGCAGGTGGAGTTCACCTGCGGCGCTGAGGTCCCAGAGGGGTTGTGAGTCAACACGCTGGAGCGTGTAACCCCCACAGGGCAGCATGAGACGGGTTCTTTCCCCCCGGGTCCCACAAGCAGCAGAGGCAACAATAAATATGAATTCAACCCCAACTGACTGAGAAGCCGATCCCCAAGGGACTAAAGCGATCACCTGACCTCCGTGTTTGGTGAAATAAGGTGGGTGATCTTACTTCCTTGTGCCGACACGTTGAGATTCTGGGACAGACAGTAGTAGGACATGTATCTGATTCACCTCTGTTACTGCCTTCACTGCTGTTTCAGATGTGGGATGACTCAGATGATTATTTTTCTCCTCTCGCTGCATTTCAGAGGCTTTTAAACTAGCCTTGGATTTCAAACAACAGTTTTTTTCTTTAAAGCGGTGACGTATGACCTTCATCCTCACTGAGACCCGGTACCTTCTGACCCGCCTCATAAGACAAACAACAACATGCTTGTCCTAACTGATGTAGAAAAAGGGTCTTTTTGTGGAAACAGTTTTCTGCTGTGGTCAAACTGAGCCGGCGTTCCTCTGAGAGGCACATGCAGCAGAACGGGACGCCTGTGACGCGTCTCTGCGGCAGGAGACACTGATTGTCCTTCAGATTGGACTTCATCGCGTTCGCTTTGCCCCAATTAGATAAAGGAGGTGCGTCGTCGACTCGCGGGCCGTCTCCTCGCGAGGCGTCTCCTCACGCTGCTCCTGCCGCCAACTACCGCTGGATGCCGGCGGCGAAGGAAAGTCCGCATTCCAGCACGGCTGAGTCATTTCACACAGGATGTCCCATGTCTGGGAAATGAAGACGAAGAGAGGAAGGGCGGCATGTGGCGTCATGAGAACAGGAGGCAGCAGCTGGTTAACTTTCCTGACTCGGATTCATTTTGCATGATCTCACTTTTTATCATTCACACACTGAGGAGCGAAAACGACACAAAGTGTGTAGATACAACACAAAACCCAGATTCTGGACCCGCACAGAACTCACAATAGACCCTCTGTCTGTGTATTTTGCCCCCCCCCCCCTCTGGATCTTCCTGATCAGGAACAAAACTCTGGAGTTCCTCGCCGGGAGCCGATGCGATGCTGCACTTTAGCGCCCGAGACGATAACTGATCTGAAGGAGAACCCGGCGCGGAAAAGTCAATAGATGCTTCAGCGCCGATCTCTGGTGCCGGACACAATCTGATACCGCAGCTAATAACACACCGCCGTCCTTCCTGCTCCCTCCGCCGGCGCTGAAACAGATCAAGATCTGACATTTGGTGTTGAATTATGATAATTTCTTCTCACACAATTATTGGGCGCAGGTGAACCTCGGCGCCGCTCGCGTGCGTTCTGGACAATGTGCAAATAACAGCAGATCATTTTGACCTCATCCTGATGTTTATTCAAGGCGCTGTCAATAATATAATCCCTCTGATTTAGTTAGAAATAACATCTGCCTCACGCAGGTGGAGGACTCTTTGTCTCCTACATATTCATGGACCACATTATCGAAGAAACGTCTCGTCCGGCTGAAGACAAGACGGGAAGTTTGAAAGTAGAGGATCAGTGGGGGTGAATATAAACAGACGGGAAATTCATACAGGGGGTTCTGGGATTAACTCGTCCAGCCAGCATGCTAAAGCCGTTTCTGGACTCAGGTGAGGGCAGAAGTTACACTCAGAGGAAAACGCTGACGGGAACTTTCTGACGAGGAGCGACGAAGAAAGTCTTCAAATATTCCATGACACCAGTGTTTCCTGGTTTACGTCTGATGGTTATCAGCTGTGATCAGCGTCTTTAAGGGTAAAAAAGAGAAGATGTCAGGAGTGCAAACAAACTACTTGGGATCTGAGAGGAAACCAGGATTTGTCCTCAGCAAAGATTCTGCTGAAGGAGGAAACTTGTCCACATCCTCCCTCGGTGCGTCCAACTCATAACTTCAAACCAGAGACACGTGAACATTCAGGGAACAAAAGATCAAAAGCGTCACTTTGTTTTCTAGAGAGGAACGTTAGAGTTTATATCCGTTTCCTTCCTGTTCCTGATGTGAAGAGGCTCATGGGAATCTGTGTAGCATCCTTCCCACGTCATCAGACGCTGATGATCTTTAATGTCCTCAGCCACGTCCTTTTGGACCACGGTTAACGCCCCGTCCTCGCTGGCCCCCTTTGACCTGTGGTGTGCCTCAGGGCTCTGCTCTCGGCCCCTTAGTCTTTTGCATATTACTTTGCTGCCGTTGGGTCGGATCATAAACAGGTTCCGAGGGTTAACAACTTTAGGACAACTTTTCCCATTCCAAATGGATTTTACTATATAATATATAATATAACAATATTAGTGTGTAACACCGTGATACTTTATTATTCTTAAAGACGGTTATTCTATGGTGAAAATCTGATACTGTTACCGAAAAATCATCTCCGCTCTCTAGACTCATGCTGCACATCACGCCTGAGGTGAGCTAACATGTAGCTACAGGTATCGCTGTGTGCAAGTGGTCAATATCTACGAGGAGCGTCTCTGGATCCACGCGTGTCAGAACAATCATTGTCAGGGGTTAGTCAGATAAGGGTCACGACCCCCTCGGAGGATCAGCGTCTGCTTCATCAACGTACGGCTTTAAAAAACAGGTTTAGCTTAACGTGTGTGGGATCAACCAATTTAAATGCTAAACCCCTCTCTCTCTCTCTCTCTCTCTCTCTCTCTCTCTCTCTATGACACACTGTTACATGCCTCTCTCTCTCATTCTCTCTCTATGACACACTCTAACATGCATCTCTCTCTATCTCTCTCTCTCTATGACACACTAACATGCCTCTCTCTCTCACTCTCTCTCTATGACACACTTTTACATGCCTCTCTCTCTCTCTCTCTCTCTCACTCTCTCTATCTATCTATGACACACTGTTACATGCCTCTCTCTCTCTCTCACTATCTATCTCTATGACACACTGTTACATGCCTCTCTCTCTCTCTCTCTATGACACACTGTTACATGCCTCTCTCTCTCTCTCTCTCTCTCTCTCTCACTCTCTCTCTCTCTCTATGACACACTGTTACATGCCTCTCTCTCTCTCTCTCTCTCTCTCTCTCACTCTCTCTATCTATCTATGACACACTGTTACATGCCTCTCTCTCTCTCTCTCTATGACACACTGTTACATGCCTCTCTCTCTCTCTCTCTCTCTCTCTCTCTCTCACTATCTATCTCTATGACACACTGTTACATGCCTCTCTCTCTCTCTCTCTATGACACACTGTTACATGCCTCTCTCTCTCTCTCTCTCTCTCTCACTCTCTCTATCTATCTATGACACACTGTTACATGCCTCTCTCTCTCTCTCTCTCTCTCTCACTCTCTCTATCTATCTATGACACACTGTTACATGCCTCTCTCTCTCTCTCTCTCTCTCAATGACACACTGTTACATGCCTCTCTCTCTCTCTCTCTCTCTCAATGACACACTGTTACATGCCTCTCTCTCTCTCTCTCTATGACACACTGTTACATGCCTCTCTCTCTCTCTCTCTCTCTCTCTCTCTCTCTCTCTCACTCTCTCTATCTATCTATGACACACTGTTACATGCCTCTCTCTCTCTCTCTCTCTCTCTCACTCTCTCTATCTATCTATGACACACTGTTACATGCCTCTCTCTCTCTCTCTCTCTCTCAATGACACACTGTTACATGCCTCTCTCTCTCTCTCTCTCTCTCAATGACACACTGTTACATGCCTCTCTCTCTCTCTCTCTATGACACACTGTTACATGCCTCTCTCTCTCTCTCTCTCTCTCTATAACACACTCTAACATGCATCTCTCTCTCTCTCTCTCTCTCTCTCTCTCTCTCTCTCTCTCTCTCTCATACTGTAACATGCCTCCCACTCTCTCTTTCCCTGGGCTACACTCGTACGGATAAACAAATCAACCGAGGAGCAGTGAGGAAGCGCTGATATTGCTTGCAAATCGTCAAGGTGAGAGGCTGATTTCCTCGCTCGCGTGGTTAACGACACTTCCTGCGTGGAGCTCCTCCATCAGACGGAGCCGACCTGAGGCAGTCTGATCAAATCTCTACGCGCCGCCTTCTGATCCAGGAGTTTGTGATAACAGCGGGGGAGAGGTTACTCAGAAAGGTCACTCCTGCTGCTTTTACAGAACTTCCTCTGCACTTACACGTACAGGGACGCCGCGCATCACCACCGATCATACAATGCCGCCGCCGCTGCGCCAGGGAAGCTGAATTAGGAAGTGGCTGGATGCTTGCTGAGAAATGACATTAAGTCTTTGGAGGCGGCATAATGATGGCCATCAATCTCCACATTGTCCGGTCACATTAGTGAAATCTCAGGGCGGAGTACTGGACAGAGGGTTGGCCACCGCCAAGAGAGATCTTCTGCCACGGCGGCGTGGCAGTGTATTAATCAGAGCGGCGGGACCCTCCGTGTCCGGAGCTGAGAGCCGTCACGGTAAACAATCCAGCCAATAGCCTCCGCAGATCCGCTGGGAGCCGACGTCTCGCCGATGGCAAATATCTGACTGTCACAGCTTTCTCATTTCAGATTCCCACTTTTTCCCTCTGCTCCACCCAAACGTTGCTGATGATATCTCTACAGACAGGTTTTAATATATTCTACCGACGGCTGTATTTAAATCTATAATAGCGCGTCTGCCGCGCTCCACGAAGCGCCGGCAGGAACGCATCAGGGCCTTCTGTCTGTGCGGCGACTAACTCCAGTGATGTCATCCGTTAACTCCATCAATCTGAGTTTGCTCCATCACTTTCTTGACTTCCTCAGCATAATCTGGCAGGAAGACGCCACAAGTGTCCTCGCTAGCAGAGGAGTGGAACTTTTTATACTTATTAATATATATATCCTGGTCTTTCCGTCTAGCGTAGCAGCACACATGTCATAGTCAAGTGGTTTATGAAACCAGCAGTTCCCCGACTCCGCGAGTGCCGTCTAAATAATGAATACTCTGCCACTTGCAGTAATCTTCCTGCAGCCCTCCCCAGAAATAGAACAAAGTCAGACGGAGTGCTCCTTCTCTTCCCCTCACTTTTTCAAAAAACAAATAATGCTGATTCCCCGAAAAAAACATTGGAATTACTGCCACTCCACCGGCGGCGAATGCTAATGATGTGCAGCCCTCAACACAAATTTGGGGAACCGCCGGGTGTGTCGCGGTGAATCGACATTCTGGGCCACATCTAGGTCATCCCTTTGAAGGGAAAATCAAAGCTTCGGTGAGCCGCTGATTTCACGACGCATAGAGCTAAGCAGATAGATACAGGCGACTGTGAAGGGCACCTCTGGGCTTCACATGATGGATGATAAGACAGAGAGAGGACAAGGAGGGGGAGAGAGAGAGAGAGAGAGAGACAGAGACAGAGACAGAGACAGAGAGAGAGAGACAGAGAGAGAGAGAGACAGAGAGAGAGAGACAGAGAGAGAGAGACAGAGAAACAGAGAAACAGAGAGAGAGAGACAGAGAGAGAGAGAGACAGAGAGAGAGAGACAGAGAGAGAGAGACAGAGAAACAGAGAAACAGAGAGAGAGAGACAGAGAGAGAGAGAGAGACAGAGACAGACAGAGAGAGAGAGAGAAAGAGAGAGAGAGAGAGAGGTGAACTCATGTGAAAGGTAGCCTTAATTAGATGAATGTTTGCCCTCTTACACAAATTCCTTCATGTGGTGCCAGGAAAAAGGTCCAAAGCTGATGAGTCTTGGGAGAACTATCTGCCTAAGTGGCCCTTTATTGAGGGATGAGACCCTCCTCTTTGCCTCCGCTCCCATCCGTGTACCCCTGATGGAAGATGTGTTGGTGGTTGAAGAGGAGGGTTCAAGGATGCTGACGGGTCTTATTGTGTGACGACCGGACCGGCGCTGGACGGATGAAAACATGCCAGGACCAGAACTTTATGGAGAAAGCACCATTCCAATATTCTATCACACTGAAGATATAGTTAAATCTCACAATACCTATAAAAAAAAAGCAATAGTGATAAAAAACCAACCTGCCGTATTCAAATGAAGGTTTCTGGCAGGAATTCTACTCGCGTAGAAAATCAGGATGTGCCAGAGAACATAAGGCTGTCATTCCTTCCAGCAGCCTTCAGAGCTGATTGCTGTCATTCTAGTCGCTGCTCCTGATTCCAGAAGGGGGTCTCCACTCCCCCCACTGTGAAGATAGACTGGAAGCTCTGCCGTTTGTTTGTCTGACTTCCTACTGCTTCAATCCACTGTTTGCAGCTTCCTTCCTATTCCATCGACTCTGAAACCTCCTACCCCAACCATCTACACTGGCAGCTTCCTACTGGTTTTATTTACACTGGCAGCTTCCTACTGGTTTATTTACACTGGTCACTTCCTACTGGTTTTATTTACACTGGTCACTTCCTACTGGTTTATTTACACTGGTCACTTCCTACTGGTTTTATTTACACTGGCAGCTTCCTACTGGTTTTATTTACACTGGTCACTTCCTACTGGTTTATTTACACTGGTCACTTCCTACTGGTTTTATTTACACTGGTCACTTCCTACTGGTTTTATTTACACTGGTCACTTCCTACTGGTTTTATTTACACTGGCAGCTTTCTACTGGTTTATTTACACTGGCAGCTTCCTACTGGTTTTATTTACACTGGTCACTTCCTACTGGTTTATTTACACTGGCAGCTTCCTACTGGTTTATTTACACTGGCAGCTTCCTACTGGTTTTATTTACACTGGCAGCTTCCTACTGGTTTTATTTACACTGGTCACTTCTTACTGGTTTATTTACACTGGCAGCTTCCTACTGGTTTTATTTACACTGGTCACTTCCTACTGGTTTATTTACACTGGCAGCTTCCTACTGGTTTTATTTACACTGGTCACTTCCTACTGGTTTTATTTACACTGGTCACTTCCTACTGGTTTATTTACACTGGTCACTTCCTACTGGTTTTATTTACACTGGTCACTTCCTACTGGTTTTATTTACACTGGCAGCTTCCTACTGGTTTTATTTACACTGGTCACTTCCTACTGGTTTATTTACACTGGTCACTTCCTACTGGTTTTATTTACACTGGTCACTTCCTACTGGTTTTATTTACACTGGCAGCTTCCTACTGGTTTTATTTACACTGGTCACTTCCTACTGGTTTTATTTACACTGGCAGCTTCCTACTGGTTTTATTTACACTGGCAGCTTCCTACTGGTTTTATTTACACTGGCAGCTTCCTACTGGTTTTATTTACACTGGTCACTTCCTACTGGTTTTATTTACACTGGCAGCTTTCTACTGGTTTTATTTACACTGGCAGCTTCCTACTGGTTTATTTACACTGGTCACTTCCTACTGGTTTTATTTACACTGGCAGCTTCCTACTGGTTTTATTTACACTGGTCACTTCCTACTGGTTTATTTACACTGGTCACTTCCTACTGGTTTTATTTACACTGGTCACTTCCTACTGGTTTTATTTACACTGGTCACTTCCTACTGGTTTTATTTACACTGGCAGCTTTCTACTGGTTTTATTTACACTGGTCACTTCCTACTGGTTTTATTTACACTGGTCACTTCCTACTGGTTTTATTTACACTGGCAGCTTCCTACTGGTTTTATTTACACTGGCAGCTTCCTACTGGTTTTATTTACACTGGTCACTTCCTACTGGTTTTATTTACACTGGTCACTTCCTACTGGTTTTATTTACACTGGCAGCTTCCTACTGGTTTTATTTACACTGGTCACTTCCTACTGGTTTATTTACACTGGTCACTTCCTACTGGTTTTATTTACACTGGTCACTTCCTACTGGTTTATTTACACTGGTCACTTCCTACTGGTTTTATTTACACTGGTCACTTCCTACTGGTTTTATTTACACTGGTCACTTCCTACTGGTTTTATTTACACTGGTCACTTCCTACTGGTTTATTTACACTGGTCACTTCCTACTGGTTTTATTTACACTGGTCACTTCCTACTGGTTTTATTTACACTGGTCACTTCCTACTGGTTTTATTTACACTGGTCACTTCCTACTGGTTTTATTTACACTGGCAGCTTCCTACTGGTTTATTTACACTGGTCACTTCCTACTGGTTTTATTTACACTGCTCACTTCCTACTGGTTTTATTTACACTGGTCACTTCCTACTGGTTTATTTACACTGGTCACTTCCTACTGGTTTTATTTACACTGGTCACTTCCTACTGGTTTTATTTACACTGGTCACTTCCTACTGGTTTTATTTACACTGGTCACTTCCTACTGGTTTTATTTACACTGGTCACTTCCTACTGGTTTTATTTACACTGGTCACTTCCTACTGGTTTTATTTACACTGGCAGCTTCCTACTGGTTTATTTACACTGGTCACTTCCTACTGGTTTTATTTACACTGGTCACTTCCTACTGGTTTTATTTACACTGGTCACTTCCTACTGGTTTTATTTACACTGGTCACTTCCTACTGGTTTTATTTACACTGGTCACTTCCTACTGGTTTTATTTACACTGGTCACTTCCTACTGGTTTTATTTACACTGGTCACTTCCTACTGGTTTTATTTACACTGGTCACTTCCTACTGGTTTTATTTACACTGGCAGCTTCCTACTGGTTTATTTACACTGCTCACTTCCTACTGGTTTTATTTACACTGGTCACTTCCTACTGGTTTTATTTACACTGGTCACTTCCTACTGGTTTTATTTACACTGGCAGCTTCCTACTGGTTTATTTACACTGGTCACTTCCTACTGGTTTTATTTACACTGGCAGCTTCCTACTGGTTTTATTTACACTGGTCACTTCCTACTGGTTTATTTACACTGGTCACTTCCTACTGGTTTTATTTACACTGGTCACTTCCTACTGGTTTTATTTACACTGGTCACTTCCTACTGGTTTTATTTACACTGGCAGCTTTCTACTGGTTTATTTACACTGGCAGCTTCCTACTGGTTTTATTTACACTGGTCACTTCCTACTGGTTTATTTACACTGGCAGCTTCCTACTGGTTTATTTACACTGGCAGCTTCCTACTGGTTTTATTTACACTGGCAGCTTCCTACTGGTTTTATTTACACTGGTCACTTCTTACTGGTTTATTTACACTGGCAGCTTCCTACTGGTTTTATTTACACTGGTCACTTCCTACTGGTTTATTTACACTGGCAGCTTCCTACTGGTTTTATTTACACTGGTCACTTCCTACTGGTTTTATTTACACTGGTCACTTCCTACTGGTTTATTTACACTGGTCACTTCCTACTGGTTTTATTTACACTGGTCACTTCCTACTGGTTTTATTTACACTGGCAGCTTCCTACTGGTTTTATTTACACTGGTCACTTCCTACTGGTTTATTTACACTGGTCACTTCCTACTGGTTTTATTTACACTGGTCACTTCCTACTGGTTTTATTTACACTGGCAGCTTCCTACTGGTTTTATTTACACTGGTCACTTCCTACTGGTTTTATTTACACTGGCAGCTTCCTACTGGTTTTATTTACACTGGCAGCTTCCTACTGGTTTTATTTACACTGGCAGCTTCCTACTGGTTTTATTTACACTGGTCACTTCCTACTGGTTTTATTTACACTGGCAGCTTTCTACTGGTTTTATTTACACTGGCAGCTTCCTACTGGTTTATTTACACTGGTCACTTCCTACTGGTTTTATTTACACTGGCAGCTTCCTACTGGTTTTATTTACACTGGTCACTTCCTACTGGTTTATTTACACTGGTCACTTCCTACTGGTTTTATTTACACTGGTCACTTCCTACTGGTTTTATTTACACTGGTCACTTCCTACTGGTTTTATTTACACTGGCAGCTTTCTACTGGTTTTATTTACACTGGTCACTTCCTACTGGTTTTATTTACACTGGTCACTTCCTACTGGTTTTATTTACACTGGCAGCTTCCTACTGGTTTTATTTACACTGGCAGCTTCCTACTGGTTTTATTTACACTGGTCACTTCCTACTGGTTTTATTTACACTGGTCACTTCCTACTGGTTTTATTTACACTGGCAGCTTCCTACTGGTTTTATTTACACTGGTCACTTCCTACTGGTTTATTTACACTGGTCACTTCCTACTGGTTTTATTTACACTGGTCACTTCCTACTGGTTTATTTACACTGGTCACTTCCTACTGGTTTTATTTACACTGGTCACTTCCTACTGGTTTTATTTACACTGGTCACTTCCTACTGGTTTTATTTACACTGGTCACTTCCTACTGGTTTATTTACACTGGTCACTTCCTACTGGTTTTATTTACACTGGTCACTTCCTACTGGTTTTATTTACACTGGTCACTTCCTACTGGTTTTATTTACACTGGTCACTTCCTACTGGTTTTATTTACACTGGCAGCTTCCTACTGGTTTATTTACACTGGTCACTTCCTACTGGTTTTATTTACACTGCTCACTTCCTACTGGTTTTATTTACACTGGTCACTTCCTACTGGTTTATTTACACTGGTCACTTCCTACTGGTTTTATTTACACTGGTCACTTCCTACTGGTTTTATTTACACTGGTCACTTCCTACTGGTTTTATTTACACTGGTCACTTCCTACTGGTTTTATTTACACTGGTCACTTCCTACTGGTTTTATTTACACTGGTCACTTCCTACTGGTTTTATTTACACTGGCAGCTTCCTACTGGTTTATTTACACTGGTCACTTCCTACTGGTTTTATTTACACTGGTCACTTCCTACTGGTTTTATTTACACTGGTCACTTCCTACTGGTTTTATTTACACTGGTCACTTCCTACTGGTTTTATTTACACTGGTCACTTCCTACTGGTTTTATTTACACTGGTCACTTCCTACTGGTTTTATTTACACTGGTCACTTCCTACTGGTTTTATTTACACTGGTCACTTCCTACTGGTTTTATTTACACTGGCAGCTTCCTACTGGTTTATTTACACTGCTCACTTCCTACTGGTTTTATTTACACTGGTCACTTCCTACTGGTTTTATTTACACTGGTCACTTCCTACTGGTTTTATTTACACTGGCAGCTTCCTACTGGTTTATTTACACTGGTCACTTCCTACTGGTTTTATTTACACTGCTCACTTCCTACTGGTTTTATTTACACTGGTCACTTCCTACTGGTTTATTTACACTGGTCACTTCCTACTGGTTTTATTTACACTGGTCACTTCCTACTGGTTTTATTTACACTGGTCACTTCCTACTGGTTTATTTACACTGGTCACTTCCTACTGGTTTTATTTACACTGGTCACTTCCTACTGGTTTTATTTACACTGGTCACTTCCTACTGGTTTTATTTACACTGGTCACTTCCTACTGGTTTTATTTACACTGGCAGCTTCCTACTGGTTTATTTACACTGCTCACTTCCTACTGGTTTTATTTACACTGGTCACTTCCTACTGGTTTTATTTACACTGGTCACTTCCTACTGGTTTTATTTACACTGGTCACTTCCTACTGGTTTTATTTACACTGGTCACTTCCTACTGGTTTTATTTACACTGGTCACTTCCTACTGGTTTTATTTACACTGGTCACTTCCTACTGGTTTTATTTACACTGGTCACTTCCTACTGGTTTTATTTACACTGGTCACTTCCTACTGGTTTTATTTACACTGGTCACTTCCTACAGTCAGGATCAAATCTTTTCTGCTTCCTAAGTGCTTCATTTACGTTATGTAATGTCCTACTGGGTGGATCTACGCTCAGCAGACACCTATTTGCACCGTCTACTTTCTGAATCTTCCTACCAGCTCCATCCACTCTGTCCAACCTCCTACTCGCCCTATCGACTCTTTGAATCTTCTAACCCCCCTGATCCCCCCCCTGCAGCGTCTCCCCGGCTCAATGTACTCTGTGAGAACTTCATAAGACTTGATTTACTCTTTAAACGTTCCTACCAGCTAAATCTGGTCATTGAAGCTTCTTACCGGCTCCATCTAACGCCTACATCTTTACATCTACAAATGTTCCTACCTGCTCAATCTATTCTTTCAATCATCCAACGGGGTTGATCTTTATTTTGTAGCTTCCTACCACCAACATCTACACTTTGCCCCGTCCTTCTGCCTCCATCTAGTCTGTGCAAACCTTCACCAACACCTCCTGCCCCGAGAAGCTTCCCACCAACTCTGAACTTTCCATCCTGAGGTTTGTGAGGAGCTGAGGGTCGACTATTACAACTCAAATGGAAGGACGAACAACAGAAACCTTTTTTGCCCCGCATAAAAATAATCTTATTGAAAACAAGGCTGAGAAAAGTCAAACGTATTCTGACCTCTGAAACCTCTGAAACCTCTGAAACCTTCCAGATTCTTCCATGAAGGAAAGCACGAGCTGGAACCCACCGGAATACAAACTACTTTTGTGTCTGCAGTGAAACTGTTGTCATAATATCACCATCATGTCAAGTGTGCAGCAGGATGATCCTTCTTCATATCAAATGTCATGACGTTGGACGTGAGCAGAGCTTTCACACAACCACGGTAATCCAAACCATATCACCGTTAGCTGCTTTTCATCGAAGAATGCGTCAAACCTTGGCAGCGGCAGCGGCGCAGATTGATCAAGTGCTACGCTAATGATAGCTGTGAGACTAAGGGAGATTAGATGGCTGCTCAGCTTTGACCCTGGATGTGAAAACAGCGAGGGCTGGGGATTGCCATCATAAAGCGTCTAAATGGCATTTCTCACCTCCAGCTCAGTCGCTTCTCTCCGGCTTCACTGTTTGGATAATGAAAAGCATCAGTGTCCGCACAAACATCTTAGAGCCGGAGAACCTCAGCTTTCCCCGTCACGTCGCAGCAGCAGGGAGGGAGGGAGGGTCATTAGCATGCATGTGTCCAGATCCAGCAGCTTCAGTCTGGTGTTCCGTATCCCTTCATATCTCTGCTTTAGATTTTAATTACGTGTCCATCCTTCTACATGATTGGAGCAAACACCGAGAGGCGCAGAAGAAGGAGCTCTCAAACGCTGAGATAGGAGGAATCCCTTTCATCAAGCTAAATAAAGAGTGCAGTCAGGAGATAAAACCTTTGACAGATGTTAAACACAAGGGAGCTTCACAGCGCGCCGCAAAATCAACCAACCAGGTCAGCAGCTGTGGTCAACGCTGACCTTATCTGGAGGAACGCGTCCATTCTGGGTCCTGATAGCTGCCAGGCTGAATGTGCATCAAACCTGCTGCAGACATAATGATAAGAAATAGGTTTGACTTTCTGCAACTATTTGAGGCTCTGTAAGATAATTTTATCCTCTTTGAAGATTCCCAGAAGCTCCATTCACACTTTTCACCTTACTACCATCAAGGTCTACATTTTTCACCTTCCTACTAGCTAGAATCTACTCTCTGCATCTCCATGAAGGCTCCATCTACTCTCTGAAGCTCCATGAAGGCTCCATCTACTCTCTGCATCTCCATGAAGGCTCCATCTACTCTCTGCATCTCCATGAAGGCTCCATCTACTCTCTGCATCTCCATGAAGGCTCCATCTACTCTCTGCATCTCCATGAAGGCTCCATCTACTCTCTGCATCTCCATGAAGGCTCCATCTACTCTCTGCATCTCCATGAAGGCTCCATCTACTCTCTGAAGCTCCATGAAGGCTCCATCTACTCTCTGTAGCTCCATGAAGGCTCCATCTACTCCCTGCATCTCCATGAAGGCTCCATCTACTCTCTGAAGCTCCATGAAGGCTCCATCTACTCTCTGCATCTCCATGAAGGTTCCATCTACTCTCTGCATCTCCATGAAGGCTCCATCTACTCTCTGCATCTCCATGAAGGCTCCATCTACTCTCTGCATCTCCATGAAGGCTCCATCTACTCTCTGAAGCTCCATGAAGGCTCCATCTACTCTCTGATGCTCCATGAAGGCTCCATCTACTCTCTGTAGCTCCATGAAGGCTCCATCTACTCCCTGCATCTCCATGAAGGCTCCATCTACTCTCTGAAGCTCCATGAAGGCTCCATCTACTCTCTGAAGCTCAATGAAGGCTCCATCTACTCTCTGAAGCTCCATGAAGGCTCCATCTACTCTCTGAAGCTCAATGAAGGCTCCATCTACTCTCTGCATCTCCATGAAGGCTCCATCTACTCTCTGCATCTCAATGAAGGCTCCATCTACTCTCTGCATCTCCATGAAGGCTCCGTCTACTCTCTGAAGCTCCATGAAGGCTCCATCTACTCCCTGCATCTCCATGAAGGCTCCATCTACTCTCTGTAGAGTAGATGAATATTATTTTGGTAATGCCAGCAGTGGAAGAGTTTTTAAACTGTGTCGGATATTCTCACAAAATTTTACATAAAACACAATAATTATAATTATTGATCCAAAAAGGTTTTCTTAAACCTTTAAAACTACCAAACTGCTTAAATAACAGTAATAGTAATTACAGTCGGACACACCCGGATCTGAGGCGTGTTTTTGGCTCGTAGGTTTCACCAGTAGCACACTCTGCCAAAATCAAAAGAAATTCCAAACGTGAGGACGGCGGTTGTGGGAGGGGCTATAAAGCTGCTTCTAAGGTTCTGGGACTCCACAGATCCACAGCGAGAGAAATTATCCACACAATGAGAAGACTGGGAACAAAAGAGAGAGGCCAACGTCCCAACTTACAACATCGAGGGCTCAGAAGGTCAGAGAAGATCTAAGGAAAACATTCAAAGATGGTCAGGTCCATCTCACCTCAATGAAGGTCAGAGTCAGAGACTCCACCGATTACAGAACACTGGACCAAAACGTCGAAGAAAAGAAAGCCACCGCAAACCCAGAAGTCCATTACGGTCATCTGAAGAAAAGTCCACCTCTGAATGGACCTCAACGAATACAGTTTTTGGACACTGGATCTGAAGCCCACTGAGATGTTGCAGTGGGACCTGGTACACATCGGTTTCTGCTCACAAACCCTCCAGTGAGGCTGAACTAAAGCAGCTCAGCAGAGAAGAGCGGGTCAAAATTCTACTGCAGCGATGGCGTAGAAAAGACCTCCAGCTCCCAGGAGGGGTTCCTCCTGGTTCCTCCTGGTTCCAGCTGTTGCTGCTGAAGGTAAAACCATGGAGATGTGAAGTTCAAGAGGGGGCCAATACTTTTTCACGCTGCTTTATTGCATGTATGAATAAAGATTTAGAACTTTGTATTTTTCTGCTATAATGTAGTTTGAGTAAAGTTAAACCCGGGATAAGACACAAAACCCAAAGTTATCAGGAGGGAGGGGTCCAATACTTATTCACAGATGAAGCTTTTTCACCAGAAGGTTTGAATGTAAAAAAACCCCAAAAAAACAACCTTGACTTTAATTAAAAGTGTTTCATATATTAATTTCTGTATTAAAAATGTGAATAATTAACATTTGTTTGTTGTTTGTTGCAGCGTCATTTTTTTTTTTTTGTGCATAATTCCTGCTGATGTTTACTCGAGCGACGCGGCGGCCGATGATGTGGCTCATACCAGGATATCGAACTCAGGTGGAAGGATGCAGCGCGGCCCAATAAAAGCCATCCGACGGGCCCTTCTCCAGACATTACATAAATTAAACAACAGTTCTTCCTTTCATTACATAAATTATGGAGCAGTTCATCCAGAAACCACATCATAATGCACCAAAGCCTCCGAGCGTCTCGCCGGCTCTCCTCTCCTGACACGGGTTTGCCGGGAAGACAGAGGGCAGAGCGAGACAGACGGAGGCCGATGCTGAAACATGAGATAAGGAATTTAAGACCTAAAAAAAAAAGAAGATTGCTCAGACCCGGCTGTTAATGCGGATGGCGAGCAGCTCTGCGCCGCCCGAGAGGGAGGAGGAGCCTGAGAAAGCGTCGGCGCGGCGTGATTTATATTTGTTGGAGTTATTATTCCCCGATCTCATTGCACATGTGCTAAATGACATTATTAAACTTTACCTCTCCTTGAGCACATACCCCTCAGCGAGAACAAGAGGGGGGGGGGGGGGGGGGGGGGGGGGGAACTCTACCACCGACCCACAGAAAGAGGGCTGGATCACAAAACTCCCACCTCCCCAACGTTCATACCCACCCCTTAAATCAACCCCACCCCCCGCCCCTAAATCTACCCTGACCTAACGTTACGCCGCTGTCGCCTGTTAAAACAAACAAATAAATGCTCTTCATAATTAATCATGGCGGATAAAAATACACTCGCCTCGCTTCACGAACTCGCCAATAATTCATCCTGATGCCTCATAAGTCCAAGTATTTGCCCGCAGAGAGAAAAGTCTCCTTGCATTTACCTGCTTGTATTTACCTGTCACCCGTGAACGTATGTGGGACTGACCCTCTGCAGAAGTACGACTTATTCCTCCCTTGATGCATCTGCTCGCCTCGCGTTGGCCGCCACGCGCCACACACCAATTACTCTTTGTCTACGCAGCGATTGGTCCGCTAAGCGCTTCAATCCGTCTCTGTCACGGCGGCAGTGACGTCAACGCCAAATGATTAATCAAAGCCGGGCAGCAACACCTAAGCCCTCCGCCTGTTTGCATACATTACCCAGAATGCTTCACGGGGGCCATGTTAAATATTGTACAGGTGAGGATTCTGGGGGGAAAATAAGTAAATAAATAAAAAGCCTGTAGAGCCGAGACATATTATAATGACTTTTCACGCTGACGCGGTTGGAAGAGCTTTAGGCGATATAGTATAATAATGAATTTCATGCAATATTAAAACTCATTTTTCCCATGTGCTCCACAGAATCAAGCCGGGCCTCTCGTCATGTCAGGAGAACTCGGCACTTAAAGCACCGACTGATGAGGTTTCTCAGACTATTTTTGCACCAAAATTAGAAATAATATTCAACGTTTTTAAAGCCTGGTAGGAAGTAAAAGTTCTGGTTCTGTTCCCGCCGTCAGTTCTGAGTTTCTCCTTCTTTACTTTTAATCACAAACCCACTGGTAAACAGAGAGCAGCGCATCATGAGGCTCATCGGACCCAATCCAGAATACTTACACCCTGTCGTGATCGATAATAACGATTTAGACGTAAAGTTTCTTTTTTGGTTCTGGAGTTGACGATGGAAGTCGTAAAAGACAGAAGGAGTCGAGTCTGATGGGTTTCTGCATTTTAACCTTCCCACGGAAATTCAATCGCTTTCTGCTGAGGACCTGCAGGAACCGAGGCATCGTGGCAGGCCAGCAGGAACGCCAATCATCTGAAAAGTGCAGGTGACATGAATCTGACAGCAGATGTCGGCCTTCATCCACCAGCGGAAGTCGGTTTTCACCATCTTGACTATTTTTATCAGAATTTTTCTAACGGTGTTTTTTAATTGCAGATTTTGGCAAAGTTTTTGAAACATTTTCAATGAAAGACTTTCCCATGAGGTGGACAGCTGCCCTTATCAGCCACAACATTAGAACTACTACCTGGTTGTAATGTTGTGGCTGATGGTTGGAACCACAAGCTAGTGGACTAAAGAATCTCGTTTTGCACGTTTACACAGCAACAGCGAGAAGAACGCGTTAAAAGTCAACATTGTCACGTTTCCAGAAACACTCAGTACCTGAACAAAAACCGACATTCTTCAGAAACTGGTAGTCCAGCGATCAGCCACAACATTCAGAACTTACTTCAAAGTGTGCTTCGCACCAACATGGAGACGGACACTAGATGGCAGTGAGGAGTCCAAAGATTCAACCACAAAAACGATGATGTCATCAAGGCCATTCAATCTTCAGGGGGGTATAACGCTTTATTTTTTTGTGTACCTTCAGCTCAAAGTAAAAACTGGTTTTATCTCCATGGAGCGGCTCCAGTTCTCCGTACTGAAGCCGCCATGTTGTTGCAGATGGCGTGATTTAAGTTGTTACTGTGTTTTTGACAAATGGAGGATGATACCTAACATTCAGAACAAGAAAACAACAACGGAGCGCCTCAACCCACCGAGCCTCGGCTCGGTAGCGCCCCACCTCTCCTCCGGAACCGGGATACTTCCTGCATGTTCAGCGTTAACGGGCCTTCAGAGTCCAAAAGTCAATCATCATAGATCCGATTAACACCCGTGACTACCGCAGCGCCATTCGGCCCGGAAATGACTGCTGGTACCGTTTCCTGACTCCAACAGGAACCAGATGCCTTTAGGCGTTCCTTATAATCTAGCGTGACGGTGGCCCCAGTGACCGTAAAGAAACTTGATCCTGCTGAAGTTCAAAACCAGCCTGGACCCACTCTTTAGGGCGAGTGAGTCCAGTGTGAGTGAAGGGGATTTTTTTGGGCCGGTGCTGAAACGCTGTATTATGGATTTTACATGTTCGTAATGCTGCGGCACCATTTTAAAAACATCTCACCCCGCCCCCTCATAAGGAAGAAGAAGATCCACAAGGAGAAGGGATACGATAGAAACTGAATATTCCTACAGAAACAATGAGGGAGGCCCGGTTGAACACAAGAATCGCCGCCGCCGCCGCCGCTGCTCAGCCCTCCTGATGCATAAAACATCACAACACCACAACCAAGTTGTTGACAGATCCAAAACACGCTCAACTCTAGATCTTACAGGACGCACGTCCACGGAAGAAACAAACCAAACCCAGCACAGACGGTTAAAGACACTCGGATCAGAACCTGGACGGATGTTCTGCTCCTCACAGACGGATCAGAGAGAAGTTGCTGGTTACCTGAGAGAACGTCTGGAGCAGATTCCCCTCTGAGGCTTCAGTGGGTGAAGCTCCACTTCCCAGGCTGCAACGCTGCTTTCTACTGGATTTTTAAAATCGCTCCAGTCCCCCTCCTCTTCCCGCTGTAGCTACACCAGCCGGGCTGCACCAGAACATCATCTGACACATGGATGGCACTCAAGCGACGGCAAAAGGGGGTTAAAACCTGCTGGACCGGAAAAGTCACACCAGCATTGTTCTAGTTACCAGCCGGCGCTGCTGCACTCTCTCCACCTCCTCCTTCTTCTTCTCTCCTTTTATTTTTACTAAACCTATGTCATGGGCTTCTCCTTCCCTCTCTCTCTCTCTCTCCCCCCTCCTCATGCGAGATGGTAGACGAGAGCGCCGGGCGGTTTGCGGCGCTCCATCAAGGATCGTGTTACGTTGTCTGGCTGGAGAAGGCGAGTCACTGATGATAGGCTGAGGAGCTTCGCGTGTGTGTTTGCCCCTCAAAAGAAGTACCGGCGGAGGATCTGAAGGATGGAGGGAGGAGGGGAGAGTAAGAGAGAGAGAGAGAGAGAGAGAGAGAGAGAGAGAGAGAGGCTGCCACCCATCTACACTAAAAAATGAAGAGAGAGATTAAAAAGCCTGATGTGGATTCATGAGGCGGAAAATCAGCCGTCGATTAATCACATCTAAACGCCAGCCGCGAATTTCTGTCTTTGTTTGGCTGAAGATCCGTGATGAAGACGCGTTTTTTGGTCTTAATATTCATTCATTAGAACCTACAGAAGCGGATCTGTGATCCGGACCGCTGCAGACAAAACGCCGCCGTCCATGAAAGGAAAAAAAGACTCTTGGAGACGATTTGATCACAGATGAGTTTGTAAACAAAGAGTGAAACACAAAACATCCATTAACGCGTTTCAGACAATCACTGAGAATCAAAGCGGCCTGGTTCTGATCGTTGGGTTCTATATCCTCGGCGTGGCTCTTTTGTTCAGGAGAGCGACGTTCACACAAACACAAGTTTCTTAGAGAAAGAAAGAAAATAGAGATTATTGGTTTCCAAGGACGAAGATGCTGCAGGAAAAACTCCATTAGTACCGATGCAGACAGAACCTCCATCACGTCAGGTGGTTCTGTGGTACAAGGTCCAATGTGCATAAAAAAAAGAAATAAAAATAAGTTGCATTTACCAACAAAGTATTACATCACTCTCCTTCAGGACCTCCACCCGTCCACTCTCCTCTGCCTATCCTGTTCCCCAGCAATGCTCTCCAGCTCACCCTAGGGGAGATCCCAGTTCAGCTGAGGTATATAATCCCCGCCCCCCAGGGGGTCTCCAAGCTGGACATGGATGAGAAACTCATGACCAACCAGGAGCTGGTTGGAGCTCCTTCTTCAACGAGAAGGAGCTCCAAGCCTACTCCAAGGGTCCCAGATCCCACCTTATCTCCCATGCAGAGTGAGACCTCCCTCCAAAAGAAGTTTATTTCAGCTCTTTGTTTCCTGGACCTCGTTGGTTCAGTCACTACCCAGAGTTCCTGACTGAAGGCGAGGGCTGAGATCAGATGGATGAAGGTGGTCTCAGCTCCCCTCTTCACCACCGCGGACAGACTTTCATGTATTTTACGTATTATATATATATCCAAATGAAATCAATGAAGGAATTCACCAAGTGAGAAAAGTGTCTTTCACCCCGGACAGAATCAGCTTCAAAGAACGAGAAGATTTTCAACTGAGATCGAAATTCAACGGAAGAATCCTCTAGAAAATTAGCAGAACTCTTCTTCATCCTGTTTCTTAAAGACTCTTCTTCTTCTTCTCCTTCTTCTTCTTCTGCTGCTCCTTCTAGGGTCACCCGTTCCCTCCCCTCTGCATCTTCATCTGTCACAACAACCCACTGCATGTCCTCTCTCACCACATCCAGAAAGCCTACCTCCTTCTCTCCTGCCTGGCGGCTCCATCTCCAGCATCCGTCTGCCGACACGCTTCTCAAAGTGTAACGAGATCATTTCCATGAAGTTGTGGATCCATAAGAGACAGATTAAAAACATTTGAGGGAGCAGAGGCTGAAATAGCTCAACTTTAATTCCCTCCTCTGGCTCAAGCTCCAGAAACAATGGGACACTACATTTCCCACAATGCAACCGGTTGTCATTAGTCGCACATGCCTCCGTTCTTTCTGCCGAAAAGATCTCCCTCACTGATGACGACCAAACATCTGTTTTCACAGACGAAGCAGCAGACGAGGAAACAGAACATCTGCTCTTAGGCGTCGCTCTTCTGGTTTTAGAGGAATGAATAGAAGAAAACACGTGTTTTTGTGATTAATGTTCTGTTCTGTCAGAGGAGAGGTCAAAGAATCTGTCCTGTAAAGAGAGGGCGACCCACCCACCCACCCACCAATCCATCCCCCCATCCACCCATCCATCCATCTGGCGGTATCTAAGGAAGCTTCCGGACATACCTCTCCCCGGTTACACTCTCCGGCTCGTTCAGGATAATCGGGAGGTTTTTGTTTGTCAGAGCAGACATTTAGTCCCTTCAGTGGGTTCTACACTGTAAAAAAAACCCAAAATCTTAACCAGAACATTTGTCTCATTTCTAGTCAGAATATCTTATTGCACATCTCAAATACACAAACGAGTATTTCCAGCAAACTTAAAAAGAAGTTTCATCTTAAAATGTTTAAATATTACTGCATTAATTTTTTCAAACTCATAATGGACTCAAATCTAGAACAGGGTCGCTGATATATGGAAAGAAACGTTATAAATCCCGACAGGTGAAATTAATGATTTAGTTAAGGAGGAAGGATTTTTTTTAAAAAGAAGAAAAAACGTGCCAAAATGTAAATATTACAATAAAAACAAAAGAAAAAGTTTTACAGGTGATTCTGAGACACAGACTTCCTGTTTTTAGTCAAATATAGTTAAATATTGGATTTACCGGCTCATTTAAAGACGTCCTTTATCTAAACATCACGTTTTATTTGAAGAAATCTTACCAAACTAATATTCACTTGTTCTATTGGCAGATTTTTTACTTATTACAAACTAAAACACCTCATAGTCATTTTTCTTCTTCTTCTTTTTTAACGGGGCATTTTGAGGTTTCTCCTCCGAGACTGAGGATGAGGAGCTCCTCTTCAGTCGTCGTCAGTGAGTGAGGTCTTTTCCGCAGAAAGCACGTGTGGCTATTGACAACACGTTGCATTATGGGAAACGTAGTATCCATTGTTTCTGGAGCCTGAGCCAGACGAGGGAATAAAAGTGGAGATTTTCAGCCTCGGCTTCGGAGGAAGATCACATGTATCTGTGATCCCGCCGCCGGAGCTCATGACCACAGCTGAGGGTTGGAACGCAGATCCACCGATGGACCGACAACGGTGACTGATGGCTGACCTCCTTCTTCACCACAACACAACACAACAAACAACACAACACAACAAACAACACAACACACAACACGCCCAAACAAACTGCTGATGCGTCTGGAAAAGCAATAATATAACAATCTGAAGCGTGAAGGAGAATATTATCTTCTTCTGGACGTCCCTGACCTTTTCTCCCTTCATTAACATAGTGTCTCTTTTAGCTCCTGGACTTATCTACTTATCTATTGATTGATTGATTGATCTCTATTGTGATTGTTCATGCTGTTGAAAAATAAATAAATGGAGCTGGTGGGATATAAAAAGAACAACCATGATGATTTAACGACGATGACAGTTTTCACCTAGGAGGAACTTTCATCCTGATTCATAAGAACATAAATCCCGGCGTGTATAAAAGAGGCGGGTAGAATAAATAGAAGTAGTAAATAGTAAACAGGAGTGGCACGGAGTCTTTGATCTATAGTCGCCGTATTACCGAATAATAACATGAAAAAAAGAAATATACCCATTAAATATGCATTACACACTTTTGGAAAGGCTTCAGGTCGCAGCCCTGAGATCTGCAAGAGCATGTGGTAAGTCACGCCATCACGGCGCCGTCATCCATCATGTGACCGTAAATGAGGCTGCCAGCATTTTACACCGGATCAGAAATGAATCGGATTTATTTTTCCATCAATATGAACGACCCGAGTAAAAACGCCAGTGGGTCATGAATCAGTAACAGTGGGTCATGTATATCAGTAACTCACAGCAGGAACCGCCCCGCCAACAAAACGCTACGTCTTCATTCCATCCTACACACACACCAGCCATAACATTACAACTAGCTGCCTGATATTGGTGTAAGTAACCGGAGCGGTCCGACATGTTTCTGGCAGAACCAGCGTCAATTCTTTCAGCACTTTGTGCCACAGGAAACACAGGCGGCCTTTCTTAAGGCGCTCATGATCCAAATGTTGTCCCTCCTAAGAATACTGCAGACTGGGACCACCCAGGAAGTTCTGACCCGTCGTCTCGCCATCACAAGCTTATTTTTGAACAGATATTTTTTCCAGTGAAGAAACTAAAATACTCAATATGAAGTAGATCATTTTTCATTGGCTTGTAATCAGCAAAACCAGGTTGGGCGGCTGGAGGTCAGTGGGTAGAGGGTTCGTGTCCCGGTCTGAAGATCGGCGGGTCCAGCCCAGAAGTCTAGATGTCGTGGAGGCCCAGTACCTGCTCCAGGGCTCTCCACGGCTTCTGCCCACTCCTCCGCAGAGATGGTTCAGATAATGTCAGTGTGGTGTTCAGTGTGTGACAGAGAATGTCGTTATTTAAACTGACATTATTACACTTGAGCATTTCTGTCTGCTTTAAAGTCTCATTACGTTGTTTGAGGGTTTTTAGTTTCAAGCTTTTTCTAAGAATTCTAGCAAAGAAATGTTTTCTTTCTAAATTTAAAAAACAATGTTATTATAATCTAAGAATAAAGAATTAAATATATATATATATATATATATATATATATATATATATATATATATATATATATATATATATATATATAGGTCCCAATGTTCTTCTGCTGCCGGGTACGTCCCTTCCAATGACTGTTGCCATGGTAACGAGTGAAACATGTTATTCTCTGTTTATTCCTGAAAGCAGATTCTCGTTTTCTGTCTCCAACATCTGAACGATTGTCTACCTTTGCAGGTGAAACCGTTAACGGCAGGTTTAGCCGGTCACTCTGCGCTTCTTTTATCTTCATCATCATCTGAGCACTTCCTTTTTAATGAATTATCATGAAGGGTAAAACTCCCCTCTCATTAATACGCAGCGACTAAAACAGCAAAGGACCGATCAGAGAACTTTGAAGGTGGTCATCAAACGTGACGCCTGTGCCGTTCAGAACCAGCGAGCTCGTTTCCAACGGCGAAAGCAAATATTGACCCAAAGAGCGCCGTCACGCCGGTTGGCTCACGTGAGGAAATGTTTGGACCTGGTAATTCAGGAGTGTCCCTCTTCAGGACGCCGATATCGAGTGGCCCAAACTATGATACTCGTCATCCATCCTGGAGAAATGTGAGCCGGGCTATTTTAAGACGGAGGCGTTGCGACATTAGTCATTCTCCGACACCTCGGAGTTGACGTCGATTTCAGTCCTTTAGGGAAATAGCAAACGCCCTCATTGTGATTCCCAAAGGGTCCGCCTGAGGGAGGCGGTAGAATTAAAAGAAGGCGCAGCCACGTGGATCCGTCGATGCCCGCCGCACGACATCCTATTCAAGGCGAAGGCTCACATGTGAGTTCTCCGCCCCCTGCTAAGGAGACAGGACGCAGTATCTGTGCATGTTTTATCAGGTTTCCTGTAATGGAAAGAGCCCCACAATGGGAATATAGTGTTAAAACGCGATTGTGCTCACGGGGCTGGGCGAGCAACGCGGTAATTGGGGTGAGGAGAGCAGGAAGAGGCGGGCGAGGAGGCAGGAGGCTTCGGTCGGGGAATAAATAGGATCCTTTTGAATTACCTGTCTTTGCACAGGCACCGGTCCACGTTTATTCATCCGCTGTCAACGTGGGATTACCCCAAAGACCCCCTGGATACTGAACCACCAACAGCCAGGTAGCTAACTCTCACTCCGGCACCATCTGCAAACAAAGGGACCGCGAGGAGGAGGAGGAGGAGGAGTTGGAGGAGGAGGAGAGAGTGGCGTCGGTCCTGGCGAAGATGCGGCCGTAAATTTCACCCGAGTAAACAATATGGGAAACGGGCCGGAGTCGTCTCCACATAATCAGTTCATTCTGCATCCAACGGGGGGAAATGGACTCGGATTGACGCTAAAGAGAAGTCCAGTTTCATTTTTGACATGCTGCAGCCGTCTGAGGTGGGCGGGGGCTTGGAGGCGGGATGTGGGCGGGGGGTGTTAAGTTTCTTTGCTCTCCTTGAGCTCCGTGGTTTCTGTCCAGCTGGCCTTTAGAATATGGATTATGTGTTGCCACGGCCAGGCTCTCCCTCCATGGGGGGCTAGCCTGGGTGCCCAGCTTCAGCAGACTCCCCGCCGAGACCCCTGGGTGAGAGGACGCCAAGAGTCCCCCTCGGTTCTCAAGGCAGAGTGCATGAGAATGTGGCGCGGGCGCGTCCCTCACCGGCGTCAAGTGTCAGTGTGAAAGAAAACAGACAAAAAATGTAGTAAAAAGACAAAACAGTGGGGGAGTGGGTGAAGCGGCGGGGGGGTGGGGGGCGTGGAACATCCAGGGAGCTGCAGAAACAACAGCGAACTGTGACGCTGCATCACAAAGCTGCTGTCAGGAACGAGAAAGATGGTCAAAGAAACTATAGGAGTGCAGATTTACCTCTCCAGTATTCCTGGGCTGATAATACCCGGTCTAATGACGGCGCTGTTCTGCTTCGCCCCCGACCCGAGTCAACCACAGGTCCTAATGTGGAGCGCCGGCAGCAGACACAAAGGTCTGAGCAGAGGGGAGCCGAGGCGGCGAGCGCAGCATGTCTAAATGGGGCAGGTGATTTCCCATCTCCTTCCCTGCCCTCCAGGCTCGGCCAATCACTGCTGGGGAAAAGCGGCGCCCCAGAACTGAAGTCCAGGCAGTCAGCGAGTGGAAGGGCTGGCGAGGGAGCAGGAGTCTATCTGGGAGCATGCATTATTTACATGCACCGCTACGGCACTAAGACCTCACAGACGAAAGGCCTCGGGTTCCATCAGCGCCGACTTGTTTGCAATCTATTATTGATGGCAACACTACACTCTATATTTTTCCCTGATTTACTGGATTCTATCATTCTTTCTAGAATAAAGGCTATTTCCAGTAAAGTCAGACCAAATGAGTGGGAATAATGTAGAGCGTGGGTGTGCTGGCGGCGGCGGCGGCGGCGGCGGCTCCTGCTCTCTCCATTCAACTGGTAGCACACATTTCAAGCGGCGTCTAAAACACATCATCTTTATGAGCAGGATAGAAGTGTAACGCAGGGCCGTTGTGTAAGTCATCAATCATGTCATACGTTCCCTCTGCCAAATTCATTTAGGCGTGGAGTCTCCACGCCGGACCTAAGTGGAATAAATGCGCTATCCAATTAGCACATTATGATGGCATGTAGCCACTGGAACCAACGTCCGACCACGAACCCCCGTCTGCGGTTCCCTCCAGTATCCGATGGCGTCTGAATGCTGAAGCTCAGAGCCGTGAAACTCTCACAAATAATTATTAGTTTAATGGAAGCAACGCTTGGAGGGGGGGAGGAGAGAGAGAGAGAGAGAGAGAGAGAAGGGGAGAGAGAGAGAGTGAGAGAGAGAGAGAGGATCATCCATGTTTGGTAGGAATCAGCCCCTATGAGGACGTGCAGAAACGACCACGTAGAGATAGAGGAAGGCCGCTCGCCACGGAGGAAATAATACACCATCAGCATATTTATAGCCGGCCTCACAAAGCTAATTTATCCTTCCGATTGTGATTTCTATCTGAATACGTTATGAAACAAAAAAAAGAAGCTGCAGTTTCTATGTATTTCCACATTATGAGCGCGCACACATCAAAGGCTTCCAAATCGATCTGCTCGCTATGTTTGCCGGCAGAGAGAAGGGGGGGGGCCTCGCTTTGAGGATGTCGACGCGTTTGACCGATGTAGTCGATTCCCCAGATTGCGGCTAACCATCAATACCGGCGGCTGAGACAATGACTTCTCCTTCAGCCTCTCCAGCTTGAAGAGGGACAGGAGGAACAGGAGGAACAGGAGGAACAGGAGGGACAGGAGGGACAGGAGGGACAGGAGGAACAGGAGGAAATAGGAGGAACAGGAGGAACAGGAGGGACAGGAGGAACAGGAGGGACAGGAGGAAAAGGAGGGACAGGAGGAACAGGAGGGACAGGAGTAACAGGAGGGACAGGAGGGACAGGAGGAAGAGGAGGAAGAGGAGGGACAGGAGGGACAGGAGGAACAGGAGGGACAGGAGTAACAGGAGGGACAGGAGGGACAGGAGGAACAGGAGGGACAGGAGGAACAGGAGGGACAGGAGGGACAGGAGGAACAGGAGGGACAGGAGGGACAGGAGGAAGAGGAGGAAGAGGAGGGCTTAACACTCCAGTCGGTTTGGACAGTGGAAGAATGTGCGCTCTGATCCTCCATCCAGGTCGTCAATCAGGGGCGGGCCTAATGATACCTCATGAATGACACATGGGGTATTGTGTGTGTGTTCTGGTCGGGGGGACAGCGTGAGTTAAGTCACAGATTCATTTTTCAAATGAAGTGGCTGTAAATAAAAGATGCCTGCTGCTCCTTCCTCAGAGGAAGTACGAAAACAAAAACAATAGGAGGGAATGAGGACAGATGCTCGGGAGGTGGAAGTTGGGGAATTCTCCCAAACGGACAGCGGATTAAGAAAGATGGCTTCTTCCCGGCGATGCTTAAAGGTTAGTTCTCTATTACACCCAGAGCCAAATGTCAGCAGAACCCCGCAAAGAGTGGACTGTGATATTAATGGAGAGTCCGGGGAACGGGCCTCCCCCGACTGAGTTTCCCCTCCACCGCACACATTACTCATGTGGTCGTCGGGCGGCACCTGCCGCACCAAACGCCGACATCTACAACCTCGATGACGGAGGGAGGCCGGCCCACCCTGGTGGGCAGCCAGTGGTGAGATGAACGCCGCTTATGGAGCATAATGGAGGGGAAAAGTAGTTCTGCTAGATAATCGGGGCATGAAAAGTTGCTGCCCAGAATGCATTACCATAATGTTTCTGGTGGTCGTTCGTATCCGAACCAGACAGCGCCGCGGCCCGGTCCGATGTCTGAGCATCTGCTGCGCCCCACCCGCCCAAATTCAACATTACCACCCTGAATCAAACCAGAACAAGACCAAGTATTTATGGACATCTCTATTCAGAAGGAATTAATAATGGTACCTACCTAGATCAGCCAAAACATTATAACCACTAACAGAACAAGGATTAAAATGTATAGTCTTATTAAATTGACTTCTATTACTGTGAGAGTTATTTTTGGCAGCATTTAAGCAGTTTGTCCTGAGGGTGAAGTGTTGGAACAAGGGAAAATGGGCCAGCCTAAGGATCTGAGCAACTTTGACAAGGTCCACATTGGCCCTTGTTCATACACGACATGGCCAGAACTTTTCCAGAACCTGTAGTACTTAATTGCGGTTGCCAGTCCACCAGAAGTCATCTAAAGAAGGACAACTAGTAAACGGTAACAGGGTCGTGGTTGCCCGACGCTCGCTGTTACTCATGGGTAAAGCAGGTGTGTTGTGGTCCTAATGTTATGGCTGTTCACTGAACATATGACGATTTGTATATAAAACAAAAACATTGAGTGCCAGTGTGAATCGTTAAGCTCGTATCCCGAGGACTTTTTGGAGAAAAGTAATATTCGAAGATAAAACTACATAAACACGTCGTCATTTTACCACAATGCATCACTGCTGGGCTCACCGCCATGAAAAAACAGAGTACCTCAGTTCGGATGGATCAAAGTAAACATTATGTATGAATATAATACGAATCAGATCAAATAACATTAAGTGGAATAAAGTACTTTCTGGTGATTTAAAGCTTTAAAAAAGGATTTTGAGGGATTTCTCAGAATAAATGGGATTAACCCTTTAATAACTCCTAAGGGAGCGATTTCTTTTCCATCTTCTGTCTAACCTGGAACGGCGAAAAAAAGAAAGGAAAAGGGGAGTCACTGATTGTGACCTGTGGCGTTTTTAGGTTAAAAGGAGGGAGAAGTTTTCGACTGAAGACTGAATGAATAAAATACTGGTTAACCATTAGCATGTATTCACATGCAAAGCAGCAAGCTACTGCTACCAATAAAAAGTATCAAATGATATTTGTTATCTTACATGTAAGCTTTAATCAACAGCAAAAAATAACTTACCATAAAATTTTCAACTATATCTTTCGTTACTTGGGGAGTTACACATAATTTTGACCCTCGAGGGCCACTGTACCTTTTTAGGCAGGGAGGAGTGAGCTGAGGTGTGTTGGTTTGAATCTGGACGCCACCGAATTCAAAACTTGGACTTCTGCGGCCCACCTGCAGTACAATCATGGTCCACTAGGGAGAAAGTCCTTCTCCAGCTGATAATACTATTGGACCCTCATCTCAGCTTTCAGCTGCTTCTAATCCAATAAGGACGGCGAGAACCAAGCTGATGACGTGTGGCAACCAGGAAGCGTGAAAGAACCCCGCTACTGTTTTTACGTTACTTAAATGTTTTTATCTTTCAGCAGGAAAAGGCGCGGCGTCGAGAATCAGCTGAGAAACCGACCTGTGAGGTAACCGTGGACTAAAGGAAGGAAGGAGGGAGGGAGGGAAGGACACAGAGGAGGCATATGGTGTACATATCAATTTATATTTAGAGCCCACCGCAGAAACCCTCATCAAATTCCTCAAAGCAATCATCGCAGCTTTTCTCCATGTAATCTAACCGCGCGACATCACTTACAACATGAATGACACAGAATCTGCTGCTCTGTAGAAATGTGACGGACCCCGACCGAATGACAAGATGATTTAGGGTATTACGGCCCGGCTCATCAGTCACGGAGACGCCGCTTTATTTAAGATGCAAAATGGCTCCTGCATGAGGCAGAGTGTGGCGCTGGATTATTTGTGAGTAATATACTTTAGCGCTGGTAAATATATTGTGTGAGGCAGCGGAGGGTGGAAGAAGAATTCTCTCTCAAGCCGTTTTAATGAAGTCCCAAATGTCATCCTCATACGAGTTTCTAAGAAACTCCGGGAAAGTTTTCCTCCAGAAGGCTGGCTGTCCCCTCAGCGCGTCTCCACAGCGTTTGAAGTCAGGCGCCGTCAGTGGGAAGACGGGGGGAAAAAAGAAAAAAGGAAAAAGGAGAAAAGTGATTAAAAATCATCTGTTTGATAGGAGACCTTTGGAGAAACGGTCAAATCCATCTAGTGGGAATCTTCTTCTTAACCCCGGAAAAGCCATAAAACCATCACCGTCTGATAATTCAATGCTAGATCTTTATATACATATATATTATATGTACATATACATATACATATACGTATATACGTACATATATACATATATATATAAACGGCTGCTGGGAAAAGAGATTTCCTAGTAGGAGCATTATAATGAAAGATGTCAATATGGTGGGGTGTTTTGGGTAAGTGCAGTGAAGAGCATCAGAGGCAGAGTTTAAATTAGAACCAACACATCTTCCTCTCAACAATAGTGAGGAGCAGTGAGTGCAGAGGGTGGGCACCCAATTACTGGAGAGCAGGGTGTCATCTGGAAACCACGTTTGGGTTCCTTCCACGACGAATTACTTACACCAGACGTACAAAAAGCTGCACGGCTGTAACTTTTGAAAGCAGGACTTGTTCTTGTCTTCCATTATAACAGGGGGGGGGTCAAACTATCGAGCCGTTTCAAAATAAAGCAGCTCAGTGTTTTGTCGATGTGTCTATTTTGACAAATGTTGTCATCACGCCTTTAATTAGCGCTCCAGATCAAGAAGGAACCAGACACAAATAAAGAACGCCGCTTCTATTCACTCCAATAATCAGCCTCTTATTTAAGAGCCCTTTCTTTGATTTCATCCCTGTTCTTGCTTTCTTTTCTCCTGAGGAGTTAAATCTTGACACCAGCTGGGTAAACAAGGACCCGGAATATTCAGTTAAATTGTCCATTTCAACAACACAAAGGGGAATAAGAGGAAAAAAACGTTCATTCTGTTGTAAAAAGTCGGTTTAAGTTTTCATAAAAGGACAATTTGTGCGTGTAAAAGTATGGAGTTGATGTCTTGGCGGCGTTCTTTCTGTGCATGCAGGCGTCATGGCGGGTTCACAGCCGAAGTTTAAGATACTCTGAATAGACTTTTACACTATTTGACACCTGGATGATCCAAGTAATAATTAATATACAGATAAATTGACTACACAAACTGATCACAGCCGGAATCGTCCATAAGTTCTGAGCATGCTGACTCTTTTCAACATTAGCATGAAAAGCTAACTTTAGCCAGCAGAAACGTTACTTTACGCGCCGAACGACGGCAGTCCTCACCAAGTGGATCAGTTCCAATCACTTTGGATCAAGCTGAAGGTAATGATTATGATGAAGCTAACGCTAGCATTTCCGCTAAGTTTACGACACAACGCGGCCTCGCCAACAAACTTAACATTAAACAACATGAGTCATATCTATACCAATCCATTCAAAAGTCAAGTCAGCTTTTACCCATAAAAACAAATTTTGTTGTGCCCGTTAAGTTTTCACGATGTGGAGAACAGGAACGTGGACACGGGGAAACTTCGCCAAAGTCCGAGCATCCCTTTAAAGAATGACCCGCAGCTGTTTCAAACAAACATGGCGACGCACGCAAACACCAGACTGTATCAGGCCACATGTCATGACATCATCAGTCAGCCTGAAGAAACGTGCGTTTGGAGCATTAGCTAATGTCAGCTAATCTTACGCTCACACTATCTCATATCTCAAAACAAACAAGTGTTAATAAATAACTATGAGAGAGAAAAGCTGTTTCTTATGTTTCCTGTAGCTGAGCAGTGGATTTTAAATGCTCTTATTTTGAAAGGATCCCAGCAGAAGGATTCGTCGGCATTGTGTATGTGTTCTGAAATCACTGTCACTACAGCGCAAAGTAAAAATAAAGCTTTCAGTCCATTGAATGTTGTACGGTGGATTTATTCATTAAGAGACACTCGTGTATAAACATTCTTTTATCTCCAGGGCAACAAATGAATAAGTAGCGCCTACAATACATTCTTTTTTTTTCACAAGGGACTTCAAGGACTCCGCGGTTCACCTCTCTATCATTTAACAAAATATTCAGCAGCGTCTCATTAACAAACACTCCTTCAAGTTTAACAGACAAATACATGTAAAGAGAAATAATTCATTTTCACACTCTTCTTGTTTGATGTTGCTCGTGCCGTCAATGCTAATTCACTGAGCATGTATATGGCCATTCCCATTATAGGTTAGCAACTAGCTAACGGACCATTTTTCTGAGGCGGTAAACATTCGGACTGAACCCCGGAAGACTTCATCTCTCACTTAAAGAACCGTTTATCCGTTAACGTCAACATTAACGTCCAGAATAAAAGGACTAACTTTAACGGCAGCCTCCGGCTGTTCCCATTGGTCCACAGGTCTGTCTGCATCTACCTGGCCGGGTCTTCACTTACCGCCCAGGTAGAGCCTCTTTGCGGGAACACTGGACTGACCAATGCCTTTAAGTAAATGAAGAGCTACACCTATTGTTGGGTGGGTGGAGGCGGGTGGAGAGGTTTCCTTCCCAGCAGCAGGAGGAAGTGCCTGTAAGCATTTGCGTTTTGTGGATTTTGTAACTTTTGAAGTATTTATTGCCTACTGTGTCCGGTAATATTAAGCGTGACACAAATTCCACTTTATTGTTCCCTTGGAAGCAATAAAAATTAGAGTTTAATGATGAAGAAGAGGGAAGGTGAGGAAAAGGAAGCCGGCCTTGAGAAATTACAGCCGGTCCACTGGGGTGAAATTAATTCAAAAGGGTTTTTGTTGATTCAGCGGAAAAACATCTGTGAGCCCAAAACTTTAACGACTTAAACGACAGCCAGAATGGATCCGTGTTCCGATAGTGCCGCCCGGCATGAGCGTCCTTCAGACGGTCATTCGTGTCCGTTCACATACAGACAGAATCTCTCTCGGGGAACCGCTCGGCCTTCGGAGACGCCCCCCAAAACCCAGCAGCGATCTTCGTCGGGTGGAGCAGAGGAAGACAATAGGCGAAAACTGCTCCAACCTATTGGCCAAACGGTTTGTCATCTAAAGCCCCGGCGCTGCTCCGTTGTCTAATCCCGCCGCCCAAGCCTCTAAAGTGGATCCGCCGGACTAACAAGATGAATGGGCTTCGACCCCGGAGCTGCTGAAAAGAGCCGCCTGGCCAATTTATCCCAGTGACCTCTACTCTTGGCAGAGAGGGTCCTGGTCCCTCCTGGAGTCCATACCGCAGAGGAATAATCATCCAGAACCAGCAGAATCTACATGTTGGTATGTAACCACTCATTTCCAGGTTTGGTTTTTTTACAATCCTGATTTATGTACTTGGAGACAAAGTTCAGTATTCTTAATTTTTTATAATTTTCTGGCTCTGAAGAAGAGGCGGGGGAATCGGACAGGGCCGGTTTGTGGGACCTCAATGTAGTTTGTGGGACCTCAATGTAGTTTGTGCTGATGTGGAAGTACCGGAGGTGAACTCCAGGAAACAGGTTTCTTTAAAATGTGTCTTTTATGTATAAAATAAGCAAATTTAAAAAAGACAACAACTCCAAAGGCCCCTCTGCCAGCAAATGAAACCCATCCTACTATGGTGAAGCCGCGTCCCGGCCATCTTTGTCGGGGACTGGCGTCATTAGATGACAACGATGGTCAGGCAAACCCTCGAAGGAAGAACTACTAGTTCAAGGTTCAAATGTTCCTACATGAATAGAAACATAACAAATGAAGTAAAAGAGAGAACAGGTGATTAAACAGCAACAAAGGTTTGTCCTCAAAGGGCCCCCAATCTCCTGCGTTGTACCAGAAACCCCCCTGATTGAACTCCTCACATTAAATGTGACTCATTAATAATCTCCAACAGTCCAGAGTGACTCTACCTAACTGTTTCTATGATGTCATCAGTCTGTTCTAGGATCAGATCCCACAGTGACTCAACCTAACTGTTTCTATGATGTCATCAGTCTGTTCTAGGATCAGATCCCACAGTGACTCAACCTAACTGTTTCTATGATGTCATCAGTCTGTTCTAGGATCAGATCCCACAGTGACTCAACCTAACTGTTTCTATGTCATCAGTCTGTTCTAGGATCAGATCCCACAGTGACTCTACCTAACTGTTTCTATGATGTCATCAGTCTGTTCTAGGATCAGATCCCATAGAGACTCAACCTAACTGTTTCTATGATGTCATCAGTCTGTTCTAGGATCAGATCCCACAGTGACTCAACCTGACTGTTTCTATGATGTCATCAGTCTGTTCTAGGATCAGATCCCACAGTGACTCAACCTAACTGTTTCTATGATGTCATCAGTCTGTTCTAGGATCAGATCCCATAGAGACTCAACCTAACTGTTTCTATGATGTCATCAGTCTGTTCTAGGATCAGATCCCACAGTGACTCAGTGATAAAGATAAATACATTTAACTAGTTTTTCTGAGTTTAGGAATAACACAAGTTGATTCATAGGAGCTTAATTTAAACACAACTGGACTGATGGTTGGGAAGTTACGGATCAGAACCTCTTCTACACTAAAATCTCCCCCTAGAGGGTAAAATATGACATAAGAGTGAGTTCCAATTGAGGCGGTCCATTTGAAGCAGATTTAAACTAAATCCGACCATTTGTTGGGGAAGTAACATCCCGATTAAAAGTGTTTTACTTCTAAAAAGATCTCCTAGTAAGTAAAATGTGAATTATTAAGATTAAAATGTAACATATACAAGATTAATCTCCTCGTGTCGAGTTTGATGCAGAATATTTGGACAAAGTTGGTCCACGGTTGAAGAATTATGGCCTGAAACTTTAGAAATTTCCCCCTAGTGGTGGAAACATGCAGCTGATCTTTCCTAAAATCGACCCAGTTCTTCCATGAAACATTTTGAGTTATAGCTTTAACACAAAGGATCTGAGGCGATCCATAATACCCCCCCCCCCCCCTTTTTCAAGGCTGTAATAAACTAAAGTGAGAAAATCCTCCTGCAGAGGAACTCTCCCACCCTACTATGGTGAAGGCGTCACATGACCACAACATGACCACAATTCCTCACGCAAGCTGGGCTCAGGTCTGGAGGTTCTGACTCTGATGCTATACAACCCTCTTCCTGAGGGGAACCAGCAGTCCATTTACAGGGTGGGTGGGGTCCCTCTTGGTGCAGGAAGCCCTGCTGGTACGAAGGCTGCAGTGTGTGATGTTCTGAGTGGACCTCAGCACCCGCTGCAGAGAATTCTTGTCTGCAGCAGAACAATTACAACATCACACAGTGATGAAGATGGTAAGGGTGTTCTTCAACTATGTGAGGAACATCGTGGTCAAAACGAGCCAAATAGAGAGAGTGGGCCGGGTCACAGCGTAGCCATAGTAGGGTTCATAATAAAGAAACCACTCTGGAGTCAAACCATCAACTGGGTCGTACCACCTTCCTCCTTCCTAAATAAGACAAAATCACCTCCTCAAAGTTATCGGGTTTCTCCTTCATCACCGGGCTTGAACCCGAATGTGCCCACGGCGGTGCTGCTGTGTTTGACGGGGCTAATAAACGACCAGGTCATTAGATGCTCCATGAAAAGTGACGTTCCTCCAGGGGAAAGGAGAACAGAGGAACCGATGATGTCATCGATGATTCAACATCAAAGAGGAGAAACAGTGACGGAAATCTGAGTCATCCGTTTGATCCTATTTTCATCAGGACCAATGTAGGCGGGTTCAAACAGCAGTGAGGAGTAAAATACACACACACACATATATACACACACACACACATATATATATATGTATGTACACACAGAAATATTAGTCAGGACATGATTTGTGATTTCTTCTTGGCTTTCATCCTAGATAAATATTTATTTCCATCATACAGTTTGTGCTGCTGGACGATCCAGATTCAATCAGGTGTTCTGAAACAGCAGTGGGTTAATGGAGAGCAGAAGGAGCGGGCCCAGAGTTTGTCCTGGTTCTGGTAATGTTATAACGTAAAACCACACTCATGACTATTCTGGGGTCCGGAGCGGGGGGGGAAGCATTTTGAGGGAAAATAAGATTGGGCTGACTGAATTAAGGATTCTGTTTCATGTCCCTGTTTGTTGGTGTTGGGTCGCGTTCAGCCCAGATAAGAGACCCGGCTCGGAGAGGTCGGGGCAGAATACGGCGCAGAGACCCTTTTACGGCGTTTCCTTTCTCTGAGCGTGAATCACTTTAGGTGGGATACAATATCAATCGTTGGCCTCGGATCTTTACCTGCAGAGCGCTCGGGTTCGCCTCGGCGATTAGAGGAAGTGAGTTGAGAGAACGGTCCGATACTTGAGAACCCCCCCAGCCGGGTTACCTAATGCCCCCCCCTGCCCCTCGCCCCTGAGTGACCACAGATCCAGGATGCTTTGCTGCAGGCACTTGGCCAGAGAGCTCTATGTATTCTGATAGCATTCATTTTTAATAAGGAACAATATCCTTCAAACCTTTTTAAGACGCCTTTGGCTTCAAGATGATCATTTCTGTTGGTTTTAATCCACTCGCCGTTCCCCTCGCCGTCGCCTCTGTGTTCCTTCATTATCAGAACTGCTAATATTCACGCTTTGACTCTTTCTCCTCTTCTTCCACAATGGTACATTTTGCTCGCAATAAGCAAATAGTCTGCAGATATTGTGTGTGCTCAGCATATTTCCCTCGGCTGTGCAGTTCAACGCCTCTTCCTCCGCATGCAGCGAGAGGGTTCCTTCATACGGCTGCTACACGAGAGGAGGAGGAGGAGGAGGAGGAGGGGAGGGAATCTTCTTCACTGGTATAATGACTTTGACAATGAAAGTGACACTGTGTCCTCCCTGGACCTCGCCGTGTGATCAATCATAACAATGGTTCACCATTTCCTCCTCTGGATTCTGACCTTTCTCCCTCCAGGAACGACTCCATGTTCCTCCACATCTCCTGGTTCCTTCCTTCCTTCCTTCCTTCCTTCCTTCCTTCCTTCCTCTCTCGCTCTCTCTCTCTCACTCTCCCCCTCTCTCTCTCTCTCTCTCCCACGCTCTCCCTCTCTCTCTCTCTCTCACCCTCTTTATCCCTCTCTCTCTCTCTCTCTCCCTCTCCCCCTCTCTTTATCCCTCTCTCTCACCCTCTTTCTTTATCCCTCTCTCTCTCTCTCTCCCCCTCTCTTTATCCCTCTCTCTCTCTCACTCTCCATCTTTCACTCTCTCCCTCTCCCCCTCCCTCAATCTCTCACTCATCCACTCCCTCTCTCTCTCCCCAGAGTGTCATCTCTCTCTCTCTCTCCCCAGAGTCTCCTCTCTCTCTCTCTTTCCAGAGTGTCCTTTACTCTCTCTCCCTAGCCGACCTATTTTATTATGTCGTATAAACTATTTTCAGATTGTATAATGTGCGTTAAAAACATCGCCACGCCGAAATATCTGGCGGGTGATCCTGATGGCGTTACTTGGGCGAGGACAGCAGCCAAGACTGTATGCAAATATCAAGCAGTGAGATTATTTGAGGGCGTTTCTCTCTGGCAGCTCGCCACCCTTAGACAACGTGAGACACAAAGAGAAATGTCACCAGGAAAAGGCTGAGAGCGAGAAGAGACCCTGCAGGATTCAGTAGGCCCCGCCTCCTCGCCCTCGTCTCCTTGATGAGGCAACAGGACGTGTCATCGGCAGCCAGTCGGCTCAAACACTGCTGGGAAAAGATACGGCGTCCCTTCCTGGTTTCCTGCGCGACTCTAAACTGTGTCGGATCATGAAGCTAGATAATAAATCCACCTGAGTCAACAGAAAATATAATAATAATAATAATAATATAATAATTTAAACGACAATAGGGCAAAAAAAAATTCTTTTATGGTTTTATCCCAAAAAAGATCTTTTTCATTTTAATTTTTCTTTTTAAATTAAACGATTCATAGTTCAAATTTAAATAAAACTATCGGTATCAATTTCCTCCATTCATATGTAGAACATTTGGAATACATTTGATAAACGAATAATAGTTTTTGTAGCAAAACTCCCCCTAGTGGGTAAAAGATGAACAGTTGAGTAAAATAATGACATTTACAAGTTAAATTCATCTGCAAACAATTAAGACTAATTCTCTTGGAAAGTCATTCACTTTCTGTAAAAGTTCATTATCACTCCAAGTCTCCATGTGTCTCACTGTGTCCCCATGTGTCTCACTGTGTCCCCATGTGTCTCACTGTGTCCCCATGTGTCTCACTGTGTCTCCATGTGTCTCACTATGTCCCCATGTGTCTCACTGTGTCCCCATGTGTCTCACTGTGTCCCCATGTGTCTCACTGTGTCTCCATGTGTCTCACTGTGTCCCCATGTGTCTCACTGTGTCCCCATGTGTCTCACTTTGTCTCCATGTGTCTCACTGTGTCCCCATGTGTCTCACTGTGTCCCCATGTGTCTCACTGTGTCCCCATGTGTCTCACTATGTCCCCATGTGTCTCACTGTGTCCCCATGTGTCTCACTGTGTCCCCATGTGTCTCACTGTGTCCCCATGTGTCTCACTGTGTCCCCATGTGTCTCACTATGTCCCCATGTGTCTCACTATGTCCCCATGTGTCTCACTGTGTCCCTACGTGTCCTCGTGAGCTGAGCTGTACGTAATCTAGATGTGAACTTTTAACCAAAGGTTAAATATAAATATGAATGTATAGAAGTTGTGTTGTGTAGGTTTTAATGACGATGACGATGACGATGAAGGTCCTGGAGTGAAGGGAGACACATCAAACATTACATGTAAGTATTATTTTTCTAACCAACCTGTTGAGGGACGGTCAGAGATCAGAAATAAACTGAGACTAAATGAGTGCTTTCTATTATAAAATAAAATAAAACAACACCTTTGAAGACGTAACATGTCTCCTCCTGAAACTACCATAACATATAAAATATTAACATTAACATTATTTTTTGATCTTTTAAACTAACTCGGTGCTTTTGATTGATTGATTTCCAGAATTTTAACCCATTAATAGGACTTTGTTTACATGATGACCCTGTTTTATTCTCTTGTGTTTATGTTATTAAGTACAAAAATAATAAATAAAAAAAAAGGTTATTAACCATTTTCTGTCAAACATTTAATCTGGACTGGATTATCTTTGATTACTGAACCCAAAGTGTCTCCCACTTGTGGTCCCACTTGTGGTCCCACTGGTGGTTCCACTGGTGGTTCCACTGGTGGTCCCACTTGTGGTCCCACTTGTGGTCCCACTGGTGGTCCCACTTGTGGTCCCACTTGTGGTCCCACTGGTGGTTCCACTGGTGGTTCCACTGGTGGTCCCACTTGTGGTCCCACTGGTGGTCCCACTGGTGGTTCCACTGGTGGTTCATGATGAATGTTTGGGTGAACGGGTGAACGCTGACTCCTGTGGTAAAAGCGCTTTGATTGGTCGATCGGACTAGAAGAGCGCCGTATAAGTATATTCCATTTACCATTTTAATAAAAAGACACCTTTCATCCCCTTCAATGATTTAAAAAGTCCATTCCTGTTGAAACATAAGTTTCATGTATTCCACACACACACACACACACACACACACACACACACACACACACACACACACACACACACACACACACACACACACACACACACGCACACACGCTCCAGCGTGATGACCTCACCACTGGGCGTGGTCACTAATGAGTCACATGACTACCGTTAGATGGACACGCCCTCATTTCTCCACTGAATATTATAACCGTGATGTAAGAAAAACGTTCAGCGCCCGAGTCTCCATCCGAACCTCGTTCACCTTATTAATTCATGCAAACATTAGAAACTATTTGATGGGATGGAGACTGAAACCCTTTGATGTGCAGCATTGTCGGAGCGCCGGCGTGATGAAAACTCCCTGAAATCCCGTCTGAAGTCCCGGCCTGTGAAGAAACTTTTATTCCCGTGGATAAAAAGAACCGGCGGTACCATTTTCAGCCCGAATGGGCTTTTAATTGCATGTGTCGGAAACAGAATTAGAGCAGTCCAACACAATTAAAACAGTATATATATCATTATTTTTCTTCTATCATTATACTCCGGCGCCGTTTCATCTGAAGAGCGTTGGGTTCGGATCAGCGCTGGTTTACGATGAATGCCCTCTTGAGATGCTGCTGCTGCTAATGGGAGTAAAAGGAAACTCCTGCGTCGTAAAATGTTTTAAACCGACCTATTATTCAAGTATTCAGACTTATTTACGTTACATTCTTCTGTCACGAGGAGAAGCGGGCCTCACATGAGGAGAACCAGAACCGTTTTTTTTTTTTTTTATCACCTTGGCTTCCGACCTTTTTTGATTGCCAGCATCCTACATGAGCGGCGGCGCAAAGGTCAGAGCCACGGCGCCGTGACGATAGATTTAACACATTTTCCCCGAGACAGCGGAGAGAAAGGACGCCGTAAAAGGAAGAAGACATGAATCTAAATGGATCGGTCGGCCGCCGCTGGTCTGGGACGACGGGGAGTCAGCCGGCAGAAAACCAGGAGAAGAGGGGAAATCTATTTTAGCCAATAAGAAGAGAGAGCCAGAGATTGGATTCTATTCTGCACTGTAAAAAATGTCTCCTTGACATTACAGTAAAAATACTGGCAGCTAAGGTTGTAAACATGAAACCATTTTCTTATCTCAAACACTATATTACTGTAAAACACGTTGGCAGTTCTGTACTGTGTATACAGTAACAAATAGTATTTACAGTAAAATATTTAATCAATTATTTTACTGGCAGCTACAGTTCCAAGCAAGTTACTATATTTTACAGTTTAGTGTAGTCTACAGTTTTCCTACTGGTTTCAAAAACATATTACTGTAAAAACTATTGCCCTTCTGTACAGTATATACATTTTACAGTAAAATACCGCATAAATCATCTGACTGGCAGCTACAGTTACCAGCAATTTACTACTTTTTACAGTGTATCTACTGTTATCTAAAACAACACACTAGTACTGTAAAAATGATTGCATTCTGAACGGTATATAAGCTGAACAGTAAAATACTGTAAGGTTTTTACGGTAAAATGGCAGCTACTGTTCCCAGTATGATAAATCTACTATTGTTTACAATATATTACAATAGAAATATAACAGTACTGTATATGATATAGGCCTTACAGTAAAATACTGTAAAAACAGCCAGTTCAGGGGGCTTATCTATGAAAAACACTTATTTCACAGTTAAGTTGAGGAGTTAAATGAAGGAGTGAGAAGGAGTTAAATCGGGGTATTGATTGTAGAACGCAGGTGAGTGGGGACTTTTCAGGGATATAATCTTGCTGTCGGGGATAACAGCAGAGGCCAAGCGTAACATACTGTAAAATTTCACAGTAGCTTGCTGCAAACATTTTGGCCTTAAGAAAGATCCACGTTTACAGAATTATAATGTATTTACGGAAAAAAAAAAGAAGGTATATTACCGTTGACTTTTAACAGCCATTTCTTACAGTGTACAGTTTTGTGTAGTGTGCTTTCTTTGACTTCGTCTCCTCGTGTTCATCAATCCTTGACTATCCACTAAACAACAAATACATTCTTCTACTCGTCTTCTTTTTTTTTCTTCCTCCAGACGCCTGGAGCGGAAACATCGATGGCCACAGAGGAGATCCCGCTCAAACATGTAATTATGAGCAACGCAACCGGAGCAACATGCTAATCTTTGTTTCTTGCATTTATATTCATAGAGTATAAAACGACTTCTCCGCCGTTTCCGTGTTTGGCGGTAATAGAATCTCTCAATTAGGCCGTGTGATGAAACCAAATGAGGCGTTTTCTCGCGAGGACGGTAAATAGTGTCCCTCCTAATTGACAAGCGCGGAATCGTTCCTGATCGTAATAACAGGGCCTGCTCCACGGCGCTGGCGAGCGGCGAGAGCGGCGCTAAGACAATGAAGGCAGCGACGGCCTGAAAAAGCGGATGCGACTTCATTTGGAGTGGCAGCGGATGATGCGCCGTGATTAGCTGACAGGAGCGTCGGCCGGATGGAACAGAGGTTGTTGTTGTTTGTTTGTGTGTTGATGCTGAGGCTGGAGAATACACGACATTAACCCCCGACAGACCAACACGTGTTTACAGCGGACGCCGGCGCCGGCCATCAGCACATCCACTCATTTAGTTACAAGCCAATTGGAGAATTGATTCTTTATTTGAGGCACTTATGAGAAAAGACGGATGAAAGCTCGTCGGACGTGAAGACGACTCTCCCTCCTTCACCTGTCCACACCCCTCACCTGTCCACACCCCTCACCTGTCCACACCCCTCACCTGTCCACACCCCTCACCTGTCCACACCCCTCACCTGTCCACACCCCTCACCTGTCCACACCCCTCACCTTTCCACACCCCTCTGTTAACACTCAGATCTTAAAAAGATGGTTGTTTTTGTGGATCCAACTAAAAGCGAAATGATTGATGTGAAAGGAATCAAACTGCAGAGGAATCGTAAGTCAGAACTTGTGTGAACTTTACGAGTGCAGAGACCCGGTTTGAAAATGTTTCTGCGTACGAGAGAAAAGACGTCCGTACGAACGCAACGTTGAGTCGTAGAAATTAGCGCCAATTAACCATCTTGATCAGGATTTTGTGTTCCCAGTTTCAAATGTGTTAAATAATTTAGCAATGCTGATGTTTATATAGCAGATGGTCCAAATGAGACGCAGATCAAGTCAGATCAGGATCTGCTGTTCAGACGCATCTCAGATTCAGAGCAAGAAAAAACCAACATGCAGCTCCAGAGAGAGAGAGAGAGAGAGAGAGAGAGAGAGAGAGAGAGAGAGAGAGAGAGAGAGAGACAGGGAGAGCCAGGGAGAGAGAGAGAGAGAGAGCCAAGGAGAGAGAGAGAGAGCCAGGGAGAGAGAGAGAGAGAGAGAGAGAGAGAGAGAGAGAGAGAGAGGTTGGGTGGGTGGGTGGGAGTGAGGGAGAGAGAGAGAGAGTTAGTGAGAGGGAGAGAGAGAGAGAGAGAGAGAGAGAGAGTGTGTGTGGGTGGGTGAGTAGGAGTGAGGGAGAGAGAGGGAGGTGCAGTGTGGGAGAACATGAATCCATACACTCAGTATCTGATATGCTTTCATTCTCCCACCCATCTCCTTTGGAACCCCCCACAGACCGTGTGATGAACCGTCCATCTACTCAGACGTACCGGCCTGGACTCGCCATGCAGATCCATGTGGTTATGTTCTAACCACTGAAACGCCCAACAGGACCTGCTGTTGTGGAGATGCTCTGATCCAGTCTTCTAGAAATCACGACTGAGCTCAGAACTTTACGCGGGTCCGTTTCGGCATCAACCTCAGGACAACAAAAAGTTCACTTTCTGCCTGAAACGTCTGACCGACTGTCAGCCGCCATCGTCACGAGAGGATCAATGAAATCCTGACCTCACCTGTCAGCGGTTATAATGTTGGAGGTATGTTAATGTGGGGGAGGCAGTGGCGTTGACCCCCTCCCGCCTGTCTTTACCCGTCACAAACAGGAAACCAGAGATTGCTTCACAACACCTGCTAAGGCACCTCACCTGTCGCGCATCGCCCGTCACGAGAAGCGGCGATGACGACGCGAGCACTTTACTGGTGACAGCGCCCGCAAGAACAGAAGCGATGGCAATAAATGATGGCAATCAAAGAGCGCCGCCTCCGTCTGACGAGGCACGAGATAAAAGTCAGACACCTTCCGCCGCTTGATAACAAATGATGAAACTGTTTTCTCTGAGTCTTCTTCAAAACACACAACAGATGGCCGGGCCTGGTGACCAAAAACAACAACAACAACAACAACCCTCTGATGTTATTTTTCTTTTTGTGGTCGGCTGCTGCCATATTGAGTTATGAAAAAGGAGGGGGGAACTTTTTTTTTTCTCGCCTGCTACGATCAATAAGATGATTCCACTGACACTCGACCATACACAGATCTGAGACAAGCATTCTGACAGATGAGGCGTCGCCTTCCTCAGAGTGACATCCTGCAGCCGCCTGCAGCCGCGTGAGGGTCTGCACGAGTTCTGTAATCTGGTAGAGATAAAAGGTGACAAACAACACCAGAGTGTGACGAGCACAAACGTGCATGTACCTCTGTGGGGCGAGAGAGGGAGGGGGGGGAGAGAGAGAGAGAGAGACAGGGAGAGAGAGAGAGAGGGGGGGGAGAGAGAGAGAGGGGGGGGGGAGAGAGAGAGAGCCAGAGACATGAGAGAGTTGGGGAGAGAGAGAGAGAGAGAGAGAGCCAGGGAGAGAGAGAGGGAGGGGGGGAGAGAGAGAGGGGGGGGGGAGAGAGAGAGAGAGAGACAGAGACATGAGAGAGAGAGAGAGCCAGGGAGAGAGAGAGAGAGGGGGGGGAGAGAGAGACAGAGAGAGACATGAGAGAGAGAGGGGGGAGAGACAGAGAGAGAGCCAGGGAGCGAGAGAGAGGGGTGGGGGGGCATGAGAGAGAGAGAGAGAGAGAGAGAGAGAGAGCATGTAACAGGGTGTCTGATATGCTTTCATACTCCCACCCAGAATGCCTTTGGTGCTCGCTGTGCTGCAGCACACTTTGACTCCTCTTCTGATTTAATCAACCCATTACTGGTTCCGTTCGCACAATGAATCTCTGAGCGATGCTCCGCTGTAAAATGAAAACGACCGCAATGTAGATTCTGGGACTTGAACAAATCTAATTTATTTTCTAAATACATTCCCCGTAAACAGAGCAGAACGCCGACGAAGCGGGAAACCTGCGGTACCGCTGGATATCGACACAACCCGGGAGAGGATGGGTTCTGTTTCCCCCTGCATCCACCCGTTCTCTCCGAGTTCATCACCGGGTCAGCACACCCATTAGGGCGGAGTACCCAGAAGGAATCCACGCAGACACTGAAGCCCACGTGGATTTGAACGCTGTGTGTCGACACCACACCCCAGTGCTGCCAAGTATTACATCATCAAGAAACTTCTTCTCGTTCTCTGAAAGTCACACATTCAAGCATCACAATGAAAATCAAAAGGACTTTAGCATAAATATATATATTTATATATAAATATATATATTTATACATTTGTACGAGATCACGTCTTTCATGGGGTTTCGTGAGATGTTTGAAGCCGTGATGTTCAACAGCCGTACCCTGTGTGACGTCATCATCCCCTCCTCTCCTCTCCGTCTCTTCTGCATGCAGACGGATGAGAGGATGATTGTTTGCTAAACGCCTGAAGGAGAAAAAGAAAGAGCTTCTCTGCAGAAACACTGCGACACTCGTTATTATTATTATTACTGTTTTTTACACTGGCCCTCTTCATACTCAAGGAGGTTTCCCAGATGGTGTTGAGAGAAGTTCTGCTGGATGGTTTAGAGACAGTGGTTCTGAGCAGAAGACAGGAGCCAGAGCTGAAGATGTTCAGATGTTCTCTGGGAGTGAAGAGGAAGGACAGGATTAGAAAGGAGACATCAGAGGGACAGTCCAGGTGAGACGTCCTGGAGACAAAGTCAGAGAGGACAGACTGAGATGGTTCTGACCCGTGAAGAAGAGGAGGGATAGTGGATCTGCTGGTAGAAGGATGCTGGAGATGGAAACCCATGAAGGGAACAGCCAAAACAAGAAGAAGAAGAAGATGAAGCACTCTTCATACTCAGAAGTGTGATTATTACCAGAGCGATCTCGTCTTTGAGGACATCAGATTGTTTTTCTGAAGTCTTTACATTTGACTTCTTACGTCTAGATTTATGCTGAAAATGAATTCACATAAAATAACATACGTATATACATATATATATATATACATATATATATATATATATATATATATATATATATATGTATATATATACATATATATATATATATATATATATATATATATATATGTATATATATACATATATATATATATATATATATATATATATATATGTGTGTATATATATTCACTACAAAACCGGACCTCAGTAAAGGAACGCCACCACTGCTGCATATCAGGAAATCAGAGACGGCATTGGACGGCGCTCAGACAGAGCGCCGGGTTCTGCCTTCACAAAGGAGGACCGGTACCGGAGTAGAATTCTGGTTCTCTGGACCGGAGGTCAGCAGACGTAGCTCCCGTGTGAGGGTTGGTACGTCTGCAGATGTTTGTCAGGGCAGCTTTTTCACACTCTATTAGGAACAGAACTCAACCGGGCCGGGCCGTGTTTCTGTTTGGTGCAGTCATTCATGTTTTATGAGGGGTATAATATTGATTCTGAAGCAGACGCAGTCGACATTAGAGAAGAAGAAAAGAAAGTCTCTCTCTGAGGCTGTGCTGAGATTCACAGAGCGCCGATGCTTCAACGGAACACAACAGGATATCTGACCATGTGACAAGAAAAACATCAGAGCGCTGGAGTCACTGCAGACTGAAGACCTCCGTCAGAGATCAGCTCACAACGTGAAGGGTCCATTCTGAGGGGAGAGAGAGAGAGAGAGAGAGAGAGAGAGAGAGCGAGAGAGAGAGAGAGAGAGAGAGGGACATCGAGAGAGAGACAGAGAGAGAGAGAGAGCGAGAGAGAGAGAGAGAGAGAGAGAGGGACATCGAGAGAGAGACAGAGAGAGAGAGGGATCGAGAGAGAGAGAGAGGGATCGATAGAGGGATCGAGAGAGACATCGAGAGAGAGAGAGAGAGAGAGAGAGAGAGAGAGAGAGAGAGAGAGAGAGAGAGAGGGATCGAGAGAGAGAGTGATCGAGAGAGAGAGTGATCGAGAGAGAGAGTGATCGAGAGAGAGAGTGATCGAGAGAGAGAGTGATCGAGAGAGAGAGTGATCGAGAGAGAGAGTGATCGAGAGATCGAAAATCCTGACCTCAAAATTCCAGTATTACAATAAGAGGATGATGCAGAGTTTGTCCCAGATCCATTTTCAGTTTCCCCTAGTCAGAACCAAAGAACTTCCCGTTGTTTATTTGGATTTACAGCGTGAGAAACGGCCGACGTCACCTAAAAACAAGCCAGTTCTTTGTGTGTCTTTGATTCCCCCTCTCCTCCTCCTGCCTCTAACAGTACCAGAACCATTTACAAACACTTTCTCCATCCAGATTGCTCAATTAAGGAGATTAGGGATGATTTAGGGGACAGTCTGAAGGAACCAACTGGGCTTTTATGAGCCCATGTGAAGGAAAACTTCCCATAATGCAGCTGTAATTCATTAATTACATGACGTTATTTGATAACACTGCCTGCTGAGGGGATTTAGTGGGATAACGTTTCCGTCTCCTAACCTTCAGCGGTTAGCTCGCTTTTCAAACAGTCATGGACTGACGGCGAAGGATCGGAGCTACGTTTGTGTCTCTACTCCACGCCTGAGGGTAGCACTCATGACGTCGTTACAGCGAGAGAGCATATGAACGAGGTGTGTGTGTGTGTGTGTGTGTGTGTGTGTCTATATCTATAATGATATATAGAAATAGATATATAGATAGATAGATGTATGAGTAGTGACATTCTTTGTTTCCATGGAAACTTGACTGTCCTTCTTACGACTTACAAACTATACATTCTAGCTTCACAAAAACTTAAGAACTTAAGTTAGAAACTTCACGTCATTAGACTAGAACTTTAATGATCTCAGTTTGGGAAATTCAAATTCAAAACTTTAACATTTCTCTTTATTGTTTCCATGGAAACAGGATTTTAAAGGTGAGTGTGGAGGTCGGTCCCTCTGTAAAAAGTACGGTCGCCGTGACTCTTTTTGTGGTTTCCATGGGAACACAATATTTAATCTGAGTTCAAAAGAAGGTCAATCAGACAAAGTTGATCAACCAAACTCTACAACAAACTTTAAACTTATATTAACCACGTTACAAAAGTTTCCTTTTGAAAGATTAGAAATGTCTGTATTGTTCTTGGTTTCCATGGAAACTTGATTTTTGAGCTGAATCTGACGGGCGATCATCTGCGACTTGAGAGAATCTCACACGACATCGAATCTATAAAACTATATTCTATATTTGTCCCTTTTGATATTTAGACTTTTTTCTGGTGTTTCCATGGAAACGTGTTTTTTTTAGGCGACTGACGGGTCATTCTGTCCGGAGCTCGTCTGGTTTTAACTGGAAAGTCTAACTTCACCAAGATTTTACTCAATCTGACAACCATCAGAAGTTTCTGTAGATTAAAAATAAATAAAAGTTCCATTCAGTGTTACTGTATAATCAACCAGATTTTATTCTGGACAGAAAAATGGCGGCTGGACAAAGATTCCATTATGTCAGCAAAAAATATAAAAGTGAGTTCCAGATGTTTCAGGTGAGAAAACTATAAAAGTGAGTTCCAGATGTTTCAGTAAGAAAACTATAAAACTGAGTTCCAGATGTTTCAGTAAGAAAACTATAAAACTGAGTTCCAGATGTTTCAGTAAGAAAACTATAAAACTAAGTTCCAGATGTTTCAGTAAGAAAACTATAAAAGTGAGTTCCAGATGTTTCAGTAAGAAAACTATAAAACTAAGTTCCAGATGTTTCAGTAAGAAAACTATAAAAGTGAGTTCCAGATGTTTCAGTAAGAAAACTATAAAACTAAGTTCCAGATGTTTCAGTAAGAAAACTATAAAAGTGAGTTCCAGATGTTTCAGTAAGAAAACTATAAAACTAAGTTCCAGATGTTTCAGTAAGAAAACTATAAAAGTGAGTTCCAGATGTTTCAGTAAGAAAACTATAAAACTAAGTTCCAGATGTTTCAGTAAGAAAACTATAAAAGTGAGTTCCAGATGTTTCAGGTGAGAAAACTATAAAACTGAGTTCCAGATGTTTCAGTAAGAAAACTATAAAACTGAGTTCCAGATGTTTCAGGTGAGAAAACTATAAAAGTGAGTTCCAGATGTTTCAGGTGAGAAAACTATAAAAGTGAGTTCCAGATGTTTCAGTAAGAAAACTATAAAAAGTGAGTTCCAGATGTTTCAGGTGAGAAAACTATAAAAGTGAGTTCCAGATGTTTCAGGTGAGAAAACTATAAAAGTGAGTTCCAGATGTTTCAGGTGAGAAAACTATAAAAGTGAGTTCCAGATGTTTCAGTAAGAAAACTATAAAACTGAGTTCCAGATGTTTCAGGTGAGAAACTATAAAAGTGAGTTTCAGATGTTTCAGTAAGAAAACTATAAAACTGAGTTCCAGATGTTTCAGGTGAGAAAAACTATAAAAGTGAGTTCCAGATGTTTCAGTAAGAAAACTATAAAACTGAGTTCCAGATGTTTCAGGTGAGAAAACTATAAAACTGAGTTCCAGATGTTTCAGTAAGAAAACTATAAAAGTGAGTTCCAGATGTTTCAGTAAGAAAACTATAAAACTGAGTTCCAGATGTTTCAGGTGAGAAAACTATAAAAGTGAGTTCCAGATGTCTCAGGTGAGAAAACTATAAAAGTGAGTTCCAGATGTTTCAGTAAGAAAACTATAAAAGTGAGTTCCAGATGTTTCAGGTGAGGAAAACTATAAAAGTGAGTTCCAGATGTTTCAGGTGAGAAAACTATAAAACTGAGTTCCAGATGTTTCAGGTGAGAAAACTATAAAAGTGAGTTCCAGATGTTTCAGTAAGAAAACTATAAAACTGAGTTCCAGATGTTTCAGGTGAGAAAACTATAAAAGTGAGTTCCAGATGTTTCAGTAAGAAAACTATAAAACTGAGTTCCAGATGTTTCAGGTGAGAAAACTATAAAACTGAGTTCCAGATGTTTCAGTAAGAAAACTATAAAACTGAGTTCCAGATGTTTCAGGTGAGAAAACTATAAAACTGAGTTCCAGATGTTTCAGTAAGAAAACTATAAAACTGAGTTCCAGATGTTTCGGTAAGAAAACTATAAAAGTGAGTTCCAGATGTTTCAGTAAGAAGACGATGTGCAGATAGTTTTTAAATGTGACATCAGGAGCGTTCCTCACCAACGGCATTAATGAAGACATAATATCTAC
>JBBDHG010000469.1:0-10000 GCA_037951165.1 Lophius americanus
AACCGTGTGGAGAGAAACTACAAAGAGGGAGGAAGTCCTCCCAACCAATCAGCAACCAGAACACAGGACTGACATGCTGCTGGTCCAATGAGAATCTCCACATTTCCTCTTCACTTCTCCACCAGTGTGAGGCGCTAGAGTGAGACGTCCTGGTGATGAAGGAGACACAGACTCACTGACAAATACTCCCAAATAGAATTAAAAAAATATTTGGTTTTTTATTCAGGCCTTTTCCAAATAAAGTTCATTTTTCAGCTTCAGCACTTTTACTTTAAAACTAAAGAATAATGAAAACAAACATGTGACGTAGAGAAAACGCTCGTACTTTATTTTCAGTACGAGCCAACTCAACTTCCTCTCTTCTCCTTCAAAATAAGAGCACTCAACATAAACCAAATAAGTTATTGGTAGAAAAAATCTGATTCCATGTTTGTCAGGTTACAGAACTTTTAACGACAGTTTTAAAAAACACGTGTTTGATCGTGAAGAAATACGTCGTGGAGTTAAAGAAAACCTTTAAATCGTATCAGCTGGAGGACTCCGTCGCACGAAGGTTGAAATCTTAGTTCAGTCTAGAGTTGTTAGCTTGTAGAAACGTTGGCATCTCATCTCCCGCGGCGACGCCCTTGAAGGAGGAGAGCGCTCCACGGGGCGAGGAGAAGTTTGCCCCGAGGGAGCCGCTGGAGAACAACAGTAATAAAAACGGGGGGCCGTTGGCGGCGCCTCAGAACGCCGCGCCTGATGCCCGACATAAATCATCCTAATGCCCGACTTAAAAAACTCTGCATTCTTAAAGAGGGGGTCCGGTTTAATATAAACACAAATAAAAAACATTCATCACGTATGAAGACCCAGAATGCAAATGTGGCTCTACTCCTGGAACGTGAATTCTTCAGAATCAGTACTTTAGGGAAGGTTTGGGTCTCACTGACTCCTGCCGGACTCGAGTGAAACCCCTCACTCGGGCTGAACCCGTCGGTTCTGGTTTTCATCCTGGCTCCAGTGGGACGTCTGGGATCAACAGAATCTGAGACCCCCCCCTCCAAGGCTTTTATGAATAATAGGTTTTGAGTATGAGAAGTATAAGAAAAATAACAAAGCAGCTTCCTACATCCTGATATATTCACCCGTGTGATCATCCGTCAACCTGTAGAACCAGAACCGTTTTGGGACTCACCAACAGCTTTACCTCTGAGTCTTCACGTTCTGAATGAACAGAACCAACGTCCTGTCCAGAGGAGGAGATCTGGAGTCCATCAATCTGAAACCCATCAGGCAGAAGAACGTCCTTTCAAGGGGGGGGGGGGGGGGGGGGGGGGGGGGGGGGGCATCCTTCCGTCCTGCTAGTGGATCAGAACCAGAGCTCTGATGACTGAGATCTGGATCCAAAAGTCTGGTTCTTCATGACTTCCTGATGTTGGACCGCAAATCTCTTAAACTGAAAAGATGCAAAAATGAATCTCAGTGTGACGTGAAAATAAAGTTTCAGATCTTTGGTTTCCTATTGAGTTTCTATGTAGCGTCAGAGAAACTTCAACTGGACCCCAAACTACAGAAAAACTGAAACTACAGACAAACTACAGACAAACTGCAGGACAAACTACAGACAAACTACAGACAAACCACAGACAAACTACAGACAAACTACAGACAAACTACAGACAAACTACAGACAAACTACAGACAAACTACAGACAAACTACAGACAAAACTACAGACAAACTACAGACAAACTACAGACAAACTGCAGAGAAAACTATTGAGAAAGAACTGAGAAACCACAGACAAACTACAGAGAAAACCAGAGAGAAACTACAGACAAAGTACAGACAAAGTACAGACAAAGTACAGACAAAGTACAGACAAAGTACAGACAAAGTACAGACAAACTACATACAAAACTACATACAAACTACAGACAAACTACAGACAAACTACAGACAAACTACAGACACACTATTGCGAAAGAACTGAGAAAACTACAGACAAACTACAGACACACTAGTGAGAAAGAAACTGAGAAACTACAGACAAACTACAGACAAAACTACAGACAAAACTACTGAGAAAAGAACTGAGAAACTACAGGGAAATTACAGAGAAAACTGAAATGAGGGGGGGTTGTGAACAAGGGACCCCTCACATTGTTCCTCATTTCTTCTGGACTTCCTGCGGTGGTCCCGTTTCTGAAATCGCTGTGAAGAAACTGGATAATGTAAATATTTAAAACACGTGGCGCCCAGCCAGCATTTTTCTTAGAGGGGGGGTGGGGGCGGGGGGGGGGTAATTCACGAGCGAAAGATGCAAACCCAAACAGAATCTCGGCCCGGTCCACTCAACAGACAGGAGAAACAAACGCTCCCGGCGATCCCTGCTCCACCTGCTCCACCTGCTCCACCTTCCTCCACGCTGCTCTCCATCAGCGGCGTGGCGGCGGTGGGTGGATGGATGGGGTGTGGGGGGGGGTCACTGATATACATGCCGTGCCCTTAAGGAGATGACGGCCCCCCTGTCACACGGCAGAGGGCCCCGCGACACGGCGGGATATAAATCTACACGGAGATAAAGAAAGTAGAAGATGAATTAAAGCCCTGAATATAAATTCTTAAGAGCCCAGATTTTTAATGCCGGTCATTATTCAACAAATTTTTCTAAGAAATGCCAAAACGGCCAGGAACAAGTAATTAGGGGGAGAAAAAGTGAAAACTGTCACCCGTAATGGTTTACTTCACCGCCTCACCTTATCAGGGGAGAGAGAGAGGGAGAGAGAGAGAGAGAGAGGGAGAGGGAGAGGGAGGAGGGAGAGGGAGAGAAAGGGAGGGGAGAGAGAGAGGGAGAGAGAGAGAGAGGGGACAGTGGGAGAGAGAGAGAGGGAGAGAGCGAGTGAGAGAGAGAGTTGGAGAGAGTGAGTGAGAGGTTGAGAGAGAGGGAGAAAGAGAGGGGAGAGGGGAGAGGAAGGGAGGGAGGGAGTGAGAGGGAGAAAGAGACATAGGGTGAAAAAGCGAGAGAGGGAGAGAGTGAGAGAGATCAACAGAGAGGGCGAGAGAGAGAGGGAGCAAGAGGGAGAGAAAGAAGGTGAGACAGAGGGAGAGGAAATGAGAGAGAGAGAGTGGGAGTAAGCGGGGAGAGAGAGGGAATGGGAGAGAGAGGGAGGCAAGAGAAGAGGGCGAGAGAGAGGGCAAGAGAGAGAGGGAGAGGGAGAGGACAGGGAGAGGAGGGAGTGAGAGGGAGAGAAAGAAGGTAAGACAGAGGGAGAGGGAATGGGAGAGAGAGGGAGCGAGAGAGAGGGCGAGAGAGCGAGAGAGGGAGGGACCAAAACTGCCATCAGGCCCGACTCTCAAACACTAAGTGTTTCAGGAGCATCAAGTCTCCACCCAGCCTCCGCCCTGCATCCCAAACATTGTTAGGAGGAAACGGCGTTTTTCCCCTCTCCGCTCTCAAATCGGCCAAGGCCTCCATAAATCTGCGGTCACAGGGGAGATTGTTAGTGTGGCCGGAGTCGCAGGAAAATGAAGGTGAATTTATGGATGACACTTTGCAACAATTAATCAGGAAATGTTGATTAATAAAGTTGGTCGGTTATCCTTCTGAAACGGAGGGAGGCGCCGCCACGTTGTCAGACGGATCATTTTATTCATTATTTTTGATTAATGTACCCAGATACCCTGAGTCTAAGAGAAGGGGGGGGGGGGGGGGGGGCACTTATCCTCTATGCAAAAACATAAATAGTGAATGAGTGTGTGTACGGGGGTAAACCTTGGCCGTGGCGGTGGGATTTGGAGGGGTGGGGCAGCGGGTGGGTTGGGGAGTGAATGTGTGCATTCAGCAAAATAAAACTGCAAGTGGGGATTAAGGAAACAAAATGGGGGGGGGGGGGGGGGGGGGGGGGGGGGGGATTGATGAACATCACCTCTCTGGACCTGTCCGTCTTCACTGGATACCCATGATTAATTAGTTTGTTTAGATACTCAATTAGGCCAGCCATGCAGAGAGAGAGAGAGAGAGGGAGAGAGAGAGAGAGAGAGAGGGAGAGAGAGAGAGAGAGAGAGCGGGGGGGGTCGGACATTAACTGTATAAAAACACAGAGAGAAGAGAAGAACTCATGTGAGAGAAAAAAGTCAGAGATTCTGAGTTATTCTCTGTCAGAAACTACACTGTAAAAAAATAAACCCTCATGAATATTTCAGCTCAAGTTTACTTCAGTTAACTGGACTTTAATAAACTTCTTATGTATGTGTATGACAACATCAAAGGTGTGTGTGTTTTATACGTGTATGTGTGTGTATGTGTGTGTGAGTGTATGTTGTGTGTGTGTGTGTGTGTGTGTATGTGTATGTGTGTGTATGTGTGTGTGAGTGTATGTGTGTGTGTGTGTATGTGTGTGTGTCTGTGTGTGTGTGTCTACCTGTATGTGTGTGTGAGTGTATGTGTGTGTGTGTGTGTGTGTGGTATGTTGTGTGTGAGTGTATGTGTGTGTGTGTGTGTGTGTGTGTGTATGTGTAGTGTGTGTGTGTATGTGTGCACCTGTGTGTGTTTTGTATGTGTGTATATGTGTGTGTACCTGTACGTTGTGTGTGTATGTGTGTGCACCTGTGTGTGTATGTGTGTGTGTCTGTGTGTGTGTCTACCTTATGTATGTGTGTGTGAGTGTATGTGTGTGTGTGTGTGTCTGTGTATGTGTATGTGTGTGTGTGTGTGTATGTGTGTGTGTGTGTGTTTGTATGTGTGTATATGTGTGTGTACCTGTGTGTGTATGTGTGTGTGTCTGTGTGTGTGTGTGTACCTGTATGTGTGTGTGTGAGTGTGTGTGTGTGTGTGTCTGTGTATGTGTGTGTGTGTGTGTGTATGTGTGTATGTGTGTATGTGTGTATGTGTGTGTACCTGTATGTGTGTATGTGTGTATGTGTGTGTACCTGTACCTGTGTGTGTTGTGTGAGTCTCTCCGGCGTTTCTTCACACGATGAAGAGGAAACTGTCGGCTCAGACTCGTGGATAAGGGGTAAAATAGTTTTGTATCTCCCAGCTGACAGGAAGTTGTTTCTTCTTTACACGGTTTTCCACACGTAAAGGTTATCGGACTCAAATAAGATAATGTGGCAGTTAAACACAATCTGTAGCTCGGTTCTGGTAAAGTTCTGTCTTTTACATGTGAATGAGGGACCGCTCTGGACCTTAATGAGATATTTGGCACAATAAAAGTTTGTTTTATATTTTCACTATATATTATATTTTGTATATCATCACTCCTGGTTCATTTGACCTCTGACCCTCAGAAAGGAGGAGTCACATGGAGAACTTAGAATCCAGTTGGGTTCATTTCCTGTAACGCAACCAGCAGTGATGAGCTGGTGTGACTGGGTTTGTCCATGTTCTCACCTGCTGTCGGATCAGAACACTGGAGAATATCCCCCCCCCTCAATGACTCGGCTATATTTACTGCCAGTCCGCTCCTCTTCCTGGAGTCCGATCCTCTCGGACCCGCTCCGCTCCTGTTTTTGCCGCTGTCTGGCGTTTAGCTCAGCATCGCTTTCCTAACGGGCTTAACCTTGAGGGACTTGTTTGACCCCCCCCCCCAAACCACAAGTGCCATGTCGGCATCGACCCCCCTGACTCTACGCACATGTGCACAAACACACATCCCCACAGAGAGTGGGCTGAATAATTGATGCCCCCCCCCTCTGATGCATTTGTTAAGTCAGACAGGAGCTGTCAGAATGTGTGCGTCCTCAGAAACCCCCCCCCCCCTCATCACAAGAGAACATGTCCTGTCCCCCTCCGACATTCATCACAACCCCCCCCCCGTCTGAGTCGGTTTCTTTCTCCCGGAGACCCAGAACTGACAAACACACAAACTGTCTGTGATGTGAAACAGCGGACCAGACGGGCTTTTAGAGCTCGCCCCTCTGACAGATGAGGGGGGGGTTATGGGTAGTTGGGGGGGGGCGTTGCAAGTTTTAAACAGACACAATAAGAGACGGAGGACAGTTTGTTTTTTTTTTCTCTGTAGGAAGAATCAGGAGTGAGACGTTGACAGATGAAACATGGACACGAAGCAGAAGCAGCAGAAGGTCCGATCCCTGCGTCTCAGAGGTTTCTTGTAGAAACTCGGGTTCAGGCGCCTCGCAGCCGCTTTGATGTTCTGATTGACATACAAACTTCTTTCTTTTTTTTAAAAGCCTGGAAGGCGTACTCCTGTTTCTTCATACGGGTTGAACAGAAACCAGTCATGACGCTTGAAATACAAGACGGGGTTTTCTGGAGTGGATCCGGGGCCGGGGCCGGGTCTTCGTGTTTGTTCAGTGACCCGGTTTACTGCTACATGGATACGTCTGACCACCATCTGGTCCGATGCTGGTCACAGGGCGTTCTGCTCGTACGCAGGTCCGATCTCCACGCCGCGTCTCAGAACTCCACCATGACCGTCGTCTCCCAGCTGCCCGACGGACCTTCTGACTCTGCGTGATGTCAGAGTGAATGACTGACAGCCGCGGACTGAAGGGCCCGAATCCATGTTTCCCATCCGATGCGAGGTCACGTGACTGAGGGGCGGGGACTTGAGGGACCGATCATCTTCCCGGTAGAAAAAACAAAAGCAGGAACCGGAGCCGCTCCTTCCTGCGAGACAACGAGAGCGCCAGGCAATAACAAACATTCATCAAAAGCGCCGCCGCCATGAGGCCATTTGTTCTGGAGGCAGGGAAGAGAAATATCATCAATATTTGACATTGTTTTATGGAGAAGCCACTTGGTTCCGTCCCGGGTCCTGTGCGGGTGACCAGCAAGCGATCAATTGCCATTGACAAGATTTTGTGTCCATGGAAGGCCTTCGCACTTTGTTTGGCGGCGCCGCTCCTCGCTGAAGTCGCCTCCTCAGAGATCAGAGAGCCGCTCCATCTTCTCCTGACTGCCGGGCTTCATTAGGGCAGGAAACACGAACCCGGACTAATTATGTGGGGACCGGACTCAGGGGCTGAAACCCGGGTTCAGTGTAGGGGGGCTAACGTCTCTTAGCATAAAACATGTTTCACAGTTCCCGCCACAAAAAAAAAACATCGACAATCTGCTCCTTCAAAAACATTTTATTTCTTTCTCGTCAAAAAACCACGTCTTGATGACGTCACAGTTTCTGTGACGCCCCAAACTCGTCGTTACTGAATAGACACTGAAAAGCATCATCCACCGAATCTCAATGCGACGTTTCCGCTGAAGGCTACGTTAGCGAGCTCTGCCGCCGACGTCAGCAGGAAACATTGGGTTGGTTTGTTCTTTGTACTTTAGCATCATCAGAGCCGCTACTCATTTATTAAGAAGTTTAAAAGAGAACGTTTAAAAAAGTCGCGTTTTTTCGTCTTCTTTTTGCGTTGTTTATTGTTATTCAGTGTTTCTCAAATTATTATATTATTAAGTAAAACAGATTTCATATTTTACTTTAGCAATATATGAAATTGAAAATGTGTCGATGTTGAGGAGATAAACCTGACGTCCAGAAGCTCCTCCCCCCTTTTGGTCAGAGCACGAGGACGGTGAAGAGAAACGATCGTGTTTCTATTTAATCTATTTCTATCCTCAAAAAGTTGGGGATGTTATAGAATCATCATCATCATCATCATCGCCGCATATCCTTTGTGTATAACGCGCTACTAGTCAAACCCACAAAGACCTCGGTGCAAGGAAGAACTGGATTGATTGAGATTTAGCCCCAAAAGTTGTCAGGCCATAATTCCTCAACCGTTGGTCCGATTTAGTCCAGATGTGGTGCTGATGAGTCGCCTGGACGAGATCTGTCTGGTTCTGATTGGTATTTAACTCATCTAGTTCATGTTTTACTCACTAGGGGGAGCTCTTTTGCAAAAAAACACTGTTTATCGGACAAAACCTCACCTTTGATTTGAAGAATTCCTCCAGCTCACTATTTGCGGCTCAGAGCGGCGCGGCGTGGCGCCTTTTGCGCCATGGCGTCGGTGGGCGGGTCCTATCAGAGATCAGAGCTCAACATGGTGAAATGTGTCGGATCATATCGCCTGTCAGATTTCATTACAAACATCCCGAACAGAACGACTTAAATCAGTTCCATTGAAGGAATTCAGCCGATGGAGCCAAAGTTTGACCGACGAGCGTCTTTGGTGTCTCAGAGACTCTAAGCGGATCCACAAACAAGCAGGAAACAATCAATAATCCAGATTATTTATGAGCTTTGTTATGAGGACCGTCTGGCTGCCATGACGGTGGCAGATGTCACGATGTGACGTGACGCCGCGTTCTGATCTCACCCTTCATCCTCACCCTTCATCCTCACTCTCTTTATTCTCTGTATTATTACTGCTTTCAAAATAAATATCATTATCACTATTACTAGTATAGTTACAATTATTAACAGTCTCATTATTATGCTAATAATTATTATTATCATCATTATTATCATTATGATTATAATTATGATTGGTATTATTAATAATTATAAAAACAATATTATTATTATTGTCATTGTTATTATTATTTTGTAATTATTATTGTTGATATTATTCATTTTTTTATTGTTATTAATACTATTATTATTATTGTTATAATTATTTTGTCAATCTGGTTCTGTGCATAAATGGACATTTTAAAAAAATGTAAATAATGATTCCCATATTTTCTACAGGAACAAAGAGAGAAAGTTAAAGAAGAAATCATCAAAGCAGCTTTAAGTCACGATAAAAGTCTTAAATAAATCCGTCATAGTTTCTTTACTTCTTGATTTTATTGAAATTGTCATGTTTTTAAATTGTAAGGATTCAAACTTCATACTTTATTTATTTAGTTAATTACTAAACAATGACGTTTGATGGGTTAAAGGTTTGAGTGCGACGTTCAGGAAATGCTTTTATTTTGAAAGGGAAACCTTCAAACATGTTTTTAAAGATTAATGCTTTCATGATAAACTATGTGTTCATGGACGTTATATTAAAATACAAGAATCAAACTTCACTTCTTTAATGCTTTAAATAAAAAGCCTCCAGCCGCTGCCACCGCTGCCGCCGCCGCACTCAACGCCTGATGGTTCATTGTGGGCGTGTCCACGCTGACCTGCAGTAATCCCCGCCGTACGGAGGATATTTTTGCATTGCCACATAACTCAGTCATAATGGCGTTGTGAGCGGCTGGTCACTTTGGAGCGTCGGGGCTGTGGTAATGCGACGGGGCTAACGGCGGCGGCGGCGGCGGCGGCCCCTCTGAGTGCTGCAGCAGCAGCTGGTGATTTGTTGCTCCGGGAGACTAATGAAGTGGTCGCTCTGCCACCCCGCTTCTTTTGCAAGATCAATTCGGCGTCAAGGCGCGTACGGTGGCCGCACTTTATGAATGATGGAAACCTCCTCAGGCCATCCATATACCTGAATCCCCTCCATCGCCTCCCCACAGCCCCGCCCCCTCAGGCGCTCTTCTTCCAGCAGGCAGGGATTCAGCAATCGTTCTCGTTTGGAGAAAAATGCATTACCATCTCGGCTCGGCGGCCTTTCTGCCCGCCGCACATTAGAGCGAGTAACCAGACTGGATCCAGCAGGAACTCACCTTCGCTCCCATCGCTGATGATGAGGAGGACCTGACGCCAGGCTCTCTGTCAAACTCTGGCCACGATGGCGTCCTCTAAAACAGACAAGGCCTTTGAGAGGAGCTTTTAAACCGTTAACGTATAATGCGTTGGATGTTTTAGTCGGCGTGATAATCATGAAAATGAGCTAAAGCAGCGGGCGAGCCAGCCAGCCGCTCTCTCTCCCTCTCTCCCCGCCGCTGACCTCTGATCCCTCCCAGTCTGGCTCTTAAAGCATCTGCTTCCGTAATGAGGAAGAGTTTACCGCCGCCCATCATGCAGATTCAGGAAATGAATTCAAAAGTTAATGGCGTATTTGTCCCGATGATTAAGAGCCGCGCCGCGTTCTTGATGACATCGCTGATCCTCGCCATAAAGCAGGCGGCGTGGAAGGGAGGAAGAACGTATTTATCATAAGTTATAACAATT
>JBBDHG010000469.1:15000-17500 GCA_037951165.1 Lophius americanus
ACTTCAACTAGTAGTACGCAATAAATTCAAGTACAAGTCTAACTTGTTATTTTAACTTATAAATACTTAATTCAATTGAGTGTTACTAGTTGAAGTGATTATTTTGAGTTCTTCAAACAATTCTGTTTTTACAGTGCATCCTTTGATTTAGAAAGAAAGAAAGAATCATTTATTAGTCACATACAGTCATACACAGTACAACATAGTGAAATTACTTCTCTGCATTTGACCCCTCCCTGAGGGAGCAGTGGGCAGCCCCTCGTGGAGCGCCCGGGGGGCTAAGGATTCAGGGTCTTGCTCAAGGACCCTACGACAAGTAGACCCTGGTGGGATTCGAACCGGCTACCTTCCGATCGGGAGACGGCCGCTCTACCCACTGAGCCACAGCCGCCCCAGCCGGTGTCGATGCTTTGATGTCATTATGTCCTTAAAACATCAGTGAAGAAGAATTCTGAGATACGACTCGTTTAAATACGAGTAAAATCATTAAAAGGGAGATTTATCAGCTTACATTTATTTTAATATCATACTTAATATTTACTTATTACAACCTAAAGACGTTTTTAATAAGAGATTTTTTTCCAGTGTTTTGACGTAAAGAAATAAAAAAACACGACCCGTCAGAAACTTTTTCTCTCACATGCAGGGAAGGAGTAAGAAGTGGAAACAGTTCCTCGGCGGTTCCACTCCCACTGAGATGAAGAGAGGACACGTGTTTTTACAGTGAAGACTCGCGACTCACGACATGTAGTCCTTCTGTCCCTCACTGCTTGATGGGAAACCCGCTGTGATCCGGTTCTGCTCCATGAGAATCAATAAACCCGGTCTCAGGAGGGAGGGTTTCATCGTACACTGCAAAAAAAAAGGAATTCTCTGAAAGTAAAATAAGTCATTATTGAACATCAGAGGAAAAAGAAATCTTATTCCTTTGATGCAGTTTTTTTCCAGACATCACCTGTAACACAAACACTAAGTTTTTATTTTTACAGTGAAGTTTCTCACATATTCTGACCACAGGTTGATGGTTTGATTGAAGGCGTCGAAATATCGGAGGGTCCCTGAACTCAAATACCTGCTGCGCTTCACAGGCTCCGCCCACTGCTCCTCACAGGCTCCGCCCACTGCTCCACAGGGATGGGTCATATGCAAAGAAATAACTTTTGAGTATGATTCTAAAATGTGATTAATAAAGGGTTCATTTTTATAAAAATAACAATAATAACAATAATAACAATAATAACAATAACAATAATAACAATAACAATAATAATAGTAATAATGATAATAATAATAGTAATAATAACAATAATAATAGTAATAATGATAATAATAATAGTAATAATAACAATAATAATAATAATAATAATAGTAATAATAATAGTAATAATAATAGTAATAATAATAGTAATAATAATAAAAATGGGGTATTTTAAATTTCATTTTTCCTCATTAGAAGACAATTTCGTTTTAATTGAAGAATATTTGGCCTCCTTCTGGTACGGATATTTTTGCAGTGCGTCGTGTTTACCCGGATACTTCATACTCAATTCGAGCGACGGTGACTCGGTAACGCCGTGGTAAAAACGTCAGTCACGGCGGCGAGGAGGCGAGGGTTGTGGAGTTCTGCGGCCGCGGTGCGATTTATTGGAGGAAGTGTATCTATATTCTCGCGGAGCCTCGGAGAAACCCTCGTCTCCATCAGGGTGATAATTTGCGGTTGTTAAAGTGACACAGTGTTGGTAGGATGGTCGCGGCGAGGAATGTAGGGGCCAGACCTGACAATTACAACTCCGTATATCACACACCCTCTCTGAGGAGGGTGGAGGAGAGAGGGCAGGAGGGGTCAGCACACACACACACACACACATACTCACACACAGTCACAGATATACACACACACAGTCACAGATATATACACACACACACACACACACACGTACACACAGTCACAGATATACACACACAGATATACACACACCCATATACACACACACAAAAACACACACTCTAGAATAACTATAAAAAAAAAGAAGATAATTATTACACCTGAATTTAAAATGTATTGGGTAAATTTAAATTTGATTCATTGTGAGTCCGAATTATCATTATTGTATCTAAATCACATCCCAAAACTAACCTTCAAACATCTCAACAACTCAGGAGTATCTTCATCACCTTGGTATCTGTGGACAGGTAAACCGTAAAATCATTTATCTGTCACTATGTGTGAGTAATATAACACTATGTGTGAGTAATCTATTACTATGTGTGAGTAATCTGTTACTATGTCTGAGTAATATAACACTATGTGTAAGTAATCTATTACTATGTGTGAGTAATATAAAACTATGTGTGAATAATCTGTTACTATGTGTAAGTAATCTATTACTATGTGTGAGTAATCTGTTACTATGTGTGAGTAATATAAAACTATGTGTGAATAATCTGTTACTATGTGTGAGTAATCTATTACTATGTGTGAGTAATCTGTTACTATGTG